>JAYESA010000007.1:152147161-152747161 GCA_036927795.1 Iris macrosiphon
GTGTGATACCGCATTTGGTTCAAAGCCAAGGTATCCATTTAGCGTTAGTTTGGCTATGAGTACTATATATTTTATCTTGTATATATATATTATTGCATTTTTATATCTAATAACTTGCGTATCTTATGATACAGTATTTTATTAGTATCCTTGTATCCTAACATAGCTAGTATAGCCTAGTTACATAGTGTATCGACCCAATATCCTAGAGATAGACTCATACAATCTAGAAATAGCTAGTTTAGGCAAGTTTGACTAGTTTGACCTAGAGTTGACCTAGTTTGACTATTTTAACTTAGAAATGGCTTGACCTAGAATTTGACTAGTTTAACTTATTTTTATTCCAAAATCTTATATTAATGTAACATTCCATATATAGGTTAGTGTGACGCCAGTTCGGATACTGTTTCGCATCATTTGCTCTGGACATCAAGAGAGTATATTCTCTGATAGTTTTTATAATTCGATAATTACTATAATACAAGTATTTAGAAATATATTACTTAATTTTTGACACATGGGTACACGGATTAGTATACACATGGATTTTCAGTTATGACATATTATTTATTATTTCTCGTGTTCTTATATGGTTAATAAGCAATATTTAATATTAAAAAATGTTCAATATTTAATGTTTAATTTTTTACAATGCCTTGAGTATCTTGTATCGTAATGTGTTATGGTTAGATCCACTGTACTAGTCGAGGAAATGGAAAGTGTTAGCTAGATATTTGATCAAATCCTAGATAATGTTCAATGTTCAATATTTAGCTAGATAATATTTATCCAACGTTAAGTCACTACCAGAAAAAGTCAAATTAGCGACGTCTAAAAATGTCACTAAATGACCAAAAAATATCACTAAGTAAGTTTAGCGACGTAATTAGAGACGTTTTAAAGAAGTCAGAAAAAAGCAAGTCGCTAAAACAAAAATATCGCTAAACGTCGCTATACCGACATTTTTTAGCGACTTTAATGTGTCGCTAAATTTAGCGACGTTTAGCGACGCAGCGTCACTAATTAATGATGTTTAATAAAGTCGCTAAACGTCGCTATTTAGCGACTTATATAGCAACGTTATCCCATCGTCTTTAATAACCGGCAATACTGCCATGTCTGCAGTTTGTGACGTACAATAACGATTTTAGCGACTTCTTTAGCGACGTCATTAGCGATGTGTAACAGCATCGCTAATTAGCGACGTAGTTAGCGACGTATATGAACGTCGCTAAACGTCGCTAAAAATATCGCTAATTTTACAGAAAAAATAAAAAAATAATTCTAAATTGTATTTCTTGGTTTGCCAACCCCCTTGGGTTCATTGTCAGGTATATGATGGTTGTAGAAATAATTAAATAAGGGACACAGTATCAGCAATAAGGGGGAAAATTCTAGTGCACTGGTAAATACAGGCCAAGTATCAGTCATCAGTTGTAAACCAAAATATATTAGGAACTGTGTGAATATCAATGAATTAAGACAGTACTATCAGTATTGTGTGTTGGCCTTAATGTGCTCAGAGATAGGGAGAGTGTGTGTATTATAATTCAGTGTGTTTGAGTTTGTACAAGGACTGTGTATTATATTACAACTTGTATCATTGAACTGTAAAAAAATAGGGAAAATAGGCACTGAACACTCAACATCGATAAAATAACATATTTAATATGAATAATATAATAAAATTTAAAGAAAAGAAAGCATCCAACAAATCTTATCGTAAAGAATATACAAATTTATATCCATATAATCGCATCCTAAATAATAATAAAAATATAAATATCCAGCAACTAGCTATACTACTGCAAATTTGTAGGAGGCTGACCACCGATGCGCCGGAAGGATAAGAACTGCTCATACTCGTCCCGTGGAATCAATATCGATATCGATGGAGAAGGCAGTGACGTCAGTGGAGTCTGTGTCGATGTAGGCACAGGCGGAGGCCGTGCCCGCTCCAAGTTTGTGAGTCGCTGGTTGTAAGAATTCATGGTAGATAACAGTCTCGTACTGCTATGAACCATTGAATCCTGCATCATCGTCAGCCTCTCGCCTATCGATAGCTGTGATGCATGCAGCTCCATGATGTTGCGGTCTGTCGAGACTCTATATCATTTGTCAAATCTTGGAGCTCCGTCATACTGCGGTCTAGCATATCGAATCGTGCGATGAGCGTCGGATCATCCGCCTGCGGCTGGGACCGGGGCTGCTCCTTCATGCTTCGCAGCAACTCGTCACGGAGAGACGCAATCTGACGGTCAACGGCCTCCTAGAATCTGGCCGACGACTGCGAGGGCTGTGACTGCGAGGGCTGTGTGGAATACGCAGCTGTAGGGGAGGCCCTAGATGACTGCGTTGCAACTAGGGTGCCATAGGAGCCCGTACCGTAGTACGTACCCCTCTGGAGACCACCAACTGCGGTCATCCACAGGTCATCCGTCGACGGAGCTGGAGTGGGCTACGACGAAGTACCAGCCTCTCCAGGTATAGGTGCACTAGCAGTCGCCCGCTCACGCAGCCTAAGATACTCGGCCTAGAAAGGTTTGGAAACTCGATAATTGCCTAAGTTATATTAAAATTAACACAGAGTAAAGTAATACTTACATAGGTCTGTGAGGCCCTCTCATCAACAAGATTTCTGTCCTTGCGATGGGTGGCCAAGAAGACGGTCACCATGTTTGCATCCTTACCCCTCTGTACCTGTTAAAAATATATTATTTAGTACTAAAATTAAACATTTTTTCCAATTACCATTTTATGGTACTTATATTAAAATAATATATTTTAAAAGAAAAAATATACCAAACGAAGGAAACGTTCCGTCATCGAAATCGAGCCACCATACCACTTGACAACATTCCGCCTAGCCGCCTTAGCCTTCTCAGACCTTTCCTTGTAGCTCGGATCGTCGAATCTAGCCCTCATCGCAGTCCACTGCTCAGGCGTGATCCAACCTTGGATCAGTTTTTCAGTACGATCATGAGCCTTCTAGTCATCCAGAGCATCTCGGATAAGCTTGGCGGCACTAGTAGAAAAGAGCCGCTCGATCAACTCGGCCCGGTGCAGAGGATAGAAATACTTTTGCTACAATAAATAATTTAGTAAGTAAGCATCACGGATAAGTTATATAATATGCATAAATTAGAGGATTTATTTAATATACTTTTACCTGGAAGTGCGCAAACCAGAATGCCTTTCTCTCCTCCGAAACCTCAAGGTAGTTGATCCAAGGGCCACCGTAGTTGCTCCTCAGAAATTGGCCCAGGCGTATCTGAACCGACGATGGATGATTTCTATACAGAGATAATTATTTAGAATAATAAAAAAGTTAATATACGATGAATAAAGAAATATACGATATATATTATACTAAACCATCTAATTGACTTACTTTGTACCGTCGGCCCAAATCTCTGTTCTCGTCTCCTCCGGAGGTGCGCATGGAGGATCTTGCGAATGTTGGGACAACATGGGCACAACCTCCTCGACATGCTCATCTATCCCTATGGTTCCGTCAGCAGGAGGAACGCTAGACGATGGTGTACTATAACGCCTGGAACTACTCTTTCCAACAGTCGGAGATGTGAGTGATCGATATACTGGAGTACTGGGCGACGATGATCCGGAACCAACAGTAGGCAGTACCGGAGGAGCACTCTGTCTACCTCGGGACCTGCCGAATCCTCTGCGTCATCCTGTCATATCTGATAACAACATATGATGAATATAGAGAAACACAAATATATAGTACATTCTACAGTCAAAATGTGATGCATATCTCAAAGCATTCTACAGTCAAAATATAATATATATATTCATTAAAATAGTACATCTACTTCGTCAATTTTCTAACCTTGATCTACATTCTACAGTCAAAATATAGTTATATTCTACAGGCAATATATTTTATTTTTAATCATCTTCAAAAAATTCATCTTGTTCGCCTTCCTCGTCCTCCTCTTTCTCTTTCTCCTCCTCGTCTTCACTTTTATCTACTTCGTCTATCTCTTCGGATAATTCTACATATTCTATATTATTAATCATGTAATGAGTAACTTCTGTTGAGTCCACATCTATAATATTTGTTACAAGAGGTAGATCGTCCTCCTGATAAGCTATTTCGTCAATGTCAAAGGTATTTCTAGCTTTAGTCTTGCATACTGCCCACCAATCTGACCTCGCTGTCCCCCGTCTAGGATAAGTTGTGAAGTACACGAGCTGAGCCTGACTTGATAGGATAAATGGTTCATAGCCTTGATATCTACGCTTGTAGTTTATATCCACAAGGACACGCTTGTCAATTTTCCAACCTTGATCTTGAATCGGATCGAACTATTCACACCTGAATAGCACGATATTAGCAGGTTTTGTGCCATAATTATATGTCAACTCCACAATCTCTCGTAAGATGCCAAAAAAATTATTGCCCGGATTGACGTCTTTGTAGTTCGAAGATTTGATACACAAACAACTATTTTTCGTGGAATCAAGATCCAGAAAGCTGTCTCTGATAGGAGCATTTGTTGACTTAAACCAGAACCCATTCACACAGAAATTTGGTTATATTTTTACGGCAGTAATTGGTCCTTTGGCTAGAGTTCTAATAGATTAAGTCTCGGGTGTTATTAGACGATCGACCTAAATACCAAAGTAGCGATAATAAGTTATTTGTTTTGCAAGTACAGAAATAAAAAGTAATTACCAAGCATCTTATATATGCGCTCAACCAAGAAGGAAAATGGCATCTCATATCTTGTTCTACTTCTTCATTTATTATGTAGGGTCTAACCGACCTTAACTCATCATTATATATGCTAAAAAATAATAAAGTAACTGCTGATTAGTAGCATAATAGTTTCTTATACTATTACATTGAGATGATGTAAACGTGGATGTATTAATTACTTATCCCTCTAGCTTCTCCACTTCATCCTCGTCGCAATTGAGTAATATATACAATTGAGCAGCCCTTAGCTCGTCGTCATTCAAATATCTCTTCTTCATTTTTCCCGAAGGCTTTCCGGATGCATTGAATACTTTGAGTATTGCATTATTAGATTCCTGATATGCATCGTCATTCTTCGGAGCTTTCATCCTATTAGTTGCAATATACGGTTTGAAATACGTCGAGCAAAAGTTTGTAATCTTCTCGAGAACATAAGCTTCACAAATAGAGCCCTCAACCCGTGCCTTAATTTTTACCTTTCTTTTTAGGTAATTCAGATGCCGCTCGAAGGGGTACATCCAACAATAACCGACAGGACCACCAACACGTACCTCATAGGAAAGATAAATTGACAAATGCTCCATAGAGTCAAAGAATCCAGGAGGAAACACCTTCTCGAGCTTACATAGTATTACCGCAATGTCCTTCTCTTGCTTTTCTAGACGATCAACGTGCAACTTAGTACAACAAAGATCTCTGAAGAATATGCTCAGCTCTGTCAATGGGTCCCAAATGACCTGCGGTAAGAATTCCCGAAATGCAATCGGAATTAACCTCTCCATGAATATGTGACAATCGTGGCTCTTCATACCCACCAGTTTATTCTCCTTGAGGTCGACGCATCTTGTCAAGTTTGGCACGTACCCGTCTGAAAACTTTAGACCCTGAATCCACCTATAAAGTCTACCTTTATCCTCTTTTTCCAGTGAGAAAACTGACTTAGGTTGCTTTAACTTTCCATTCCCCTCCTCTGTCAAATGCAATACAGGACGTCTACATATTTCTTCTAAGTCCAACCTGGCCTTCGGATTATCTTTTGTCTTCCCTTTTACCTCTATTACAGTATTAATTATGTTATCAAACACATTCTTCTTGATATGCATGACATCAAGGTTATGTCTGATCAGATTGGTGCTCTAATATGTCAGATCCAAGAATATACTCCTCTTCGTCCAGTTATGGGTACGACCAAATCCGTCATACTTGTACCCCTTAGCAGGCTCTTCGATAGCACTTGGTAAATCTTTTACCTCTTTCCATATCGTGTATCTGGGCCACCTTGGCGGTGGATTGGCCTTCTCCACAACTCCCGTACGAAAAGTATTACGGTTCCTCCGGTATGGATGATCCTTCGGCAAAAATTGTCGATGACAATCGAAGAAGCACGGTTTGCCTTCGTGTTTCAAACAAAAATCCTGAGTACGGTCCATGCAATACGGACATGAGAGACAACCATGGGTACTCCATCCCGAGAATATTCCATAGGCTAAAAAGTCGTTGATGGTCCACATAAGTGTTGCCCTCATCTAAAAATTATATTTTCTAGAAACATCGTACGTGTTGGCACCTACTTCCCACAGCTGATTCAACTCATCTATTAAAGGCTATAAATACACATCGATGTTCCTCTTCGGATTGTTCGAACCTGGGATAATAACGGTTAGGAGCATATACGGAGTCTTCATGCACATCCAAGGCGATAGATTGTACAGAGTGACGATCATAGGCCAACACGAATACTGGAAGCCCGAAAGTCCGAATGGAGTAAAACCGTCAGAGGAGAGCCACAATCTAATATTATGTGCTTCCTCGATAAAATATGGATACTCTCGATCAAAGTGCTTCCATACTTCTCTATCGGATGGATGATCCAATACTCCTTCGATCTATTTTTGCCTGTGCCAACTCATATTTTTTGCAGTCTCCTTACCCATAAACAACCGCTGCAACCGTGGCGTCAAAGGCGAGTAGTGCATCGAATCGGTAGGCTTCCTTGCACCAACAGACTTTACTCTAACAGTTGCCTTGTAGCGATCAGTACCACAGAATCTGCACGTATCTTCATCCTTGTCGTCTTTATAGTACAACATGCACCCGTTGTGACATGCATCAATTTTCTCGTATCCCATCCAAAGAGATCTCACCATCCTCTTAGATCGATAAAAGTCTTTAGGCAACTTTATAACCTCGGGCAAGATCTCTATAATTAAATCGATCAGTCGATTATAGCATTCTTGCGACATGTTAAAATTGGACTTGATGCTCAATATCTTGTAACCACCTCCAACGGTGAATGATCCTCACAACCAGGATATAGTGGAGTCCTTGTATTCTCCAGCAACTCCATAAACTTTGCAGCATCAGCATTCGGTGCCTCCTCAACTGTATCATAATTGTCCGGATTGAAACTAGGTCTCGCCGTATCATAATTGTTCGAACTGAAACTAGGCCTCGCCGTATCATAAACCTTGTTCACCAACCCGTCGTCGTAAGCATCGTGGTCATGAACATCCATATACGGCTCCACATAGGGCTCCGACTCCGATGCTAGAGATACAAGTTCTTTGTGCACGGTCCACTGATAGTAATTTGGCGTGAAGTCCTTCGAGTACAAATGATATGTAACTTCCACTTCTAGATGATATTTCCTGTTGTGATATCTCATATACGGATACTTAATTTTGGTACCGTCCATGTACTGAGGGAACGCCTTGGCGAACTGCAGGAACTGCTGTACACCCTCAATGAATTCATCCCGCACACCGAACATGTCATCAGGATGACGGTTGTACATCCACGAACGATGATACAGATAGTAATTCATATCCATTTCTAGATACTTCTGCAAAAATGACAGTATGTATCATATAAATTATTATATACAGTGGTTTATCACCTAACTTCATAACTTAACCGTACTATAAAAATTATAACTGATATAATACATACTTTTATTTATCAAAGTCTAAAATAAGCAATATTCAAAACAACTGACCATTTATCAAGGTCTAAAATAAGCAATACTTTTATTTCATAACTGATATAATACATACTTTCATTTATCAAAGTCCAAGAGCCCTAGATATAAAATATAAATGTTAATGAGTGTTTTGAAATGATAAACATGGTTAACTAGTTAATGGTGATATTTCTAAGCTACTTTTAGATCCATACTAGTTTATACTAGTCAATACTAGGTTAATACCTTGCTAAACTATGTCTTCTAGGTCATACTAAGGTATTCTAGTTTATACTAGTTAATGCCTAGCTAATACTAGTTTATTACTAAGTATGCTAGTTAATATTAGCTATACTAAATACTACTAGTATAACTTAACTAATATCCTATCTTACCCCAACTCACATCTTTGCTCATAAATGTATGTCACAATAATACCTTGGTCCCAGTCACTTGTTACTCCCACTTGATACTGGACTACTAGGATATTCTGCTTTGATATTAAGTACTCTACTATCCACACTGAGAGCCTCTTACCTGAATACTCTGCACTCCCAAACTGTAACCCCTTGGCCTGGCACCTTGTACTTCATCCTTATACTTGCTTACTAGACTATAACCCATAGCAGTCACTCCTCCCTGATACTACAGTATCAGTTCACTTCACAGCACTGTTGTGCTCTAATTGAACTGTACTGTACTGATCACTCTTGCCAATTAAATCCTTCATCACACAGGTATGTACTCTACTTGTTGCTGAAATGTCTCTGCACCCACAGACATCTTCATACCACTGATCACCTATCTATGCCATTAATATTACACTCCTCAATACTTGTGTCCCCAAGTCATACAATACCAACATCCCCTATTACCAGTTAAATGATTATATATATAGATGAGTCTCAAATAGAGAAACAGATACTTTAGTATCAGTTAAGGGCTGTATTGGCATGCAACAAGTGACCTGTGAACACCTACCCGATACTTGGCTATACCTTAACCCAAATACATGCCTGCAGACCCTAACTAAGTCTGCAACCTCTGATACTTTATACTGCTGCAGTGGCTGAATCTTTCTTTCACTTAGTTGTTTCCAATTGCCATTAGCTACTGCCATGGCTTACAGCAGTGCTTGCTGCTGCCTTGCCATTGCTCAAGCATGCATGTGTTTGATGCTGCTCAAGTGTGCACCAACACTCTCCCACTACAGAAGATGACAGGAACCAATCCCCTCCTCACAGTGCCAACCCGACACCACTGCAACACATTGCCAGCTTGCCTAATGTACTAGGCCAAACTGAATTGAGTTTAGTTCCTGAAACCTCATAGTTCAGTAGTGACACCCACACACAACTCGACTCTTCTACCCTCTCCCATATCAAGCACAGCTAGAAGATACTATAAACACCAACACAGATAACAGTAGATATATACCTATCTATATATATATCGAGATACACCTATATATGCATATACTCTCTCATATGCAAATAGATAATACACCAATTTATATATTATCATATGATACTCTAAGGCATAAATAGACACACACACAACCACTAGTTCAATTCACAAATATGTGGTGTACAACACCAAGATACTCTAGGATACATCCTCCATACACCACACCACCATGATACCAACCCTCAATTCACATGGACACATACAATAGATCAAATATTTTATGAATGAACTAATAGTTAACAATATTGAATAAAATAGATGTATAGGAATCAATCCTGATCAAAAACCCTAACCATAACCCTAACTATTACCCTAACCCTAACCCTAGGTCAAAAAACCTAACCCTAACCCTAGGTCCTGATCAGTATTTGTGTCACTATGTGTGTGTGTGTGTTGTGTCTGTATCTGTGTCAGTGTCTATGTGAGTGTGTGTGTGTGTGTGTGTGTGTGTGTCGTGTGTGTCTGTCAGTGTCTGTGTGTGTGTGTCGTGTCTGTCAAGTGTGTGTTGTGTCAGTGTCACATGTGTCCTGTGTGTGTGTGTGTGTGTGTGTGTGTGAGAGAGAGAGAGAGAGAGAGAGAGAGAGAGAGTTAGGGTTTACCTAGGGCTCGAGGAGAAGGAGGGGGATGCCGGAGTAGCCGCAGCCGTAGAGAGCGGGTAGCCGGAGAGGGGGGGTGGGGGAAATTGAAAGTATTTTAAAACTTTCAAAAAATTTGATAGATGGGGGAAAAGAAAACTGAGCCCTAATTAACCAAATTTAGCGACGTCAAATAAAAATGTCGCTAAAATAAGCTTTAGCAACGTCATAGACGTCGCTAAATATGTTGCTAAATATTTTTAATATATACGTCGCTAAATATGTCGCTAAACATCGCTAAATTAGACATATTAACGATATTTAGCGACCTTAATTGAACTTATAGCGACTAATCTTTTAAAATCTTAATAAAAGTCGCTAAACGTCGCTAAATGTCGCCATTTAGCGATATCTAGCGACATTTTTATATGGAGTCGCTAAAATGCGTCGCTAATCCCACTTTTTCTAGTAGTGAGTAGACAATGTTCAACCCAAGCCGATCATATATCTAACTAGTATTTTAATCACTTAGTATAGTTACAGTTCGTCACCATATTCTATTTTATTATCTTGATCTATTTTATTATGATAAGTGTATACCATATTGCTCTTGTCTACCTGTTTCTTTTACGATAGCATGATATTGTTCATTGTTTCTCGTCTGGTATTATATTCTCTATTTCTATTTATAGTCATTAACAATTAGTTGGAACTGCTATTGGGTTGTACTTTGCTCCAATCCTGATTGGATATATTTTTCAGATGACTTGTTAGTGAGGATGTGTCCCACCTACTATGGGCTAACAGATGGAGTGTCATCTGAGGATGTAGTGCCAGATACTGAGGCCATTTAGATTTTCATATCTTATAGTAGTTGTTTCTAGTTATACTTTGGATTGCATTATTATTTTGAGATCTTGAGTTATTTTTAGATGTTGAGTTAGACCTGTGATGTATTAAAACTTGTATTTCTTTTTTTTATATTCCATATCGTACTTAAATCTTTTATTAGTTTTATATGTGATTGAGTATTGACTATCCTTTATTATATCATAATATTGCTCCTCTATTTAGAGTTGAGATTGCATGACAGGTATTATATATATTTTGTGTGAGATGTTAGATAGTACAAAAGATCGAGATAGCGTTCTACCGTCAATGCTGTGGCGTAGGCTAGACATACCTACATACTCGTGCCCCTATACTGGGTGCGGGTTATGACACATTTTGGTGGCAACCCATGCAGGCCAGGCTTCATAATAGATCAATATCGTAGTAGTGTAACGACTTAGTTGAACTACTACGAGCCTACGATAGAATAGGATATAGGATACAAGGACGAGAGAGCGAATACTCAATCACGACTAGAAAATAATTCTAACCTAATTGAATTTGCCATCTTTATCGTTCTAAATATTGCCTTCCTTAAAAAAATTTGTCCTTCTTTGATGATATCATATCATGCTCAATATTAATTTCTTATCTACCTTCAGGATGTTGCCTAAGACGCGTTTCCAGCGCTCAGCCACAATGTTAGCGAGGTCGGTCACTTCGTCGCCTATAAGGGCAGCATCAGCAGACACTGTTCCAGCAACTATATTCCAGAAGTCTACTTCAGCAATCCAGGTGGGCATTTTTGTAGCAGCTTTTAGGGGTACTCCACCTCCGGTACAGAGGACAGCATCAATATTTTTAGGGGATCTTCCATTCCCGCCACCAGCAGTCGATCAGACGCAGATGTTTATGCTCTTTCAGTTGATGATGGAGGCATAGCAGCGCCAGTCAGAGGTTATGAGGTAGGGCATTGAGAATGCTCACCAGATTGTCCTTGTCGTAGTCAAGAGAGTCACCTTAGTCCAGTCACAGACGGTACCGCCTCAGCCCGATCCGCAGCAGCCAAGGCCGGGGACTATCATTGACTTCAAGAGGATGGAGACTAAGGACTTTCAGGCAGCGAGAGAATCTTGTACCCAGATGACTGGATAGAGGATATTGAGAGGGACCTGCGATTGGCACAGATTCTTGAGAGCATGCAGGTAGAGGCGACGGGTAGTATGATGTTCGAGATTGCGCTGACATGGTTCAGGATGGATCCAAGGATATCAGCGCCGGGACTTACTTGGGAATCTTTCAAAGAGCTTTTCAAAAAGAAGTTCTTCCTGGATGTGGCTCAGAGTACTTTGCAGTGTCAATTCTAGAACCTCATCCCGAGGAACTTGATAGTGGACGAGTATGCGACGGAGTATTGCCTATTGGGATAATTTATTAAGGGACAGAATCCTCGGGCCAAGGCTAGGAAGTTCAGGAAGAGACTGAACAGTAAGATTAAGTAACATACTATTGGATACCGTACCGCTAATTTTGAGAAAATTTTGAGACAGGCACAACGGGCGGAGGATAATTAGGAGCTAGACTCAAAGAGGCCGAGAGACACTAGAGGAGCGAGTAGTGGTGCGGGCCCAGCGAAGGGCACCCACTTTTAACAGCCAAGATAATATCAACATCAGTAGTATCTTGTGCCAGTTAGGGCACCAGCTCAACAGATATAACAGTTTTAGAAGCCATTTCATCAGACACCACAGCAGCCTCAGAGGAAGACTCGGCAGACTTTTTCTTGTACCTATTATGGAAGGCATAGGCATGATTGGGAGAACTGTCGAAAGAGGCTCAGACTATGTTTGTATTGTGGTTCTCCTGACCATCAAGTGAAGGAGTACTTTAACAACCCGTATGGACCAGATCATGATCAGAGAGGTAGAGTTAGTCCACTTTTGGCATTACAGACTGCTCAGCAACCGCATAGGGAACCACCCTAGCAGGATAGGGCATTTGTGATGGCAGTCAGATAGGACGACACTTCAGGTGGTAGGTTAGCTTGTTTTGTCCTGTTCTGTTCCTTTTCTTTCCATTTGTTGCTTGTGTGTTTAGTTAGTACCTTATAGACTGCTTGTGAGTTTGTATAGTTAGTATAGCCTGTCAGAGACTACAAAACCAGGATGGACAAAGACCATACTTAGTAATTTTCTTTAAATTGCAAGTTGTATGTTTTATTTTTGACTGAGGTTGACCTAGAGGGGGTACGATCATCTTAAATTTCAAGGACAAAATTTTTCTAAGGTAGGTATGATTGTCATCCCCAATTTTTCAGCTAGGGGTAATTTGGTAATTTGGCCTAGTAATTTAATTTTAAGAATATAATATTAATATTAGTGGGCCATGTATATTTATTTTATGCTTGTATTAGTTATTTAATTTTTAGAGTGCTATATTTAACTAGAGGCTTGTAGCATTTAATTTAGTTAGTGGACTAGCCTATTTAATTTGACTTATATTAGTGGACCTAACTAGTTTAGATTAGATCCATGGACCAACATTTAATTCTAGTTAGAATTGAGCCAAATAGTAAGCACATTCATTAGGAGGATGAATTAATTAGTTAAACCAATTAGACTAAAACTTTTCTCCTTAATTAATTCCTTCATGACAAGCTCCAAGGGGTATTGTGGATATTTTAAAATAACTTGGAGGAGGGGTAGAGGTCGGCCACATTAGGAGTGGAGAGAGACTCTCTCTTTATTTTTTATTCCAAATCTAGATCTACAATGCGGCATCTATGCATTACCCGACCACCTTTGCACTGTCATACCCCAAACCCATCTTATTGCCATAACAAGCAACCACACTTCCCATCTCCTATTGTCAAAGAAGCAGTATTACAATACCACTAATAGCATCTGCAATATTGTAATAATAAATTCCCCAAACCAGCTCCTTGCTCCCTCATAAATCACACATACATACAATAAGAAATATAAGAATAGTCATATATATATATATATATATATATATAGACACAATTATATTAAGTAATCATAAGCCTACACTAATTGGTCATTTCACCAAACACCTATAATGTATCACTAAGATACTCAAGAAACACATCCAAATAAAGAGTCAAAACTTACAATACACCACAATAGCCATTCCTAGATATCAAATACACTATTTCATAACTAATACAACATGTTACAATAGGAATTGAAGAGAATTCGTACAAAACAAAAAAAATGAACCTTGTATCACACCGTATCATAAGATACTATGATACGCTCAACTTGTGTCCAATTGTGGACACGTATCTAGTTTCACAACCCCGATCCAAGTCTAATTAAATCTAATTGGTATTATGACACACAATTGATATGTCAGTCTCAGAATTTCCCCCAATTAGACACAAATTATCATACAGAATTCATAATACAAGTCATATGAACCTAGTTCTTGGTCCTATGGGTAGCCCTAAGCCAATGGATAATTCTTAATGGTTAAATGCATGAATTAGAGTCAAAATTAAGGGATGGATTCATAATTTACCTATTGGGAGATAGATTTTCAATAAAATGCTCAATGGACACAATAATGACACAATCTCCTTGCCAATTCCTCCTCCTTCAAGTGCTACTTACAATCCAAGCTCCAATGCTTAGATGATAAAATTTAGAGGGAATGGGTATGAATTGGGTTAAATTTGGTCGAGGAATGAAGTGAATTGGGGATGAACTAAATTGGGGATCTATAATTTGAATTGAGAGTAGAGAATTTCCTATTTATAAGGTGGTCTGTCCCCCTATCTTCTTCCCCATACAACAACAAATGCTACATAGACCCCTACTTAGTTAGTTATGAAGAATAATTAGGGAAGGCTATATTGGAAAAGCTTCTAACTAATGAAAATTAAGCTAATCTCCTTAATTAACGAAACAAATTGGGCCTATTCCAATGTTAGGCTAAATGTGTCAGGACAATCCAATGGATCCACTAATGATAAGTCTAAATAAATATAGGCTAGCCCATTAACAAATAATTAAATAGCACAACTCAATATAATTAATAAGTAGCACATAATATAAATATTTAATCATTAATTAATTAATATGCAAAATAACCAAAATACCCCATATAGAAATATGGTAGTGACAGCTTGACTGGTGAATTGTGGCCCATTATTATGTATTATCCTCCGGGGAACACCAAAATGATAGATAACATGGTGTTTGACGAAGTTAATTACGTTGGATATCTTAACTTCGATGAGCGGGATTGCTTCTGCCCATTTGGAGAAGTAATCGATTATTGCAAGTATAAACCGATGTCCTCTAGAAGAAGATGGGCTTATCGGACCAATAATATCCATTCCCCAAGCTTCAAAAGGCTAGGAGGCAGTTGTAGGGTGTAAGAACTCTGTTGGTTGATGGATAAAATCAGTATGGATTTGGCATGACCTATATTTACGAGCATAATCTATGTCATATGCCACCATAGTGGGCCAATACTAACCCATTCTCCTGATACGGTCTTATAATTTAGGACCTGCTGATGTGCTTCATAAATGCCATCATGAGCTTCACGGAGTGATTATCTTGCTTTAGGGTTAGAAAGATAATGTACCAGCAATCTCTCATAAGAACGATAATATAATAGTTTGGATGAGGCATCATAGTAGAATTGGAGTTAACATCTTTTAATAGAAGTCGCTTCTTTCAGATTTTTTGGAAGAATCCTAAAAGAAGCGTAGTCTATAAAAGGGTCTCTCCAATCTTTATCCATTAAGGTTGACTTTATGGTGTAACTCTATTCAATGTGCAAGTCATTTTTTGTACAGAATAATTCTCATCCTGTTAGCATAATTGAGTGTCGTCTCTTTAGGTGAATGGCCAATGATATTGTTAAGCCTACTAAAATATTTTTTCTATATTCTATAGCCGAGGTACATGCTCGATGAAGATTTCTTTGAAAGTAAAAGCCAGTTCGATTGTCGATTGATGATAAGGGATGAGGGTTCGTGTCGAACCTCGTACTCTACCATGATCTGATTGATTATCAGAATGGAATCTCGGTAAGCTTCAAGATATTCTATGTTCAATTTTTTAGCTAATTGGAGTCCAATGAGTAGAGCATTATATTTGGCCACATTATTGGAACATGGTTCACTGAGAGAATATGCTCGATGAATGAGTAGTTTGTCAGGAGATACTAGGACTATAACAATTTCAGCTACTATATTGCCTTTGGTACCTATTCTTTATGCGCCATCAAGGAATAGTTACCAGGTGTCATCTCCTATGGCCATATTAGACTCTAAGACTTTATTTGGGATATCATCATACAAATTAGAAGTTTCTAGTACAGGATGTACTCCCAGGAAGTCAGCTAACGCTTGATCCTTCACTAGTTTTTGTGGGACATATACCATGTCATAAGGTGATAGCAACATTGCCCATGTGGCTAAACGGAAATTGAGTGTACTTGGCTTAGTCATCAATACCCGGAGAGGATTTACTCTGGATATGACATGAATGGTTTGATCTGACACATAATATCGTGTCTTTTGAATAGGAAACATCAAGGCGAGGCATTCTTTTTTCACCAAATTATATCGATATTCAGTACCGACCATCATGTAACTGAGATAATAGATCGCTAGTTCATGGCCTTCATTACTCTTTTGTACAAGAAGAGCTCCTAGGGAGTGATCTATTGCTCAAACATATAGCAAAAAGTGTTTCCCTATGATCGAAGACACCAGAACTGGTAGGTTTGTTAAATATTGTTTGATAAAGTCGAACGCTTATTGATATGTTTCGTTCCAGACAAAGGATACGTCGTTCTTCATTAACTGAGTAAAGGATCATCCTGAGTGATTGGAGATGAATCTCCTAATATATGCCAAATGGCCTTGCAGACTACGAAGTTCTTTGAAATTATGTAGAGGCTGCATTTCGAGGATAGTTTTGATTTTATCGGGGTCAATGTGAATACCTTTGGAGGTTATAATAAATTCAAGGAACTTGCCCCTGAAGACTCCTTGAAAGAATTTAATTGGATTCATCTTCAATTGGTGATGGCACATCAATTCGAACACAGTCTTCAAATCTTGAAGGTGATCATCTTTAAGACGACTTTTGACAGCAATATCATCCACATAGAATTCTTCTATTTTTCATAATTGCTTCTGGAAAATTGTACTCATGGCTCACTGATATGGGGAACCTGCATTCTGAGGCATGACAGTACGACAGTAAAATCCCAATGGTGTACAAAAAGAAGTATATTTTTTGTCAGCAGGTGATATCTTAATTTGATTATATCTAGAGAACCCATCAATGAAGCACATAAGTTCAAATCCGTATGTATTGTCGATCATGACGTATGTGATGAGAAGAGAAAATTTGTCTTTTGGACAGGCCAAGTTCAGATCTCGATAATCTATACAGACCAAGACCTTTCTATTTTTCTTCATGAATGGAATAACATTGGCTACCCAGTCTGGATGTTGCTTTTCTCGAATAAAGCCACATGCTATGAGTTTCTTGACTTCTGCTTCAATTGCATCCATCATATTCGGATGGAATCATCGTTGCTGTAGTTTCACCAGTTTAGCATTTGTAAGACTATTGAGCTTGTGTATGGATATTTGAGGATCTAGGCCAAGAATATCCTTGTAACACCAAACGAAGACATCGATATACTCCTTTATTAGCTAGAGTAAAGCGTATTAATCTTCTTCAGGAAGACTCTTGCTAATAAAGATTGACATTGAGGAAGTTTCTTCTCCTACATTAATTTGGATTATTTTATCCTCTGTAGGTGGTTTACGTTGCTCAAACCGCAGCTCCCATTGAGTATCCATTTGTTGTGTCTATAGATTATTCTTGAATGGTTCTAATGGGTCAGTATCTTTATCATCTGGGTCAGTTGACACTTTATTTACAGAGAAAGCATGTTTGAATATATCACCCATGCTTTCGTCAGAATCCCACAATAATGACTCAGAGGAATGAGAATGCATCTTTTCTTCTGATTCTAAATCTATAGGACTTGTTGGTGGTGTAACACATCCCAAATCAGGACCAGTCTGTTGGTAGTAGGTTTTTGTCCTGTCTTTTGGAGAGCAGTGACGTATAGGAGTCCGTATGCCTTTTCGATAATTTAATCCCAAACTAGATTTTAAGTTTTATTTTTTATTTTGAGATGCCAAACTAGATTTTAAGTTATAGCCCATTCTTTGCATAATGTTCTTGGCTGGTTGGCTGTAACGATACGGTTGTATCTTTCCACTATCCTCGTCAGAATTATTAGTCTGCCTGCCTCTTTTGTTTCTAGCTTTTTCAAAAATTATCTGACATTACTTGTCCTGTCTTGCTGGGACTATGAAGTATATATCCTCATATCATCCATATAATAAACTATATTGAAATAGAGACGCCACGGGTATGGACAGAGGTTCATAGAGATGAAGAGCCTCCAAAAATTTCTCAGCAAAGGGTTCAACGTCAACGTAGTGCGAACTAATGCCTTCTTTATTCATGAAATACAAGATTTTTTCTTCTTTCACATAGTTAGCAGAATCTTCAGCCTTGACAGGAGGCTTGGCAAGATTAATGACTAGGGGTTGATTCACTGATATTGGTTGCTTGTTACGACGACGGTCGATAACAAGGGGATCATTCTCCAGTTTTGGTTGTTCATTGTATCGAAGGTTGATAACCAATGGAGGTGATTTGTGCAGGTTGATGTGGAGAGGCTTCGAAGGAGTTGGACGAGTAGTACGTCCTTTGACTCATATTATCAAAGGCTACTTTTTTAGAGTATTTTCAACTTTATCACTAGTTTGATTAGCTTCTTCTTTTATATACTCTGGTATATAGAGTACAGGGTCAGTAAAATAGGCTTTGACACTCTGAATAGGTTGAGGTCAGCTACCTCTGTTTTGACTCCTCTCCTACTGTTTACATATTTGAAGCATTGATGTAGAGTTGATGGTATAATTTTATGCTCGTGTATCCATGGCCATCCCAGCAAAATGTTGTAGGATAGGTCAGAGTTAATCACATAGCATGTGACTTCAGAACGTAGATCGCCAATCTAAATTTTTAGACATATCTTTTTCAGCGATTTAATCCTTCCAGCGTGGAAGTCTAGAATGGTAGTGCTAGTAGCAGACAAATTATGTATTTATAGTAGGCTTTTAGGAATGATGTTGAGTGAAGAACCACGATCGATGTGAATCTGGTTTACCTTAATAGATCCGATATAACCGGTATAATATAGAGGTATGTCATGCTGAGTATCTTTGAGTAGCATGTCATCTTGCGTAAAGGTGATGTTAGGAATCGTTTCAATCACGCTGTGGCATTGAGGACACATTAATGTCTCTTCATCAGTAGTCTTGAGTTGAGCTAAGCATGAGTCTACATATATTAGAGCTTCGCTCAAAGCTTCATGAGTCTCCTTCGATAAACAAAGTAACTCGAATATGGAAAACCGGGCTGGGGTATTGGCCAGTTGTGCCAATAAGTCAAAATTATAATTTTTTTTCAAGTCCTTGGGGTACATTCTTCTTCAAGGATTTGTCGAAGTGTACTTACTTTTGCTTCCCTTTCTTTGTCGTAATAGGCTTCGAAGGACCAGGTTCGGTTGTGATCGGAGCAACAGGAGTAGGAAGAGTGTCAGGAATATCTTCTTGGAGAGATTCATAAGTTTTATGATAATCTTTGCCATACCTAGTACCCGTCATAGCTTCTTTTTCATGCATTAGAGAGAGAAGCACAATGTTACAAGACTTGAGTTTCTTTTTATCATGCCTCTGCTTGGAGCGAGTCTGTGGGCTAGTTTTATCATAATCCAATCCACTACGGGATTTATTGGACAATCCTTGGAGTTGTAGATGAATACATTGCCCCTTGACAAATTTCAAACATTTAGCTTTATGTAAGTCGTACCCCATATTTTCCATCAAGCGTATAAATTGTCGGCTGTATTGATGAAATTGGAGACGATCCTCCTCAAGCATTTGAGTTGAGGTTGATTCTCTGATTGTTGTAGCATGAGTTGGAGGAATTTGTGTAGGAACACCTTCATAAGTAATAAAGATTTGTTGTGCTCTCTATATAGCAGACCACTACAAACCATGGACCATTGGCGGTGTGTCAAGCGAAGCTTACGAGTAGAGCTTGTTGGTGTAATATTCAGATTTTAAAATCTTCTCTCGAGAGATACATCTTCCTGATGATGATTTTTATCTCTGTTCGAGTGATGATCTGAAGAAATTATATTACATGATTTATACTTCTTACCCTTCTTGGATTTTGAATTGGAAGATGTTGCTCCCTGGTCCCAATCTAGCAGCAGGTCAGGATGAATCCCCATAATCTTGTCAGGATCTGTAGTAAGAGACACCAACCCCTCTGTTTGACTTTGAGGAGGCGAATTATTTACCACTTTAATCGTAGTTTAAGGTATTGGGATGACACCATTTGGGACTTTTTGTGCTAGAAAGTCACCGAATTAAAGAGACACCATATTGGCGGTGACCGTCTTCTCCTCATTGTGAAGGGTAATAGCTTTAGCATCTATCAACTATTAGATTTTTCTTTTCGAAACATAACAAGTCTTGGTAGGATGATGTATATACTGATAGTATAAGCAGTACTTTGGGTCATCTGTTTTATCGGCCTTATTTGGTCGTTTGATGTCAGGCAACTACAACTTGTTGGTTTTTATCAAGCATTCAAATTTTTTGTAGATATCACTCACGTCAAAGAAATATTCTTTCATAGGCCTGGAAGACTTTGGAGGCTTTTGTGATGGAGGAGAGGTGGGTGTGTCACGCCCCAGTCCCAAAATACCGAAGGACTATACACGTGGCAAAGGCCAGCAGCACATACTGATGGACAAACCCAATTTAATGGATCGATTAGGGCATACTTAAGCTGTAAAATAAGGTCTACGATAACATGGCACAACTAATCTCATCAACACAAGATAAAATATGATCCACAGAAATAAAAAAATGTAAATCATCAACCAGTCTCAACAAAGTACTTCGGGGAACAACCCGATAAAATTCTGATACACTAGTTCAACAGACCAAATATAAATAACTAAAATAAGTAAATACTGAGCATGAAACATAGATGCTCAGGAAAAGTCTTCAGCTAACACCTCGTCCTCGGGTGTCAGTACAGCTCCTGTATCTGCTCCTGCTGTGGTCCCGTATACCTCGGGATATATCTCGTCTGCAAATCCTGGGGACATAATCCGGATCTAGGTCCTCAGGGGACATAGCAAGGTACAGATAATACAAGCCAAAATAAATACAGTGCAGCAAATAATGAAAGAAATAGGGTAAGTATGTAACCATCTATGTGAAATACAAGTGAGAGCATCACTAGAACTCAGGCTAAAGCTACTACCAGCTCTGTGTCGGGGAGCCGGTAGCAGTAATAACACGTAATGTGCCTAGCTCTGCTCGAGAGTCTACGACCTCACAATAGTAGTAGATATATATATAAGACAGCCTGTAGCCTGTGTGTCTCTCCCCACCCAATGTAACCACACGTCTCATGTCCATGATGCATCATGTCCATTTCACGCATAATCATATCTAATGCAGCAAGTCATATAGTATCTATGAATATAATGTCTATGTCATAAACCTGTATCCTATACAGAATCACCAAGAATATCTCAGAAAGATCCTGTCTCATGAATAGTGTCAAGTGTCCTGGGTTATAATGTACTGGATAAGACAAGTACGAGAATGTAAAGGGTCACGAATATCCATGTCTAAATGATATTACACAACTCCGCGTACGGGGTTGGCACCCGACTAATAATCGGACGCTAAGTAAGTCACTCGGTCCTAGGTCAAGCATGCACAGCAATATAAATAAAGCAAGGAAAAATATGTAACAAGACTGCAAAGTTTGGCAAGATATACTTGTCCACTAATGTATAAATAAGTCAAGGAAATAAGTAGCAAAGCTGCAGGGTTTAGCAAGGTACACTTGTCTGGGGTTTGAATACCGACAGTTATCCCTGTATCAGTGGATCCTGTAGGTACTCCTCCAAAAGCTGTAATAAACATCACCAATCGTCTCAGAAAATATCAAATAGCTAGAAACGCCTGTCCTTAAGTCCAATTTGGACACAGGGGCAAAAATAACATTTCTGGGTCAAAGCGGGGTCCACATATGGCCACTTTGCACCGAAAAATGTGTCAGGGTCAAAGGTTTCCAAATTGGTCAAACTTAGTATCAACAAGTCAGGAACGATGAAATGAACCCAACGGAACTTCCAAAATTGGATTCCGATGAGCCGAACACAAAATCGCCCGTCAAGTGGAGCCTGTGGGGCCCACGATACGCGATTTTGTCAACGTTCTCAGAATCAAACCAAACTTGGGTCACAGGACCAGCGTATTGCTACGAGTCCGATGGCGCAAGTTTTGTCTCGATCAGACATGTGTACACAAAGTTACAGCATGTTCCAAAATAGGCGGAAATAGGGCATTGTCGGCGGATACACGTTGATTTTGGTGTGCACGCATATCCAAATCAACTTCTACGAAATCCCACACGTCCGTATCGATGGCGCGCACATTTCGATAAAGATCGCGTGCGACCAAGTCGTCCCGTTTGGCGGGACGGACTCAGTTCCGGGGTGAAACATGGTATTAATTTTCCTGTTTTTGGATCACGGTTTGCGATCGCCACAGGACGCGACGCACCGAGCGGGTTGCACGGGCATTGAGAGGGTTATACAGCCTACGCGTCATAACTGACGGAATCGAAAGCGGGGTAACGAGGAGAGAGATAACGATACCTGAACAGGGCTCCGTGAAACCGAGATTTCCTCGGGTCCGAGTGTCTGTTTCGTGTCCTGGTCGTGACCGGGTTCGTATCTGCCGTGTCCGGGCTAGGGCAGCGGACGGCCGGCCTAGGGCTTCGTGGAGGGCTGACGCGGTGAGCGGGGAGGCGCTCGCGGACGGCAGCGGCGAGGTCAAGGGCTGCTCTGGCTCGAGGAGGATGGCTCGTCGAGGGCTGAGCGGAGGGGGAGGACGACGAGGCAAGCGGAGGGGGAGGACGATGAGGCGAGCGGGGTGCTCTGGTCATGGCGGAGGAGGCCGAGTTTGGGCGGCGGGTATGTCGGGGCTTTGGGGGTGGCTGGGAGGTGATGGGCGGAGGTTCTCAACGGGAATGGACAGAGGAGGAAGGGAGAGAGGGCGGGGGCTAGGGGCGCCGGAGTGGACGCGGCTGGGCAGAGGCGGCGTCGGAGACTCGCCGGAGGGGGTCAGGGAAGGGGGTGGCGGCCAGGGTTAGGGTTAGGTTTAGGATTAGGGATTTTTATTATTTTTTCTTTTTTTTTTTATTTGTGGAGAAAAACTAGGAAAATATGTATTTATACATGCAAAAATTTGGGCTCGGGTTTGACCTAGGATTTGGACTGGGTCAACGCTCCTTGGGCTTGGCTTCGGCTCTCATGGGGATGTTGGGCGTTTGGCACGGGTTTAATTCGATTTAATTCTACATGGGTTTTCAGTGCTTTAAAATGATTCCGGAGTCCAATAAATTCGCAGAAAATTACCCTATGTCCGGTTTTCTATTTTACACCATAAAATATTATTTCCATAATATTTTAATATTAATTATCATCCATTAAAAATCACTTAATCAAAAATTCCTTAGTTTCAAATTCCAGAAAATTACCGAAAAAATTAGGAACAATTATTAAAAATATTCTGAAAAAATCAGGGTGTTTATAATCTACCCCCTTAAGAGGATTGCGTCCTCGCAATCGAAGAATAAGCTACTAAAGAAAAAACTAAGGAAATTACAAGAATGCTTAGGTTATGACTGCATCTGCGAATAAATGAGGATAACGCTGGCGCATAATATCCTCTCGTTCCCAAGTCGATTCGCCAGGAGAATGATATTTTCAAGCTACACGTACCAGTCTAATTGTCTGTCCTCGCAATGTCTTCTCACTGCTGTCGAGGATGCCAACTGGTTGTTCTTTATATCTCAAGCTAGGGCCCACTGCGATCTCAGAATGGTCGACTACATGACTTGGGTCGGTCACGTATCTTCTCAGCTGTGAGACATGGAATACGTCATGCACTCCCTCTAAGGATGGAGGTAACGTAAGACGATAAGCCACCTCACCAATGCGCTCCAGAATATCAAATGGCCCGATATACCTTGGGCTCAACTTGCCTCTGCTCCCAAATCTAATAGTACCTCGAGTGGGCAAAATCCTCAAGAATACGTGCTCTCCTTCTTTGAACTCTAGGGGACGTTTGTGTGTATCAGCCCAATGCTTCTGTCTGTCCTGGGCTGCACGAAGATGATTCTGAATTTGTTTTACCTTCTCCACTATCTGTATTACCAATTATAGACCCAGTATTTGACATTCACCAATGTCACTCCAACATACTGGCGATCTGTACTTTCTATCGTACAAAGCCTCGAATGGTGCCATCTGAATGCTGGCCTGATAATTGTTGTTGTAGGAGAACTCCACCAAGTGAAATGATCTTTCCAAGATCCTCCAAAGTCTAGCATACACGATCACAACATATCCTCCAAGATCTGAATCGTGCGCTCCGATTGACCATCTGTTTGTGGGTGGTAAGCCGTGCTAAATTTGAGTCTGGTGCTAAGACTCTCTTGCATGCTTCGCCAGAAATGAGATACAAATCTCGAATCTCGATCCGATATAATACTAACCGGCACTCCATATAATCTTTCTATTTGTCGTATATACATGTCGGCTAGTACCTCCGTGGACTGTCCAACTCTAAATGGCAAGAAGTGTGCCGATTTAGTGAGTCTATCCACGATAACCCATACTGCATCTTTTCCGCTGGGGCTCCTTGGAAATCCTGTGACAAAATCCATCGTGATATGTCCCCACTTCCATTCTGGTATAGGAAGCGGTTGTAACATACCTGCAGTCCTCTGATGCTCGGCTTTTACTTGCTGACATACTAAATATTTAGCGACAAATTGTGCGATCTCCCTTTTTATTCCATGCCACCAATAATACTGCCTCAAGTCTCGGTACATCTTGGTTCCTCCTGGGTGAACAGAGTACATAGAGCTATGTGCTTCAGTCATTAACTCCTGTCTCAATTCTCCATTTGGAACATACAGGCGATTTCCATACCTTAATATCCCGTCTTCATGTATGCGAAGTCCTGTCTGCATGCCTGCTTCTGTCCTTTCTTTAAGTCTTCGAAATCTAGCATCAGTAGGCAATGCCTCTTTAATTCTCTCCATAAGTGACGACTTAACTTCGAGATTAGCCAGCAAGCCACTCTGTCCTGGTAAAATGACCTCTATCTGAAGCTCCTGTAGATCTCTCAATAACTCGGGCTGCATCATCAAGAAATAAGCCGTGGGCTTCCTGCTGAGTGCGTCTGCTACGACATTCGCCTTTCCCGGATGATACTGCAGATCTATATCAAAGTCTACCATCAATTCAAACCAACGTCACTGTCTCATATTGAGCTCTTCTGAGTATATACATACTTCAGACTCTTGTGACCCGTAAAGATGTCTACCTTCTTTCCATAAAGATAGTGCCTCCAAATCTTCAGCGCAAATATAACCGCTGCTAGCTCAAGATCGTGCGTTGGATATTTCTTCACATGGACCTTCAACTGTCTCGATGCATAAGTAATAACTTTGCCATATTGCATCAAAATACATCCCAGTCCACTACCTGACGCATCACTGTAAACAACAAAACCTTCTGACCCTGAAGGAAGAGTCAAGACAGGTGCTGTTGTTAATCTCCTCTTCAATTCTTCAAAGGCCTTCTGGCAGTCTTCTGTCCATGTAAACTCCTGGTCCTTACGTGTCAACTTTGTCATAGGCTCCGTAATCCTTGAGAAATTTTCTACAAACCTCCGATAATATCCCGCAAGTCCGAGAAAACTTCTCACTTCTGCAACTGATATAGGTGTCGGCCAAGTCTCTATTGCAGCAACCTTCTCCTGATCAACTGAAAGTCCTTCTCCTGAGATGATATATCCCAAGAAAGGCACTTTATCCATACAAAACTCACACATACTGAGTTTGGCATATAACTTCTCCTGTCTTAATGTTTCTAGCACAAGTTTGAGATGCTCCTCGTGCTCTTCGTGGCTCTTAGAATATACTAGAATATCATTAATAAATACAACCACAAATTTATCCAAATACTGATGAAAGACTCTGTTCATCAAGCTCATAAACACAGCTGGTGCGTTGGTTAAACCAAACGACATTACTAAGAACTCATAATGTCCATACTTGGTCCTGAAATCTGTCTTCGGTATATCCTCTTCCTTACTTTAATCTGGTGATAGCCAGATCTAAGGTCAATCTTCGAGAATACCCTAGCACCACTCAATTGATCGAATAGATCATCAATGCATGGTAAAGGATACCTGTTCTTGATGGTCACAGCATTTAGTGTCCTGTAGTCAATGCACAACCGTACTGTTCTATCTTTCTTCGGTACAAAAAGTATGGGTGCTCCCCAAGGTGAAACACTGGGTCGAATAAAACCCTTCTCCAAAAGATCATCAACTTGTTCCTTCAACTCTACTAACTCCTTAGGTGCTAGCCGATATACTGATAAAGTGATAGGCTCTACTCCTGGAGTTAAGTCTATTGTGAATTCTATTTCTCGATCAGGCGGTAAACCTGGAAGATCCTCAGGAAATACATCCACAAACTCTGATATGACTCTTGGGTAACCTGTCTCTCCTTCTACAGATAATATCCTAAGAGTAGGCTGAACTCCTTGTTCTACAGCTCCCCGAAGAAACTCAAATTTTAGATGTCCAGGCGGTCTAAATATAACCCGTCCAAGCAGACAATCAAGAGTCGCATGGTACTGACTTAACTAGTCCATACCAAGTACAATGTCATAATCCGGCATAGAAAAGATCAGAAATTGAGCGCGCATCTCTCTTCCACAGACTACTACAGAACATGATCTACAGATGTCACTAACGGGGATAATTCTACCTCCCGTAAGAATTCTTTTTATCTTCGGAAGGGGTGTGGTAGCTACTCTATGGGTGGCTACAAAGCTAGCTGCTATAAATGAATACGATGCTCCAGCATCAAATAAAGCTACAACTGGTAATGAAGCTACTAAAATAGTACCTACGATAACCTTTCCTGCAGTAGCTTCCTCCTCAACAGCCAATACAAATGCCTGTCCTCGTCCCTGAGCTGGACCTCTCTGCTGCTGAGCCTGCTGAAATAGGGCTGCCTGTGGTGCCAGTGGTGGTCTCTGCTGATATCCTCCTGGAGCTGGTGGTCTGACTCCTCCAACTCCCGTCTGCGGTGCTCCTACTACTGGATAAGCTGGCCTTGGTGCAGGTAAAGCTAGTCTCGTTGCTCCGTCTCTTCGTTCAGAACAGTCCCTGGATAGATGCTGGTTGGATCCGCAAAGTAGGCATAGTCCCAACTTGCGTCTGCATTCTCTCTTAATGTGACCTACCATGCCGCAGTGGTGACAAGTAGGAAGAGATATGGCCCTGTGTGCTGCTCTCTCTGGTATACCCCTCTGGGATCATTTTACAGAATCCTCCTGTGATATCCTGGTTGGTGCTGATATGATTGGCCTCTTCAGATTTGACTCCCTTCTAGTAACACGCTCCATGCGTCGTGCTGCTGCATGGACGTCTGTATATGATGTCGGTGCAACAGATCCAATCAACCTCTTCTCTGCTTTCTCTTCCTCTGTCTGAATTAAGGTTGGAGTGAAGCAACTCAGATGAATAAATTCTGCGTTGTATTCTTCCACTGACATATTGCCTGGGATAAGGCGGTTGAACTTGTCTCTGAGTTCCGACCGTGCAACTGCTAGAATATACATCTCTTGGAAGAGTCTGGAGAACTCTTTCCAAGTGACTCAGTCCCGTCCGAGCCTCCTCTCTTCTGATAACCACCAATGATGTGCATTTTCAGTCAACTATATCCTGACTGCAATCATCCACTTCTCTCTCAGAAGTTCAGCTGCTTCCAACTGGTGCTGTATGTTCGTGAGCCATTCGTGAACTTCAGTTGGCCCCTCTTTGCCAGAAAAGGTACGAGGCTTGAGCTGGCGGAAATCAGTGATAGATTCCGTTGTTGGTCGCCTAGATAGTGGGTTTGCCTGCTCCAATGCGGATACCAGGCTGGTTCTCAAATACTCTGTCTCATAACGCTGAGCCTCTTGCTGAACCTGCTGTTGGGCTTGCATCATGGCATACATCATATGAAATATCTGTTGCCCGTCCCTGGCTTGTCCTGGCAGGAAAACTAGCATCTGTGGAGTGAACTGTGGGGGAGGTGGGATGTCATTACGCCGGAACCTTGGATTAGGCTGGCCGATTTGATTTCCTTGAGATGATTATCCTCCATTCCCTGGTGCTACTCCGTCTTCATAAGTAACCACAGCATCGTGTGGCGTATCCAAGAGAATCTTATCTCCGTCTCTTGGATCCATTACTCTGAATCCAAAAAGATAAACTATAAAAACGCACAGAGGAATCAACACATGATGCAATCAAGTAATAAATTCTAGTTCGATATAGAGTTCAAAAATGGTTCAAATAATGGATGAGATCCTATAACTTATCCTATCCTTAGGGCAGGCTGGTTCGGTCCGTAAGTTGAAACCGAACGATTTAGTCGTAGACCTGCATGGGCCACCACAAAACTATGTCACGCCCCAGTCCCAAAATACCGAGGGACTAGACACGTGGCAATGGCCAGCAGTACACACTGATGGACAAACATAATTTAATGGATCCATCAGGGCATACTTAAGCTGTAAAATAAGGTCTACGACAACATGGCACAACTAATCTCATCCACACAAGATAAAATATGATCCACAGAAATAAGAAATGTAAATCATCAACCAATCTCAACAAAGTACTTCGGGGAACAACCCGATAAAAATCTGATACACTGGTTCAACAGACCAAATATAAATAACTGAAATAAGTAAATACTGAGCATGAAACATAGATGCTCAGGAAAAGTCTTCAGCTAACACCTCGTCCTCGGGTGTCGGTACAGCTCCTGTATCTGCTCCTGCTGCGGTCCCGTATACCTCGGGATAGATCTCGTCTGCAAATCCTGGGGACATAATTCGGATCCAGGTCCTCAGGGGACATAGCAAGGTACAGATAATACAAGCCAAAATAAATACAGTACAGCAAATAATGAAAGAAATAGGGTAATTATGTAACCATCTATGTGAAATGCAAGTGAAAGCATCACTAGTACTCAGGCTGAAGCCACTACCAACTCTGTGTCGTGGAGCCGGTAGCAGTAATAATACGTAATGTGCCTAGCTCTGCTCGAGAGTCTACGACCTCACAATAGTACTAGATATATATATAAGACAGCATGTAGCCTGTGTGTCTCTTCCCACCCAATATAATCACATGTCTCATGTCCATGATGCATCATGTCCATGTCATGCACAATCATATCTAATGCAGCAAGTCATATAGTATCTATGAATATAATGTCTATGTCATAAACCTGTTTCCTATACAGAATCACCATGAATATCTCAGAAAGATCCTGTCTCATAAATAGTGTCAAGTGTCCTGGGTTATAATGTACTGGATAAGACAAGTACGAGAATATAAAGGGTCATGAATGTCCATGTCTAGATGACATTACACAACTTCGCGTACGGGGTTGGCACCCGACTAATAATCAGACGCTAAGTAAGTCAATCGGTCCTAGGTCAAGCATGTACAGCAATATAAATAAAGCAAGGAAAAATATGTAACAAGACTGCAAAGTTTGGCAAGGTATACTTGCCCACTGATGTATAAATAAGTCAAGGAAATAAGTAGCAAAGCTGCAGGGTTTGGCAAGGTACACTTGCCTGGGGTTTGAATACCGACAGCTGTCCCTGTATCAGTGGATCCTGTAGGTACTCCTCCAAAAGCTGTAATAAATATCACCAACAGTCTCAGAAAATATCAAATAGCTAGAAACGCCTGTCCTTAAGTCCAATTGGACACAGGGGCAAAAATAACATTTCTGGGTCAAAGTGGGGTCCACATGTGGGCCACTTTGCACCAAAAATGTGTCAGGGTCAAAGGTTTCCAAATTAGTCAAACTTAGTGTCAACAAGTCAGGAACGATGATACGATCCCAACGAAAGCTCCAGAATTGGATTCCGATGAGCCGATCACAAAATCGCCCGTCAAGTGGAGCCTGTGGGGCCCACGATACGTAATTTTGTCAACGTTCTCAGAATCGAACCAAACATGGGTCACAGGACCAGCATATTGCTACGAGTCTGATGGCGCAAGTTTTGTCTCGATTCGACGTGTGTACACAAAGTTACAGCATATTCTAGAATAGGCAGATACGGGGTGTTATCGGTGGATATGCGTTGATTTCGGTGTGCACGCATATCCAAATCAACTTCTACGAAATCTCACACGTCCGTATCGACGGCACGCACATTTCAGTAAAGACCGCGTGCGACCAAGTTATCCCGTTTGGCGGGGCGCACTCAGTTCCGGGGTGAAACAGGGCGTTGGTTTTCCTATTTTTGGATCGCGGTTTACGATCGCCACAGGACGCGACGCACCGAGCAGGTTGCACGGGCATCGAGAGGGTTATACAGCCTACACGTCACAACTGACGAAATCAAAAATGGGGTAACGAGGAGAGAGATAACGATACCTGAACAGGGTTTCGTAAAACCGAGATTCCTCGTGTCCGAGTGTCTGTTTCGTGTCCTGGTCGTGTCCGGGTTCGTATCTTCCGTGTCCGAGATAGGGCAGCGGACGGCCGGCCTAGGGCTTCGTGGAGGGCTGATGCGGCGTGCGGGGAGGCGCTCGCGGACTGCAGCGGCGAGGTCAGGGGCTGCTCTGGCTCGAGGAGGATGGCTCGTCGAGGGCTGAGCGGAGGGTGAGGATGACGAGGCGAGCGGGGTGCTCTGGTCGTGGTGGAGGAGGCCAAGGTTGGGCGGCCTGGCGGCGGGTATGTCGGGGCTTTGGGGGTGGCTGGGAGGTGATGGGCGGAGGTTCTCAACGGGAACGGACGGAGGAGGAAGGGAGAGAGGTCGGAGGCTAGGGGCGCCGGAGTGGACGCGGCTGGGCAGAGGCGGCACCGGAGACTCGCCGGAGGGGGTCAGGGAAGGGGTGGCGGCCAGTGTTAGGGTTAGGTTTAGGATTAGGGATTTTTATTATTTTTTCTTTTTCTTTTTATTTGTGGAGAAAAACTAGGAAAATATGTATTTATACATGCAGAAATTTGGGCTCGGGTTTGACCTAGGATTTGGGCTGGGTCAACGCTCCTTGGGCTTGGCTTCGGCTCTCATGGGGATGTTGGGCGTTTGGCACGGGTTTAATTCGGTTTAATTCTACATGGGTTTTCAGGGCTTTAAAATGATTTCGGAGTCCAATAAATTCGCAGAAAATTACTCTATGTCCGGTTTTCCATTTTTCACCATAAAATATTATTTCTATAATATTTTAATATTAATTATCATCCATTAAAAATCACTTAATCATAAATTCCTTAGTTTCAAATTCCAGAAAATTATCGAAAAATTGGGAATAATTATTAAAAATATTCTAAAAAAATCAGGGTGTTTATAGGGTGGCTTTGACAGGTTTATTGTCAATGTCTTATTTCCTTTGTTATTGCGATTATTTGTATAGTTGGAGGGACGCTTTCCTTCCGCATTGGTCATTTTTAATCCCAAATTATGTGCCACATTTACATTTTCTTTAGCAGCTTTGGCCCCAATGATGAATATCGTCCAGTCTTGAAATTGGGTTAGACCTGTCTAGACCCTTACTATAGGCAGTATATTCTTTTTGTAAGTATCAATGAATGCAAAGTCTGGATATCGAAGGATAACTTTAGAATTACTTGTCTGAAATGTTCTACGAATTCATGAGCAAATTTCTTCTCCATCTATTTGATATCAATGAGTGAAGACATCATTATATCCATGCCTCCCTCGTATAATCATGAGAGAAAAAAATATTTTAATATACAGTTATCAGGTAAGATCCGATACCAATCGTAGGCTATTTCGGCCAAGCATCTCACGAATAATCTGGTAAGGAGGGCATCTTTTTTCTATAGATGAGCCGTCATTATATTGAAGTAATTAATATATTAGCTCGGTGATGTCCTGCCTTCAAATAAGACTATCGATTGGGGCTTGTATTTAGGAGAAAACAAAACATTATCCCAATGAAGAGGATAAGATTATTTTACCCCCAGCTTACGGAGTTGGTCTTTGTTCTTTAAAATATCGACATATGCACGCAACTCCCGTATAGCTTCAAGAGGATCTTCTGGTCGGAGTGGTGCAATTGATTGATAATATCCTGGTTGAACATGTATTGTCACCCCCACTTTTCTAGTTAGAGATAATTTGGTAATTTGACCAAGTTATTTAATTTTAGGAATATAATATTAATATTAGTGGGCCATGTATATTTATTTGATGCTTGTATTAGTTATTTAATTATTAGAGTGCTATATTTAATTAGAGGCTTGTAGCATTTAATTTAGTTAGTGGACAAGTCTATTTAATTCGACTTATGTTAGTAGACCTAACTAGTTTAGATTATATCTATGGACCAACTTTTAATTCTAGTTAGAATTGAGCCCAATAGTAAGCTCATTTATTAGGAGGATGAATTAATTAGTTAAACCAATTTGACTAGAACCGTCCCTCCTTAATAAATTCTTTCATGACAAGACCTAAGGGGTATTATGGATATTTTATAATAACTTAGAGGAGGGGGTAGAGGCCAGCCATATTAGGAGTGGAGAGAGACTCTCTCACATCAATTTTTATTCCAAATCTAGATCTAGAATTTTCTTCTTCCAAATTCTTTCATCCCTACACCAATTTTTACACAATTTTTTTTCTAATTTCTTTCCTATTCTTCATTGGAGGCTATTAGAATAAGGATGTACAAGGGGAAAGCAAGGATCTATAAGGAGAAATCAGGGATCTACAAGAAGGAGCAATAATCTAAAAGTTGAAGGCTTTTGACACTCAATATGGATATTTTATTGGAAATCCATCCCCCAATAGGTACAATTCAATTTTACCTCTCTAATTAGACTCTAAATCTATAATTTAATGATTAGGAACCCTCTCATGTACTAAGGCTACCAATAGAAATTGGAATTAGTTCATAGGAGGCCTATATAGAAAGTTTTATGATATTTTGTGTCAAATTTGGAAGAATTTTGAGATTGGCACATCTTGTATTTGTTAATAGGTTAATTAAACCAAATTAACATGTGTTTGATTGTGTGTGACTAGTGCCATATCCATAATTGGATATATGTAGGTTGTATCCCGATAATTTGGCGATACGGGTTAATTTAGAGATTTTCTTCCTACACAGGGGTTTGAGCATGTCATATTTTGATACGGGCACGTAGACGAGTAGCTGATACCTCGTTTTAATTCTAATTATGATTTTAGACTTGCTCGTGTTCTTTGGGGTATATTTGGTGGTGTGGTGGAGCTGTATCGCAAGCGTATCATAAATTGAGTGTGATATAGGTGCGGTGCACTCCACGTGTTTATTTTTTTGTATTATAATTCAATTTATCTTGGTTATAGCTATTAGAGTATTATAATTATAATTTTTATATGATATATATATATATATATAATTATGTGTATGTTCTATATTTTATTTTGATGTGTTGGTGGTCAGGAAGAATAAGAGAGTGCATATGCATCATTAGTATATATATATATATATATATATATATATATATATATATATATATATATATATATATATATATATATATATATATATGAGTGAGTGTATATGAGAATTAGATGTGAGCATGTGAGCTAGAGGGGGGAAGTTATACATATATATATATATATATGTGTGTGTGTGTGTGTGTGTGTGTGTGTGTGTGTGTGTGAGTATTAGATATGTGCATGTGAGCTAGAGGGGGGAAGTTATAAGCATAAGAAGTCACAATAAGCAGTAACAAGCAACAGGTAGTAGCAGCAAAAGCAGCAAGAAGCTACAGAAGTAGTAAGCTGCAGCAGCAGTAGAATCAGTAAGCAGCAGCAGTAGCGATAAGCAATAGAAGCAGCAAGCAGAAGCAGTAAGTAGCAGCAACAATGATAAGTAGCAGCAGCGATAAGCAGAAGTAGCAGCAGTAAGCAGCAACAACGATAAGCAAAACCAGCATCAGTAGTTTGAGTACTTAGAAATTAAGTTGTAAATAAGTTAAGTTAAGCTAGTAATAAGCTAATTTAGTTTATATTGGTAGTTTGTTATGTATATATTTGTGAGTTAAGTATATATATATATATATGAGAGAGATATATATAAGCACTAGTTAGCATTGGTTAGTATTATTTCTAGTTTACCTTGTGTTACACCAAAGTAATGAGAGTTGCGATATCTTGGGTATAGGTATTGAATATCCGATGGGTATGTTAGTTATGTTGGTTGGTATAGTATTGTTATAAGATTAAGTACATATTAGTGTATAGTGAGGTATGGTGGTCATTTAGCTAATGTTAGATATTGTATTACCTTGTGATACTAATGTAATGTCAAGGTATTGGTTTATACTCAAGGTATTGAGTTTTATATCAAGATGGGTGTGTAGATGGTATGATATCGCATTTGGTTCAAAGCCAAGGTATCCATTTAGCATTAGTTTGTCTAGGAGTACTATATATTTTATCTTATATATATATATTATTGTATTTTTATATCTAATAACTTACATATCTTATGATACAGTATTTTATTAGTATCCTTGTATCCTAACATAGCTAGTATAGCCTAGTTACATAGTGTATCGACCCAATATCCTAGAGATGGACTCATACAATCTAGAAATAGCTAGTTTGGCCAAGTTTGACTAGTTTGACCTAGAGTTGACCTAGTTTGACTATTTTAACTTAGAAATAGCTTAACCTAGAACTTGACTAGTTTAACTTATTTTTATTCCAAAACCTTATATTGATGTAATATTCCATATATAGGTCAGTGTGACGCCAGTTCGGATATCGTTTCGCATCATTTGCTCTGGACATTAGGAGAGTATATTCTCTGATAGTTTTTATAATTTGAAAATTACTATAATACAAGTATTTAGAAATATATTACTTGATTTCTGACACATTGGTACACGAACTAGTATACACATGGATTTTTAGTTATGACATATTATTTATTATTTCTCGTATTCTCATATGGTTAATAAGTAATATTTAATATTAGACAATATTTAATGTTCAATGTTCAATATTTAATATTTTATAATGCCTTGAGTATCTTGCATCATAACGTGTCATGGTTGGATCCATTGTACTAGTCGAGAAAATGAGAAGTGTTAGCTAGATATGTGATCAAATCCTAGACAATGTTCAATGTTCAATATTTAACTAGATAATATTTATCCAACGTTAAGTAGACAATATTCAACCCAAGCCAATCACATATCTAACTAGTATTTCAATCACTTAGTATAGTTATAGTTCTTCACCATATTTTATTTTATTATCTTGATCTATTTTATTATGATAAGTGTACACCATATTGCTTTTATCTACCTGTTTCTTTTACCATAGCATAATATTATTTATTATTTCTTATCTTGTATTATATTCTCTATTTCTGTTTATAGTCATTAACAATTAGTTGGAACTGCTATTGGGTTGTACTTCACTCCAATCCTGATTGGATATATTTTTCAGATGACTGGTTAGTGAGGATGTGTCCCACCTACTATGGGCTAACAGATGGAGTGTCACCTGAGGATGTAGTGCCAGATACTGAGGCTATTTATATTTTCATATCTTGTAGTAGTTATTTCTAGTTACACTTTGGATTGTATTATTATTTTGAGATCATGAGTTGTGTTTAGATGTTGAGTTAGACCTGTGATGTATTGAGACTTGTATTTCTTTTTTTTTATATTCTATATCATGCTTAAATCTTTCTTTAGTTTTATATGTGATTGAGTATTGACTACCCTTTATTATATCATCATATTGCTCCTCCATTTGGAGTTGAGATGGCATGACAGGTATTATATATATTTTGTGTGAAATGTTAGATAGTACAGAAGATCGAGTTAATGTTCTACCATCGATGCTATGGCATAGGCTGGACATACCTACGTACTCGTGCTCCTATACTGGGTGCCGGTCATGACATATTTTGGTAGCGGCCCATACAGGCCAGGCTTCATAATAGTGCGATATCGTGGTAGTGTAACGGCTTAGTTGAACTACTACGAGCCTACGATAGAATAAGATATAGGATACAAGGATGAGAGAGCGAATACTCAATCATAACTAGAAAATAATTCCAACCTAACTGAATTTGCCATCTTTATCGTTCTAATTATTGTCTTCCTTAAAAAATTTTGTCCTTCTTTGATGATATCGTATCATTCTCAATATTAATTTCTTATCTACCTTCAGGATGCCGCCTAAGACGCGTTCCCAGCACTTAGGTGCAATGTCAGCAAGGTCGGTCACTTTGTCGCCTATGAGGGCAGCACCAGCAGACATTGTTCCAACAACTATATTCTAGAAGTCCACTTCACCAATCCAGGTGGGCATTTCTGCAACAGGTTTTGGGGGTGCTCCACCTCTGGTACAGAGGACAGCACTGACAGTTTCAGGGGATCTTCCATTCCTGCCACTAGCAGTCGATCAGATGCAGATGTTTATGCTCTTTCAACAGATGATGGAGGCATAGCAGCGCCAGTCAGAGGTTATGAGGTAGGACATTGAGAATGCTCACCAGATTGTCCTTGCCGTAGTTGAGAGAGTCGCCTTAGTCTAGTCACGGATGGTACCGCCTCAGCCCGATCCGTAGCAGCCAAGGCCGGGGACTATCATTGACTTTAAGAGGATAGGGACAAAGGACTTTAAGAGCACCGAGGGAATCTTGTACCCAGACGACTGGATAGAGGATATTGAGAGGGACCTGCGATTGGCACAGATTCCTGAGAGCATGCAATTAGAGACGGCGGGTAGTATGATGTTCGAGATTGTGCTGACATGGTTCAGAACGGGTCCAAGGATATTTACGTCGGGACTTACTTGGGAAGCTTTCATAGAGCTTTTTAAAAAGAAGTTCTTTTCGGATGTGGTTCAGAGTACTTTAGAGTGTCAATTCTAGAATCTCATCCAGAGAAACTTGATAGTAGACGAGTATGCGACAGAGTATTGCCTATAAGGAAGATTTATTGAGGGACAGAATCCTCGGGTCAAGGCTAGGAAGTTCAGGAAGGGACTGAACAGTGAGATTAAGTAGCATACTAATGGAGACCGTACCGCTACTTTTGAAAAAATTTTAAGACAGGCACAGTGGGCGGAGGATGATTTGGAGCTAGGCTCCAAGAGGCCGAGAGACACCAGAGGAGCGAGTAGTGGTACAGGCCCAGCGAAGGGCACCCACTTTCAACAACCGAGAGTATATCAGCATCAACAGTATCTTGTGCCAGTTAGGGCACCAGCTCAACAGATACAACAGTTTCAGAAGCTAGTTCATCAGACACCACAGCAGCCTCAGAGGCAGACTCAGCAGACTTTTTCTTGTACCAATTGTGGAAGGCATAGGCATGATTGGAAGAACTGTCGAAAGAGGCTCCGACTATGCTTGTATTGTGGTTCCCTTGACCATCAGGTGAAGGAGTATTCTAATAACCCGTATGGACCAGATCGCGGTCAAAAAGGTAGAGTTAGTCCATTTGTTGCATTACAGACTGTTCAGCAACCGCATAGGGAGCCACCCCAGCAGGGCGGGGCATTTGCAATGGCATTCGGAGAGGACGACACTTCAGGTGATAGGTTAGCTTATTTTGTCCTGTTCTGTTCCTTTCCTTTCTATTTGTTGCTTGTGTGTTTAATTAGTACCTTATAGTCTGCTTGTGAGTTTGTATATTTAGTATACCCTGTCAGAGACTGCAAAACCAGGATGGACAAAGACCATAGTTAGTAATTTTCTTTAAATTGCATATTGTATGTTTTAGTTTGGACTGAGGTTGACCTAGAGGGGGGTACGATCATCTTAAATTTCAAGGACAAAATTTTTCTAAGGTAGGTAGGGTTGTCACCTCACTTTTCCAGCTAGGGATAATTTGGTAATTTGGTCTAGTAATTTAATTTTAAGAATATAATATTAATATTAGTGGGCCATGTATATTTATTTTATGCTTGTATTAGTTATTTAATTTTTAGAGTACTATATTTAACTAGAGGCTTGTAGCATATAATTTTGTTAGTGGACTAGCCTATTTAATTTGACTTGTATTAGTGGACCTAACTAGTTTAGATTAGATCCATGGACCAATATTTAATTCTAGTTAGAATTGAGCCAAATAGTAAGCACATTCATTAGAAGGATAAATTAATTAGTTAAACCAATTAGACTAGAAATTTTTCTCCTTAATTAATTCCTTCATGACAAGCCCCAGGGGGTAGAGGTCGGCCACATTAGGAGTGGAGAGAGACTATTTCTTTATTTTTTATTCCAAATCTAGATCTATAATTTCTCTCTTCCAAATTCCTTCATCCCTATACCAATTACTACACAAATTTCTTTCCAATTCCTTTTTTATTCTTCATTTGAGGCTATTAGAACAAGGATCTATAAGGAGAAAGCAAGGATCTACAAGGAGGAGCGAGGATCTATAAGTTGAAGGCTCTTAACACTTAATTTGGAGATTTTATTAGGAATCCATCTCCCAATTGGTACAATTCTATTTTTTCTCTCTAATTAGACTCTAAATCTATAATTTAATTACTAGAAACCCATAGGAATTAGAATTAGGTTTAAAGAAGGCCTATGGAGAAAGTTATGTGGTCTTTTGTCTCAATTTTGGGTGAATTCCGAGAATTGCACATCTTGTGTTTGTCGATAGGTCAATTAGACCAAATTGACATGTGTTTGATTGTGTGTGACTAGTGTCATATCCACAATTGGATACGTGTAGGCCGTATCCTGACAATTTGGCAATACGGGTTGACTTGGGAGTTTTTTTCTGACAAGGGCACGTAGACGAGTAGCTAACACCTCATGTTGCATCTAATTATGATTTTAGACTTGTTCGTATCCTTCAGGGTATATTTGGTGGTGTGGTGGAGCCGTATCGCAAGCGTATCATAGATTGAGTGTGATATGGGTGCGTGCACTCTCCGTGTTTGTTTTTTTGCATTACAATTCAATTTACCTTGGTTATAGCTATTAGAGTATTATAATTATAATTGTTATAAGATATATATATATATATATATATATATATATATATATATATATATATATATATAATTATTTGTATATTCTATATTTTATTTTGATGTGTTGGTGGTCATAGAAGAATAAGAGAGTGCATGTGCATCATTAGTATGGGTATGTGGTAATATATATATATATATATATATATATATATATATATATATATATATATATATATATATATATATATATATATATATGTGTGTGTGTGTGTGTGTGTGTGTATGTGTGTGTGTGTGTGTGTGTGTGTGTGTGTGTGAGTGAGTGTATGTTTGTATTAGATGTGTGCATATGAGCTAGAGGGGGGAAGTTATAAGAATAAGCAGTAGCAATAAACAGGAATAAGCAGCAGCAAGCAGCAGCAGCAGCAAAAGAAGCAGGAAGAAGCAACAAAAGCAGCAGGAAGCAGCAGCAAGCAGCAGCAAAAGAAGCAGGAAGATGCAACAAAAGCAGCAGGAAGCAGCAGCAAAAGCAGCAAGAAGCAGCAGCAAAAGCAGCAAGCAGCAGCAGCAGCAACAACGATAGGCAGCAGCAGCAAGCAGAAGCAGTAAGCAACAGCAGGGATAAGCGGCAACAGCGATAAGCAGAAGCAGCAGCAGCGATAAACATAAGCAGTACCAATAAGCAGCAGTAGTTTGAGTACTTAGAAATTATGTTATAGATAAGTTAAGTTAAGCTAGTAATAAGCTAAGTTAGTCTATATTGATAGTTAGTTATGTATATATTAGTGAGTTACGTATATATATATGAGAGATATATATATAAGCACTAGTTAGCATTGGTTAGTATTATTTATAGTTTACCTTGTGTTATACCAAGGTAATGAGAGTTGAGGTATCATGGGTATGGGTATTAAATATCCGATGGGTATGTTAGTTATGTTAGTTGGTATAGTATTGTTATAAGTTTAAGTGCATGTTAGTATATAGTGATGTATGGTGGTTAGTTAGCTAATGTTAGATATTGTATTACCTTGTGATACAAGATAATGTTAAGGTTTTGGTCTATACTCAAGGTATTGAGTTGTATATCAAGATGGGTGTGCAGGTGGTGTGATACCATATTTGGTTCAAAGCCAAGGTATCCACTTAGCATTAGTTTGGCTAGAGTACAAAATATTTTATCTTGTATATATATATTATTGTATTTTCATATCTAATAACTTGTGTATCTTATAATACGATAATTTGTTGGTATCCTAGTATCCTAACATAGCTAGTATAGCCTAGCTACATAGTGTATGGATCCAATATCCTAGAGATGGAATCATACAACCTAGAAATAGCTAGTTTAACCAAGTTTGACTAGTTTGACCTAGAGTTGACATAGTTTGACTATTTTGACTTAGAAATGGCTTTATGACCGAGAATTTGACTAGTTTAACTTATTTTTATTTCAAAACCTTGTATTGATGTAATATTTCATATATAGGTAAGTGTGAGGCCAGTTCGGATACCGTTTCGCATTATTTGCTCTGGATCTCAGGCGAGTACATTCTCTGATAATTTTTTTTATTTGATAATTACTATAATACAAGTATTTAGAAATGTATTACTTGATTTCTGACACATTGGTACACGGATTAGTATACACATAGATCTTCAATCATGAGATATTATTTTATTGTTTCTCGTATTCTCATCTGGATAATAAGAAATATTTAATATTAGACAATATTCAATGTTCAATATTTAATATTTTATAATGCCTTAAGTATCTTGCATCTTAATGTGTCATAGTTGGATCTATTGTACTATTCGGGGAAAGAGAAAGTATTAGCTAGATATGTGATCAAAGCCTAGACAATGTTCAATATTTAATGTTTAACTAGGCAATGTTTATCCATTGTTAAGTAGACAATTTTTAACCCAAGCCGATCACATATCTAACTAGTTTTTCAATCACTTTGTATAGTTATAGTTCTTCACCATATTTTGTTTTATTATCTTGATCTATTTTATTGAGATTAGTGTATACCATATTGCTCTCGTCTACCTGTCTCTTTTACCAAAGCATAGTATTGTTCATTGTTTCTCGTCTTGTATTATATTTACTATTTTTGTTTATAGTTATTATCAATTCGTTGAAAATGCTATTAGGTTATACTTCGCTCCAATCCTGACTGGATATATTTTTCAGATGACTGGCTAGTGATGATGTGTCCTACCTACTATGAGCTAACAGATGGAGTGTCACCTGAGGATGTAGTGCCAGATACCGAGGCCATGTAGATTTTCATATCTTGTAGTAGTTATTTCTAGTTAGACTTTGGATTGTATTATTATTTTTAGTTCTTGATTGTGTTTAGATGTTGAGTTGGATCTTTGATGTATTAAGACTTGTATTTCTTTTCTTTCTATTACATATCGTTCTTAAATCTTTCTTTACTTTTATATGTGATTGAGTATTGACTACCTTTTATTATATCATCATATTGCTCCTTCATTTGGAGTTGAGATGGCATGACAGGTAATATATATATTTTGTGTGAGATGTTAGATAATATAGAAGATCGAGACAGCATTCTACCGTCGATGTTGCGACGTAGGCTTGACGTACCCACGTACTAGTGCCCCTATACCGGGTGCGGGTCATAACATATATTATTACTGGAAGAGGTCCAATCACAATATTGAGAGGATTAAGAGTTGGCATTGCTAACTCTTGGTTTATGACTGCTTCTAGATTTGTGTTATCCTGCAAAGATATTGTTCTAGGAGTAGGCTGTGCAGGTATGAATGAAGCCACTTGGACAGGTATTGGTATATCAGAATATTGAGTTGTCATTATTTTATGCATATTTTGCATCATAGTGTGCATGTCTCTGAGAGAGGCCTCTAATGAGTTGAGGCATTATTTGATAGCTTCTGATGGAAAAGTGTCTTTTTCATCACTGACGACGTAAATATTAACATCCCTGTGTACAACAAAGGGATTGGTAGAAAGAGCCATGTAGTCGGAGTCTATACTGTCAGGTTTAGAATCGAGGGGATTGCTACCCCTAGCCACGAATTCTGAGGAATAGGGATTCCCGTGAAGACCGAGCTCACATATTCTAGAATGAGTATTTTGGTATACTCCTTCAAAGGAGTCGATGAGTTGGTCAAATATCCTCTGGCTAGTTGTTCTTGAAGAACTTAGTCTTGATTGTCTCCTGCCACGGAGAATATGAAAAGTCATGTATGCTGAAGCAAGAAGTGGTAGGTCATCATACTCCTGGTTATCAACTTGTTTTGTATGTAGAGGTTTAGAAGACATAGTGCAGGTCGATCGGTCAAACACAGACCATTTTGCTGATGCACAGCAATATTCAATTACAACTTTGTGATAATTATAACGATGTTCATTAGTAAACATTGTTGCAAGGCTTGAGGGATCTCTCTCCTTACGCTTTTGTACAATGTGTTCGCTTAATTCATAGAGGGGAAGAGAAAAGGATGAGGAGGGCAGACTGCCTCTTTATATGAGATACATTAGACCTCCTATGCACTTTTTTAGTTCCCTGCGTGTAAAGGAAAGTGCTTACTTGATTGGCGTACGATCCGTAGTTTCTCGCACCTTTGTTCTTAACAGAGGAGGGAATTTTTTTTTGAATGTTCTTCACATGTTCACGCGCATAAATAGTACGTGGTGAGGATGTTGGTACTGTTTGGCGCACATTCTTTGGCATAGAAAGAGTTGGTACAATTTTCCTACGTGTATTTATTTTTATACGTAGGTCTTGGCCTGGCGCACCAATAGCAGGTTCATAATGAATAACTTTTCTTTAATTGAATGCGTAATCATGATGTTAGGGCGATGATTTTTTTACTAACTTTTTATTAGTGCCTATAGAGAGATTAGTTTGGACAATAATGTCCATGACTTATTTACGCCGTATATGACCCCCAATATGTGTAGGCTCAGAAGCTTGGGTGTGGATCACCCTTTGCTTGATATTGCGTGAGTTGTATGATTTATGAACCTTGTTTAATGCAATGGATTCAGAAGCTTGGGTGTGGATCATCCTTTGCTTGAAATTGTGTGAGTTGTGCGAGTTGTATGCCTTATTTAACGCAAGAGAATTTTCTACCAAGTCATTGATATGAACAGAATTGTAAACTCCCTCACCCAAAATAGGTATTTTGTGTATATTTTATATTATTATATTTATTATAGATGTTGAATTTATTTAGAGTATTCTCTTAGTTAATTCGAAAATATTTTTTTAGTATATTTACTTATATAAATATTTATTTAGAATTATTTTTAGGCTATTTTAGATTATTGGGATTTTTTTTCATAATTTTTAGTTAATTAAAACTAGTAACACTAATTTTCTAGGACTTTGAAGAATTTATTTTATATTCAAACTTAACTAGAAATATCCCAAACTTTTATTTTAGGTTCTAAATAGTCAAATATATTTTCTAGAATTTTCTGGAAATTTTCTGAATATTTTAGTATTTATTGGGAGTTATTTAGGCTAATAACTAATTTTTAGGACTTGTAGAATTTATTGTGCAATCCCAGGAATATAGAATGGACCCACGTTATTTTCTAAGGTTTATAATATTATTATATATTTTCTGGAATTATTTCAGAATTTTTGGAATAATTTTAGTATTTATTTTTAGTTATATGGGTAAAACTAATGTTTAGAGCTTCTCCTAATTATAGTAGGAAATATATGAATATAAAATTATCCCAAATATTTTTCTAGGGTTTATAGGTTCAAAATATATTTTCTGTAATTTTCCAGATTTTTATGATTATTTTTAATATTTATTTGGAGTTATTTAGATTTAAAATGACTTAAATAAAGTTTTGATAAAGGCAAATCAAAAACAAATAATATAACAAATACCATCCAATCAGATTCTGACACGTGTCAACCTATAAATATCCATTCAGCCGCAGGTACATCCCTATATATATATATATTATTATATCCCGAATTATCCCATTATTTTAGAGAGAGAGATTTTGGAGAATTGTCATCTAGGGTTCCTTCATCTTCCACAAGCCATTGCGCATAGCTCCGGACTCCAAACGAGGCCTAGTTTTTTTTGTTAGAACGATATTGAGGTTATATTTCTGATTATAAAATTTTTTTCCTAAATTATTAGTATTAAATTCTGGAAAATTCATAGAGCACAGCATGTCCGAAAATAGACGTGTTCCAATATTTTCGCGATTCTGGGAGAACCAGGATTCAGAATTATGAACCGTTTAAAGTTTTGGAAAGTTAATGTCGAGATCATTGACATATATTTTTACCAGAATTTCATTCTAAGTATTTATATACTGTTAATTCTGTAGAACCTCTAGGTTAGAATTTAACCATCGGTGCACAATACAAAATTTGTATGTGCCATAAATCCCAAACGAATTTGAATTCGGACGAGCCGTAAATTCTAGTATGTTTTTGATGCTGAAATCTACAGGAAATCATGCATGAAAGTCGAGTTTGTGTCGGTTGACTTTTTGGTCAACAGATTGCCTCGATTTGCGTGCCATGAGTCTCGAGTTGATAAAATTCAGTTTCTTTGGACAAAATTTAGGAATTAACATAAAAATCAGAATAATAAGATTAAAATAGAATTTTAGAGTAATTATTCCAGAATTAAATAAATTAAAATAAATTATCTTTTGACGTGATAAATTTGTAATACATAGGCTATTTGGACTGTGACTTGGACTCTGATTCATACCAGCAGCAGGACCCCAGACGATTACATTCTCTGACAGTATTCCAGTAGAACATTAGTATTTAGCCACCACGGTTAGTTTACATCAGACCCTGAGTCGGAGAACCCAACGCGCGTTCGTACATTTACATGTACGCAAATATTATTCAGTTTGGTATATCTATTTATGTACGTAATTACTATATGTATTCCAATAGTTATGAAAATAAATTGATGGTTATATTATTATATAGTTATATGAATATATATGTAAGTAAATGCAAATTAATAATTATGACTAAATATTCAGACTGTACGACCCTAGGACACCGTGGACTATCCCATACTTACCTTGACCATGTTGACCCTAAGAACTTATGAATTTGTCTATCTTGCGTACATTAACGTACTGACATAGACACTTGTCAGTTGACTGACTAATTTCGTACAGTACTTGAAATGCGACACCCGCGTAATTCAACGCATAATTGACCGTGTTAAATGACTAGTGTTACCCCTAGTATACCCCCTGAGTCCAGTATAAATGTGGTTGTGTATGTGCTAGTGTAAAGACTAATGATTCTATTGTATTATATTTATGTATACATAGGATATTGGATTTGTTCTGCACAATTTCTGGAGCAGGTTATTGGTACATTGCAGCTTCCTTGCCAGGCAAGTATACCTTGCCATTGTAGTATCTTTACATTCCATATGAGGCATGCATGTTTATTTTCTGTTTATTTAGTTCATTTATTTTAACTGTTATATAAACTGCGCGTCCAAGGAAACTTGGGTGCAACGACGGTGTCGTCGTACTATGTTTTTATTTATGTATATGCATTAGACCTATTTTATGAGACTACCCCATCTTCATGAGGCATTTATGTTTCATTGGCCATGACACTATTCTTACACGAGTGTGAGTCACATGTAGGACACGGACTTGCATATTCGGCTGGCCACTGGTACGTATAGGTCGTGCGACGGATAGGGATAACTGCCAATAGAAATTTTGTATGCTAGTAGACCTGGCAGTTATTAGAGGTATTATCGTATCATGGACATGACATGCTTAGAGCATTGGGTGGGGAGAACAACAAGTAAGGCATTTGGGCTCCTTTGCACTTTCCTTGTGTAACCCGTACGCTCCGCCGGAGATGCGCGGTCATGATGACACCTATACTACTTGGCGGGCCTCCGCCGTTCAAAAGACGACGTGCCTTTGTAGGCCCCTGGATCTCCAAGAGAACCATGCCAATCCTATTTATGGTCAGATAGCCCACTTGTTAGAAAGTTGTTCTCAAACTGCATTCACATAGATGGTTAGGCGACCCCAATGGATGTTTATTTCAGTACTTTATTGGCATGTGTTTAAGTATCTTGTTATGTTCCTCTGAGGAACTGGTCCCCTGCCAGATGTATCTGTTCTTGCACTACCAGAAAAAGTCAAATTAGCGACGTCTAAAAATGTCGCTAAATAACCATAAATCGTCGCTAATTAGGTTTAGCGACGTAGTTAGCGACGTTTTAAATCAGTCGGAAAACTCCAAGTCGCTAAAACCAAAAACGTCGCTAAACGTCGCTATGCCGACGTTTTTTAGCGACTTTAATGTGTCGCTAAATTTAGCGACGTGTTGCGACGCCAAGTCACTAAATAGCGACGTTTATAAAAGTCGCTAAACGTCGCTGATGAGCGACATTTTTTACGACTTTACACCGACGTCTTTAATGACCTGGCTATACTGCCATGCCAGTAATTGGCGACGTTTAGCGACGACTTTAGCGACGTCATTAGCGACGAACTTAGCGACGTTTTTAAGCGTCGCTGAGTAGCGACGTAATTAGCGACGTAACTTAACGTCGCTAAGCGTCGCTACACGTCGCTAATAACGTCGCTAAATTTAAAAAAAAATAAAAAAAAATTTCCAGAATCAAACATTGGTGATTCCCTGCAGTTTTACATCATCTTCATCATACACACCAACATGATTCAATCTAGTTAACTATATAATCCAATTAAATTAAAGACCACAAGAAGTATCAATCCAATTAAATGTGGATAACTATATAATCCAATTAAATTATACACCAACATCATGTCTATTGTTGAAGTACCAATAATTCATAAATAATAATAAAAATAACTAGACTACTACGGATCTGCAGGAGGCTGACCAGCGGCGCACTTCAAGGATAACAACTCCTCATACTCGTCCCGTGGAATCGACACCGATGTCGATGGAGAAGGCAGTGACGTCGGTGGCGGCCGTGCCCGCTCCAAGTCTGCGAGTCGCTGGTTGTAAGAATGCAGGGTAGATAACAGCCTCGTACTGCTATCACCCATTGAATCCTGCATCCTCGTCAGGTTCTCGCCCATCGATAGCTGTGACGCATGCATCCTCGTCAGCTTCTCGCCCATCGATAGCTGTGACGCCTGCAGCTCCATGATGTTGCGATCATTGGAGGCTCTAATATCATTTGTCAATTCTCGTAGCTCCGTCATGCTGCGGTCGAGCATATCCAATCGTGCGATAAGCATCGGATCGTCCGCCTGCGGCTGGGACCGGGACTGGTCCTCCATACTTCGCAGCAAGTCGTCACGGAGAGACGCAATCTGACGGTCAACGGCCTCCTGGACGGCCTCCTGGACTCTGGCCGACGACTGCGAGGGCTGCGACTGCGAGGGGTGTGTGGAATGCACAGCTGTCGGGGAGGCCCTAGATGACTGCGTCGCAACCAGGGCGCCATAGGAGCCCGTACCGTAGTACGTACCCCTCTGGAGACCACCAGCTGCGGTCACCCACAGGTCGTCCGCCGACGGAGATGGACCGGGCTGCGACGAAGCACCAGCCTCTCCAGGTGTAGGTGCACTAGCAGTCGCCCACTCACGAAGCCTAAGATACTCGGCCTAGAAAAGGTTTGGAAACTCAAGAATTGCCTAAGTTATATTAAAATAAACACAAAGTAAAGTAATACTTACATAGGTCTGTGAGGCCCTCTCATCAATGAGATTTCCGTCCTTGCGATGGGTGGCCAAGAAGACGGTCACCATGTTTGCATCCTCACCCCTCTGTACCTGTTAAAAATATATTTTTTATTACTAAACTTAAATATTTTTTCCAAGTACCATTTTATGGTACTTATATTAAAATAATATATTTTAAAAGAAAAAACATACCAAACGACAGAAATGTTCCGTCATCGGAATCGAGCCACCACACCACTTGGCAGCATTCTGCCTAGCCGCCTTGGCCTTCTTAGACCTTTCCTTGTAGCTCGGATCGTCGAATCAAGCCCTCATCGCAGTCCACTGCTCAGGCGTGATCCAACCTTGGATCGGTTTTCCAGCACGATCACGAGCCTTCTGGTCATCCAGAGCATCTCGGATAAGCTTGGCGGCAACGGTAGGAAAGAGCCGCTCGATCAACTCGGCCCGGTACGGAGGATAAAAATACGTTTGCTACAATAAATAATTTATTAAGTTAGCATCACGAATATGCATAAATTAGAGGATTTATTTAATATACTTTTACCTGGAAGTGCGCAAACCAGAACGCCTTCCTCTCCTCCGGAGCCTCAGAGTAGTTGATCCAAGGGCCACCGTAGTTGTTCCTCAGAAATTGGCCCTGGCGTCTCTGAACCGACGATGGACGATATCTATACAGAAATAATAATTTAGATTACTGAAAAAGTCAATATACGATGAATAAAGAGAAACACAAATATATACTAAACCATCTAATTGACTTACTTTGTACCGTCGGCCCAAATCTCTGTCCTCGTCTCCTCCGGTGGTGCGCATGGAGGATCTTGGTGATGCTGGGACAACGTCGGCACTACCTCCTCTACATGCTCATCAGTCTCCATGGTTCCGTCAGCAGGAGGAACGCTGGACGAGGGAGTACTATCATGCCTGGAACTACTCTTCCCAGGAGTGATGCCACGCAACGTCGTCGCAGTCGGAGATGTGACTGCTCGATATACTGGAGTACTGGGCGACGATGATCCGGAACCAACAGTAGGCAGTACCGGAGTGGCACTCTGTCTACCTCGGGACCTGCCGAATCCTCCGCGTCGTCCTGTCATATCTGATAACAACATATGATGAATATAGAGAAACACAAATATATACTACATTCTACAGTCAAAATATGATACATATCTCAAAGCATTATACAGTCAAAATATAATACATATATTCGTTAATGTCAAAATGTGATACATATCTCAAAGCATTTTACAGTCCAAATATAGTTACATTCTACATGGAATATTTTATATTTTCAATCATCTTCAGAAAATTCATCTTGTTCGCCTTCCTCGTCCTGCTCTTCCTCTTCCTCGTCTTCACTTTCATCTACTTCGTCGTCCTCTTCGGATAATTCTACATCTTCTACATTATTACTCGTGTAATGAGTAACTTCCGTTGAGTCCACATCTACAATATTTGTTACAAGAGGTAGATCGTCCTCCTGATAAGCTATTTCGTCAATGTCAAAGGTATTTCTAGCTTTAGTCTTGCATACTGCCCACCAATCCGACCTCGCTGTCCCCCGTCTAGGATAAGTTGTGAAGTACACGAGCTGAGCCTGACTTGATAGGACAAATGGTTCGTAGCCTTGATATCTACGCTTGTAGTTTATATCCACAAGGCCATGCTTGTCAATTTTCCAACTTTGATCTTGAATCGGATCGAACCATTCACACCTGAATAGCACGATATTAGCAGGTTCTGGGCCATAATTATATGTCAACTCCACAATCTCTCGTAAGATGCCAAAAAAATTATTGCCCGGATTGACGTCTTTGTAGTTTGTAGATTTGATACACAAACCAATGTTTTTCGTGGAATCAAGATCCAGAAAGCTGTCTCTGATAGGAGCATTTGTTGACTTGAACCTGAACCCATTCACACAGAAACTTGGCCATATTTTTACGGCAGTAATTGGTCCCTTGGCTAGAGTCCTAATAGATTCAGTCTCGGATGATATTAGACGATCGACCTAAATACCAAAGTAGCGATGGTAAGTTATTTGTTTTACAAGTGCAGAAATAAAAAGTAATTACCAAGTATCTTACATATGTGCTCAACCAAGAAGGAAAATGGCATCTCATTTCTTGTTCTACTTCTTCGTCTGTTATGTAGGGTCTAACCGACCTCAACTCATCATTATATGTGCTGAAAAACAATGATGCAACTGCTAATTAGTAGCATAATAGTATCTTATACTATTACATTAAGATGATGTAAACGTGGACGTATTAATTACTTATCCCTCTAGCTTCTCCACTTCATCCTCGTCGCAATTGAGTAATATATACAATTGAGCAGCCCTTAGCTCATCGTCATTCAAATATCTCTTCTTCATTTTTCCCGAAGGCTTTCCGGATGCATTGAATACTTTGAGTATTGCATCATTAGATTCCTTATATGCGTCGTCGTTTCTGGGAGCTTTCGTCCTATTAGTAGCAACATGCGGTTTGAAATACGTCGAGCAAAAGTTTGTAATCTCCTCGAGAACATAAGCTTCACAAATAGATCCTTCAACCCGTGCCTTATTTTTCACCTTTCTCTTTAGGTGATTCAGATGACGCTCGAAGGGGTACATCCACCGATAACCGACAGGACCACCAACACGTGCCTCATAGGAAAGATGAATTGGCAAATGCTCCATAGAGTCGAAGAATCCTGGAGGAAACACCTTCTCGAGCTTACGTAGTATTACCGTAATGTCCCTCTCTTGCTTTTCTAGACGATCGACGAGCAACTTAGTACAACAAAGATCTCTGAAGAATATGCTCAGCTCTGTCAATGGGTCCCAAACGACCTGCGGTAAGAATTCCCGAAATGCAATCGGAATTAACCTCTCCATGAATACATGACAATCGTGGCTCTTCATACCTACTAGTTTGTTCTCCTTGAGGTCGACGCATCTTCTCAAGTTCGACACGTACCCGTCTGGAAACTTTAGACCCTGAATCCACCTACAAAGTCTACCTTTATCCTCTTTATCCAGTGAGAAAACTGACTTAGGTTGCTTTAACTTTCCATTCCCATCCTCTATCAGATGCAATGCAGGACGTCTACATATGTCTTCTAAGTCCAACCTGGCCTTCGGATTATCTTTCGTCTTCCCCTTTACATCCATTACAGTATTAATTATGTTATCAAACACATTCTTCTCGATATGCATGACATCAAGGTTATGTCTGATCAGATTGGTGCTCCAATATGGCAGATCCCAGAATATACTCCTCTTCGTCCAGTTATGGGTGCGACCAAATCCGTCACACTTGTACCCCTTAGCAGGCTCTTCGATAGCACTTGGTAAATCTTTTACCTCTTCCCATATCGTGCATCCGGGCCACCTTGGAGGTGGATTGGCCTTCTCCACAACTCCCGCACGAAAAGCATTCCGATTCCTCCGGTACGGATGATCCTTCGGCAAAAATTGTCGATGACAATCGAAGAAGCACGGTTTGCCTCCGTGTTTCAAACGGAAAGCCTGAGAACGGTCCATGCAATACGGACATGAGAGACGACCATGGGTGCTCCATCCCGATAACATTCTATAGGCCAAAAAGTCGTTGATGGTCCACATAAGTGCTGCCCTCATCTGAAAATTCTGCTTTCTAGAAACACCGTACGTGTTGGCACCTACTTCCCACAGCTGATTCAACTCATCTATCAAAGGCTGTAAGTACACATCGATGTTCCTCTTCGGATTGTTCGGACCCGGGATAATAACGGTTAGGAACATATACGGAGTCTTCATGCACATCCAAGGCGGTAGATTGTACGGAGTGACGATCACAGGCCAACACGAATACTGGGAGCCCGAAAGTCCGAATGGGGTAAAACCGTCAAAGCAGAGCCCCAATCTGACATTACGCGCTTCCTCGGCAAAATGTGGATACTCTCGATCAAAGTGCTTCCATGCTTCTCCATCGGATGGATGATCCAATACTCCTTCGATCTGTTTTCGCCTGTGCCAACTCATGTTTTCTGCAGTCTCTTTAACCATAAACAACCGCTGCAACCGCGGCGTCAAAGGCAAGTAGTGCATCGAATCGGTAGGCTTCCTTGCACCGACAGACTTTCCTCTAACAGTGGCCTTGTAGCGATCAGCACCACAGAATCTACACGCATCTTCATCCTTGTCGTCTTTGTAGTACAACATGCACCCGTTGCGACATGCATCGATTTTCTCGTATCCCATCCAAAGCGATCTCACCATCCTCTTAGATCGATAGAAGTCTTTAGGCAACTTTGCACCCTCGGGCAAGATCTCTATAATCAAATCGAGCAGTCGATTATAGCATTCTTGCGACATGTTAAAATCGGACTTGATGCTCAATAATCTTGTAACCACCTCCAACGGTGAATGGTCCTCACAACCAGGATATAGTGGAGTCCTTGCATTCTCAAGCAACTCCATAAACTTTATAGCATCGGCATTCGGTGCCTTCTCAGCTGCATCATAATTGTCTGGATTGAAACTAGGTCCTGCCGCATCATAATTGTCAGGATTAAAACTAGGCCCCGCCGTATCATAAACCATGTTCACCAACCCGTCGTCGTAAGCATCGTGGTCTTGGACATCCATATACGGCTCCACATAGGGCTCCGACTCCGATGCTAGAGATACAAGTTCTCCGTGCGCGGTCCACTGATAGTAATTCGGCGTAAAGCCCTTCGAGTATAAATGATATGTAACTTCCACTTCTGGATGATATTTCCTGTTGCGACATCTCACACATGGACACTTAATTTTGGTACCGTCCATGTACTGAGGGAACGCCTTGGCGAACTGCAGGAACTGCTGTACACCCTCAATGAATTCATCCCGCACACCGCACATGTCATCAGGATGACGGTTGTACATCCACGAACGATGATGCAGATAGTAATTCATATCCATTTCTAGATACTTCTGCAAAATTGACAGTATGTATCATATAAATTATTACATGCAAAATTAACTTCTGTGTCTGTGTCAGTGTCCGTTATGGGAAAAGCAGTATATATATATATATATATATATATATATATATATAACATTACCCAAATAATATCTTAATACCACTTTACTACTATACCTTAACCCACTTCTGTGTCTGTGTCCGGATTTTAGTGTAGTAGGCTCCAGCCGAAGCCAATAAGTTTCTTGAGATGCATGTCCTTAATGATGTATGCTGCGATGATATCTTTGCTCCATTAGAGGCTCTTCATACTGCTAGCTAGTGATTTCAGTAAGTGTTGAAATTAATCCTTTATTTATTTAAGCTGATTTGTAAGTTTTGTTTAGCTAATTCAACTGTTATAGTCATATTATTTAGACCATTAGGCACTTCTTGAAACTGGCAGTAGGGTGAGGAACTGAGATACATAACTCCGCAGTACTTTGCTTTCGGCAATTAACCCCTATATAAATTGGGAGTGGAACGAGGAAGTAGCTAGAGCTCAAAATTCTTGGGGCACAATTAAGGACGGTTGCTTAGATCATACACTTCCTGGTCGAATAATTGGCGTTCTAATTAATTTGATCACATGATCAGTTGTTGTACGAATATTCAGGAATTAGTTCTAATTTGTTCACCCAATGTACGTAGTCATGACATATGAACATGGATTCAATAATAGCCATCATTTCTTCCCCTCCTCCATTGGACCAATGAATAGTAACCACAAAATTAAACAATTAGTATGTATGTATGTATATATGTATATATATATATATATATATATATATATATATATATATATATATATATATATATATATATATATATATATATATATATATTGCAAAAGTGCAAATAAATACACTTATGTTCTTTCTTTCTTATTCATCGATCCATATTATTTATTTATTTTATACTTGAAAGAAGAAATTAAAATCTGATCTCTACATGATCGCACATGCATGAACATTGTCAAAAAACCTAACCCTAACCCTAACCCTAACCCTAACCCTAACCCCATGTCAAAAAACCTAACCCTAACCCTAACCCTAGGTCCAGATCAGTGTCTGTGTCAGTGTGTGTGTGTGCCGTGTCTGTGTCTGTGTCAGTGTTAGTGTATGTGTCGTGTTTGTGTCAATGTCACATGTGTCCTGTGAGAGAAAGAGAGAGAGAGAGAGAGAGAGAGAGAGAGAGAGAGTATACCTTGCCGGAGTAGTCGCGGTCGACGGAGCTGGGGGGGGGGAATTTGTTTTCGAATCGAAATTTCAACTGACGGGGAAAAATGAAACCGACCCCTAATTAACCAAATTTTAGCGACGTTTAGCGACGTCCAATAAAAAATGTCGCTAAATTAAATATTTGCGACGTAAAGGACGTCGCTAAACACGTTGCTAAATATTTTGAGTTAAATGTCGCTATATACGTCACTAAACGTCGCTAAATTAGACATATTAGCGACGTTTAGCGACCTTAATTGAACTTATAGCGACTTATCTTTTAAAATCGTATTAAAAGTCGCTAAACGTCGCTAAATGTCGCCATTTAGCGACGTCTAGCGACGTTTTTATAAGGAGTCGCTAATTTATAATTATTAGCGACGTTTATTTTGACGTCGCTAAAATACGTCGCTAATCCCGCTTTTTCTAGTAGTGTTGAGTATTTGCAGGAGCGCAGATTTGGATGGTTATAGATGCTTCGTGGATGTCTTCTCTCCGAGCAGTGATTGCTAGCTGGTATTCTTATATAGTATTTATTGTGTTGTACTCATATTGTAATTGCTCTTATATTCGAGTTGGTAGTGGATTTGTTTCCATCCAACTATCATCCTTAGATACTTCTTATTGAGATCTAGTTTCATAGATATTGGTTATATATTTATATTGATTTTCGTGGATGAGATTTAGATTGTACCCTGTGACTTGTGATATATGTTATACCACTTGTGGATTTGATATTCATATTACAGCGTACGTATGGATTTGGTTTCCATATATTGGAGTTGCCATATCCATACGGCTGGCATGCTTACGTGTCCTAGTCCTACGTATTTTGGGACTGGGGCGTGACAAGAATTGACAAGAAAACTCTCGTTAATCAGAATGCCCTTTTCCTTGTTGGCAGCAACTTCAAGATATGCATGATGAGGCTTGGGCACCCACACTTTGCAAGTTTTCTTCGACTCGAGTATGGATGAGGGGCGAGCACTAACCCAGAATGGAGCATTTCTACGTATGCTTGTTGGTCAAACTTTACGGCCAAGGTATTTTGTATCGAGCCGACCGACGCAGCGTCGAGTTGAGCTATCACCATTTCGTCAGAGGAGAAAGTAGTCCCCAGCAGAGTCGCCATCTTGTTTGCGAATAAAATTTTATATAAAACTTTTATATTACAAACTATTGAAAAGAAAGAAAAGTACAAAAAGAGTTCATAAAAAGGAATCTAAGTACAGTTGATTCTGGGAAGTATAGTTGTGGAGATTTGATCTGCAGACGATCACTTTACTCCTTGGACCACAATAAAGAAATATACACGACAACAAAGAAATATAGGGAATATTGTGAATGACTTGGAGAGTTGAACAATAAGAAAGCTCTGGCAAGATTGGCACGAGAAGATTCTATTTCTCTACTTTTGTTCTTGACTTTCAAAGATTTAAGAATTCTAGCCCCTTTTCCTCTCTGTGTGTACTCCTTTCAAATGGATGTACCGATCCTGTATTTATAGAGTTTAGGAGCGGTTATATGAGTGTCTACGTACTTTGGATAGTCTGTATAGTTTTACCATTGTGTGCGTACTTTGGTGGACTAACACCCTACGTTCTTAATGAGTGGATGCACAATTTACCGCCTGTTTGACACGTAGGTTCCTATACGAGGAAAGCATAGGTCATGGAGACAGTTATTTGTACACTTTTCTTGAGAAGCATGGCATGTAAGACATTAATTCATAACTGCTCACTGTCAGTAAAGATAATAGACACACTTTAGAAGTATTCTGGTGACTGACACACTTTTGGAAAGATTGGCACTGTGACACATTTTTGAAGAAATTGACCCAGCGATGCACTTTTGAAGAAGTTGGCACTAAGGCACACATTTGAAAAAATTGGCACAGCGGTGCACTTTTAATAGAATTGGCACAACAGCTACTTCTGAAGAAATTGGCACAATGGCGCACTAATGAAGAAATTGGCACAACGTGCACTTATTAAGAAATTGGCACAACAACACACTTCTGAAGACATTGGCACTACAACGCACTACTGAAGGAATTGGCACTACGACGCACTTTTAAAGAAATTGGCACAATGGCGCATTTCTGAAGACATTGGCACGCTGACTGGGTCGCTAAAAGACAACCTGGTTCTGCATGCCGCAGCACAGCTTAAATGGTGACTTCTGACTCTTCGAATTCTGCAGCTGTCAGCTATCAGTATGTTACATTAAATGTCGAGAGATAGTGCATATCTTTGTGCGTTTGTGCGCTAACTTTCGTAAGATTAAGATAGTGCACCACAATAAGAAAGTGCGCCAACTTCTAAAGTTTCAAGAAAGTGCGCCAAAGTAAGAAAGTATGCATCTTCCTTCTGAAACAAGTAGAGAGTGCGCAATCCTCTAAATAGAGAGAAAGTGCGCCACTCTTACTCTGTTGGGCATATTTGTAAAAATTTGCACCATCTCTTTGATGCACACTTTTTATGCTTCTACACCAATTTCTTTAAAAGTGCGCCATCATGGCTACTTCTTCAAAAATGTGCCACCACGGCAATCCTGACCAATTTTAAAGTGTGCCTACAATTCTAAATGACAGTGAGCTGTTATGATTACGTGTCTTTTATGCCAAGATTCTCTTAAAATATGTATAAAGAACTATCCCATGACCTACTATTTCTCGTATAGTAAGCCATGTGTCAAGCAGACAACATGTTATGCACCTACTCACTAGATCATGGGACATCATCCTATCAAAAGTGTGCGCACAGTACGAATTGTCCAAAGTGCACGCACACTGTCATAACTGCTGTAAAATCCTATAAATATAGGATCATGGTGTACGTTATAGAGGCTAAAATTTTTTAAGTCTTTGAGAATTTTTCAAGTCGTTTGAAGGTTTTTTAAGTTTTTGAAATTCAAGAATAGAAGGAGAGAAATAGAAGCTTGCCATGCCGTTGTTGCCAAAGCTTTCTTATTGCCCAACTCTTTATTTTTTTACAGCATCCCTATATTTTGTTGTTGTCATGTGGTACAAGGAGTAAAGTGATCACCCGTAGATAAGATCTCGAAAGCTATATTTCTCCAGAATTACTTATACTTATATTCCTGTTTAGGATATCTTGTACTCTTCTTCTTAATTTAATAGTTTGTAAAACAAAGTTTTGTACAAACCTTATTTATCGCAAATACGGGCGTCCTAGTAGGACATTGTAGGACACATCTACATCGATGACGTAGCAAGTCACCTCAGTTCGGAGATCTCCAATTTGATATTTCAGACAAATCTTGCATAGTAGAAAGCTTCTTTCGGCGTTAAAGCCTTAGATAGTGGTGTTAATGGCTGCCATCCGATGCATTGGAATCCCCAAGGTCGGTATCAGACTTTGTGGGATAATGCTGAGAAATAATTCGGGTTTGATATGCATCTAGTCCACCTTAATGGCTTCGATGTACCCTGTGTAATACAAGGGGTGATCATGCCTATTATTCTTTAAAGCATGTCATGTTGAGAGAATGTGATATTTGGAATCGCTTCTATTACACAGTTACAGTGAGGGCATGCGGTGGGATTCTCGACTGGTAGCTTGACTCGGGCCAAATAAGAATCGGCATTTTGTAGCACCTCGCTTAGAGCATGACGAGTCTTTTTGGAGAGATGAAGGAGCTCAATGAGTGATAATTTTATAGGAATTTTGGCAAGCTGTGCCAAAATATCAAAGTTGTAAGGCTTCTCCAGCCCTTGAGTTGTGTCTTTCCGTAGAGGTTTCTTAAAGTGCATTTCCTTCGACTTTTGCTTGTCCACTGCAGGAGGTTGGGATGGGCCCAGATCAGACACAGCTGGTGTCACGTTTGTGGCAATCAGAGGTGTAATGTCATAGAAAGAATTGTAGTAGCATTGGATAGCTAGGCCCGATCTGGTTACCTCTACCTATTGATCGAAAGACCGTGTGATAGGACTTGGTCTTCTTTTCTTTGGATATGGGAGTAGGAAGTACTGCTGACTATGTCATATTCGGGACGAGGTCTGGGTGAACCCATATGACTTTTTCCCCTGGAGTAGTGAGGGGGACTAATCCATCTACTTGGGCTGGGGGAAGGTTAACGACCTCCATGGCAGGACTGTACCATCTTGGGCTTTTGTCATCGGGAAGATACCGAACTGGAGGGATACCATGTTGGCAGTGACTGTCTTGCCCTCAAAGTCCAAAGTGAGGGCTTTAGAGTCGATCAACCATTTTATCTGCCATTTTAATAACTAACAATCTCGCATAGTATAATGGACATATTGATGGTAGTAATAATACTTGGGGTTGTCAACCTTGCCTGCTTCATCTGGGCGTTTAACAGTAGGTAGCCGGAGTTTGTTGCTCTCCATCAATACTTTAAAGAGTTCCATGACATCATCATCATCAAAGGAATAAGTCTCATGTACTCTTGGTAGCTTTTTTGGCTTGGCGAAAGGTGAGGCCGGGCTTATGGATAAGTTAAATGTCAGGGCCTACTTTCCTTTACTGTCAAGACTATTGTTGGCTGTGAAAGGATGCTCTCCCTTATCTTCAATGTCGGGAGCTTAGAATCCCAATAACCGGGCATCTTTCACACTCTTTTTAGCAGCGATAACACTTATGATAAATTTTGTCCAGTCACAGAATGGGCCAAATGCCGTTCATAGTCTTGCTGCTGGTAGATGGTTCTTTTGACACGTGTCCATCGGTGAAGATTCAAGGATGCTAGAAGGCAATTTCAATGTCGTCTGTCGGAAGCGTTTAATATAATTTTGTGCGAGTTTCCGGTCTCCTTGGGTAATGTCCATGAGAAAGGTCATAGTCATATCTATCCCTCCTTCATAAAATTAGACGTGAAAGAGAGACTTCAGGTCTTCGAAGGACGAGATATACTTATCCGAGAAGCTACAGAACTACTTGAAAGTGACTCCAAATAGTGTTTCAATGAATAAATTTATGAGTAGGGCATCATCCCGAGGTAAATGGCCCATTGTGGACTTGAAGTATCTTATGTATTGACGGGGTGACACCTTTCTGTCAAATATAGTTAGAGATAGTGGCTTGTAGCAGATCCCAAGATTTTGGAGCCTATCTTGGTTATCCCGAGCATCAACACAGGCACGCAAGTCCCTGAAAGTTTTCTGGATGTCGTTTGGTAGAAGTGCGGTAGAGGATCGAGGTGCGGTCTGGCTACTTTCGACATGAGGAGATGGATCGGGCATGCCAAATTTCTCGTTGATCACTTGATCTAAGATTGTTCATCTCGGAGCTTGTGGCTGTGTTGAGACCAAGTTTTCTCTAAGTTCTAGCACTATGTGAGTCAGAGTCGGCATTGAAGTGCTCAGAGCCTTCATCATGGCTTCGAGTGCCTTAAGGTGCTGTTGATTACTAGATTTTGTGTCATGCTCGTCTCCTGTCATGTATACTTACATTACGTGGGATGAGGTGGACGAAAAGTTGGATGCCTCACTTTCTACCTCAGATGTCTGAATTTTATTATCTTCGAGGAGAGTGGGCAGTGTTGCATCACTTTTATTATTAGAAGGATTTCTACCCACAGTCTCAGTTATGGGCTCATCTCGGAAGGTATATTTACCTCCAGCTAAGATGTCATCCGTATGTAGAGATTCATTATTTTCTTGGAAGGATAGATTATCGTAGAATACCGGAGGACTACTACTCCCAGCTCCGGTTGCAGCTTTATTCAATGTGGTATGACTACCCCCAGCCCTTGTTCTCGAGCGTGTACCTTAGAATACCTCCATAGTAGGTACTTGTTTGCTGCCTCTTGGACGCCTTCGTTGTGTGCTGACCGACACTCTTAGGTTAGTTAATATTTTCTTTGTGATCTTATTCATAGGAAGAGACCTCCATTATAAGCAACATGAAACGACAGAAAATTTCTCCTCTTCGTACGGTTATTTTCGAATGTACCGCTGGCTCGGTACCGCAGGATGCAATCATTGGAACACGGATTGTCTGGTCGGAGGGACTGACGATCAGTGCAGCAGTAGTTGATGATATTGGCACAAGTGTATCATTAAGAGGAAACGCCATGTGGGAGAGTTGCATCTTTTATTTTACGCTTATGACTAATCATATTGCATAAATTAGATGCTAGAAGCTTTACTTTTATACCCCTTTTATGTGCTTTGCCAAGACTTTTACACCCCTTTCATGCGCGTAGCCAAACTCGGTGCATGGGTCCTTTCTCACATTATTTATTCTCTGACTTGGTTTAAAAGCAACTGCGACACCCAAGTGAGTTTGGAAAAGCTCTAACGGTTGACCCACATCTGGCACATGAACGCCTGGGTCTGCCATATAGAGTATTTTATTAGCAGCGCGTATGACGACCAACGACGCATGCTTTTGGGGAGCTGGCGGTGTAGCCCCTCGAGCGCGTATGGCTTGAATTAATTTGGGTTTTCCTGAACCAACTCCCTTAGGCGCATAGTACATGAAATTCAAGTTAGGACCATAGGGATCCCTAAGCGGGACAAGATCATTTGTGGAAGGCCATATGCGCCTATTTTCGGGGATGATACGTCTCCTCCTATGCGGGTTCCTTTGTGGGTGCTCTCCTCGGTATTTGGTGCAACCTCTCTCGAGGATGTCTCTGGAGATGGAGATAGGATCCACGTGAAATAATTATGTATCTACGGCGAAGGTTGGCAGCACTTCTGGAACGGATTTCAGGTCTAGTGCAGTGGCTTTGTTACCCAAATCCTATGAGTTTATGAGGTTGTACGGGTCTCGTTGAAGAAATTGAATTGTCAGTGGGATATAGGTCAACCACGTGTGCATCTACGATGAGGTTTGATAAGGTATCGGGTACCAACTTCGAGCTTGACGCCGCAGCCTTAATATCCCGAGTTTTATAAGTTTTGCGAGATCACACGGGCCTTATTGGAGAGCTCATCTTGTCTAGCATGTCTTCAAATGCCTATTGGTCAAAGCAAATGACCAATATCCTCTAATTCGAACCTAACTTGGTCAAGCAGATTTTGTCACCAGCTTCTCGTTGGAAGAGAAGCTCTTCCCCAGCAGAGTCACCATTCTTGTCGACATTGCCAAAAATAATAAAAAATATATGGACGGGCTTACTTTTTATTGATTGGGAATTGACAAAGAGTACAAAAGAATACCTAATACATAAGGATCTAAGTACAATAGAAAAAATTGGCAAGTGTGACGGTGGAGATCGAGCTCTACAGTGGCTTCTTTACTCCGTTGAAGATCCGGGACCAAGGAGGTTGATGAGGCTTCAGGGCTGCTGTCTTCGTCTGATATTCTTTGTTCTCATGATGGTGGTCGTCCTTTTTGTATATGGGAAAGTGCCTACTATTTATAGCCTTGAGAAGGCTTCCTGCATGGGCGTACGTAAGCGACTGGCATGGTGGTATATGCAGCCTTAAGGTTGCTACGTGGCAAGTCAAGATCTGGGTTGCCGATGCCAATAATTCTAGTGACACGTGTCATGCCCTAATGATTTTGATATGCAACTTGGAAACATGGCAGCTCGATGCATAAAAATCGACGGGTAGTAATGGCACATGGCACTGCTCGCCACATGGAAACACTGAAGAAGTAGTAGCACATGGCGATGTACATCAGTCCTAGACTCAAATAAAGTAAAATATTATATAGAAGAATTATACAAGGATGCCGTATAACCAACATAGTCGCAGCATTATTGAGTCTTCAGTTGTATAATATTGTGACATATCGAGATATGTTTAGTTAACTATCAAAATCAAGTTCACTGAGACCGAATGGGCCAATATTATGGACTCACCATCTCTGGCATGCGTAAAGCTAAGCACATATGGTAAGTTAAGGTGCTGTAGATGCGGTAGGTGGAGGGGAAGAAAACAAGATAGAGGTGATATGGACATGACTATTTTCTTTTGCCCCCCATGTTCACCCTACTGGGAAGAATGAGCAGCTCATAGTTTAGAGGTGGTATGGACGTGAACTGTCATGCCCTAGTCCCAAAATATGTAGGACCAGGTATATGTACACATGCCAGTTGTACGAACAAGTATAGAAACCCAATTTAATGGACCTAACCAGTCGTAGTACGCTGTAAAATATATCTAAGTCACAGTATCACAGGCTGGTAAAATCTAGTCTCATCTACAAATATCACAGAGTAAGAAAATGAATGAATAGGTAAGTTTACAATCCACTACAAAATAGAATCTAGTGGAGAACAATCCACAAAAATTAATTACGAAAGAATACTGAAAGAATACAACTAAGCAATAAAGAAATAGTCCAGACTTTAGCTAACTAGATAAAGACACCCAGGACACTAAGCATTTTTCGTCCATGAATGCTCAAGGAAACTCCTGTGGCTCTACCTCAAAGTCCTCATCTACAAAATCTCTAACTCCGTAATCCATCAGGTACAAGTGCTCATCTGGATCTGGAAAATGTGCCAGGTCCTCAGAGGGACGTAACAAGTACATAAAAAATTGACATGCCTGAAAGTAAAAAAATAAATAATAAATAGGATAACTAAACCATCTATGAGATGTATACTCGAGACATCTCTAGTGGCACATGAGAAAAGAGAAATAGAAGAATAGTCATCTCAGTAGGCATCCGAAAGGACTCGGGGGTAAGTAGTCACACCATATACACAGTAAGAAACAGTAATCCCATACGCTCACTAGTAGATTCTTCCCTCCCAATGTATCCTAACCGTATACGCGGTGCAAAGTTAATACAATAATTTTAATAAATATAGACAACAAGACCAACACTAACTACCAACATAAGACGCAAATTGAAGTATCGATGATCAGTCAATGCGCCATGCACTCACTCACTCAATGATCGTGCTGAACATGTGTCAGGTCAGAAGATTCTACGTAACTTCATAATATAATAGGTAAGTCTGCTACTCTAAGACGCGTGCACACAACTAGCAAATAAAAATTAGGCATATATATACTGAACAATAAAATCAAGCAAGGGGTACTTGCCTTCCAAGCCAAGATACAAGCACAATAAATCTGGTACGAACACCTACCAATTAATTATTACTCTAATTAGACTTTTATTATCTAATTAAGTTATCATCTAGTTATTAATCCTATGTTGGTTGCACTACACACCAAATTATTACTAGGCATCAAACCTTACTGAAAATCATTTTTAAACATTATTTTTAAACTATTAATTCTAGATTAATTACAAAAATAAGCAAATTAATGATTTTTAACTCACAAGAGATTTCTACGAAGGTTGGTAACTTGTCATACAATTATGGGTGCTAAATAGGATTTTCTCGATATGTAAGTTCTCAAAAGATGAATTCATAAAAAAATTTAAATTTTGGAAATAATTCTAAAATACTAGAAAATAATTATTTAATGAGTTCCTACATGCATAATTATCAATTATACTTATTGGCCTTTCCGTTGGACACATACTAGTCTTCTAGAAATAGTATTAAAAAAAATTGCTATTATAACTCTACTATTATGCTTTACATGAAAACCTAAAGCATATTTAATATGGAAAAATAATTTTTAATCATAAAATATTTGGAAGAACATTCATATGTGGCCAAAGAACAAGTTACAAAAAGTTTACATGCAAACTATGTCAACTATATGTCTTTTTATGCATAAAAATTATTTAAATCAAAAGTAATATTTTTGGAAAAATAATTTAAAAACTAAATTTAATATAGGTTAATAATATCATATTTTAATTATTTAGAAAATTTTAGAAAGGTTCGATTTAACATTTTGGATAAATCATTAAACTAGGTTACCATACACATTGTACATGCAAATTATTAAAAAAAAATTTATCAAACTAATATTCTGAAATAAACAGTAAAAATATGGATAAAATAATTTTAATCAATCATATTTCTCTATTATTAACAAGGTTAAATCAAGGTTTTTACCTATGGGTGAATACATGCATTCATGGGTTGAAAACTCTACATAAAAAAACTCTAAAATAAAACCCTACAATAAAGAACATGGCAATGGGTTGTAAACATATATAAAATCATTTATATATATATATATATATATATATATATATATATATATATATATATATATATATAAATATTTATTCATGGATTCATATACATTAGAGAGGTTGGAGGAGGGAAGGTTTAAAGAAAGAACATACTAGAAGTAGAAGGAAGAAGATGACTATGGAACTTGGATGGAGGAGGGGGCCTTGGACATGCTCTCGTGAGGGGGCTGCTATGGGGGGGAGATCGACTGTAAGAGGAGGTGAAGGGGGATTTTAGAATTTTAGATTAGGGTTAGGGTTTAAGATGAAAAGATATTATATATATATATATATATATATATATATATATATATATATATATATATATATATATATATATATATATATATGGGTAGAGAGAGGGAGAGGGGTCGCGACTTGAGAGGGGGAACCCGGGGGTATTTTTTTTTTAGAGGGGGGGGGGGGGGGGGCTATGGGAAGGATTAGGATTTGTTTAAATTATTTTCTAGTTTGGTTGGTAGCAATCTAAGGTAAATCACTAATCCTAATAGATATTAATAACCAAATTTTGATTGGAATTCCAAAAGAATAAGATAATAATAAATAAATACATAAATAAATAAATAAATAAATCTATAGTATAAAAAGAGTAAAGTGGTCTAAATTGGCATAAAAGAATTATGGGTTGCTTATTGAAGAATATTGGATTAGAAAATAATCACAATTGAATTATTTATACAAAAACATCTCAATATTATAAACAAGAAAGTACGGTTATTATACAAGTGCCATACTAATGCCAAATGATCGAATTTTGTTTCACGTAAAGATTCTATGGGTAGTGTCTCCAGTGTAGCCTACTTCCTATGAAGGGCAATATAGATTTTGGGGTCGTTTAATGTCATTAATGTTCAAACTACGGTAAAGTATCCTAATACAACAATTGGAATTAAATTAATTTTAAATAAACTAAAATAAATATAAAATACACACAAAATACCGATTTTTGGGTGAGTGAATTTATAACTTACCCACCTTAGAAAATTTTGTCCTCAAAATTAAGAACATGGCACGACCTAGGAAAACAAGAATGCAGTATGTAGATGGGTACCTAATGACTTGCGTAAGTGAAAAAAATGCTCTAAGATAGAATCCTCCCACTTCTAAGTTGATTCGCTTGGTGAATAATGCTTCCAAGCAACACGAACTAGTTGAATGGTCTTCTCCTTTAGCACCTTCTTTCTACGGTCGAGAATCTCAATCGCTGCTCCTCACAAGACAACCTTGGTCCCACGATGATCTCTGAATAATCCAGTACATGGCTTGGCTCCGCAATATACCTTCCCAATTGTGAGACATAGAACACATCGTGGACACCCTTCAAGGTCTACGATAATGCTAGTCTGTAAGCAACCTCGCAAACACGCTCTATTATGTTAAACGGTCCGATGTACCTCGGACTAAGCTTCCCTCTACCTCCAAATCTGATGGTTCCTTTATTAGGGGAGATTTTTAAGAACAAATGATCTTCCAACTTGAACTCTAGCGGTTGACGGTGAGTATCTGCCCATTGATTTTGTCTATCTTGCGCTCCTCGAAGGTGACCTTGAATATTCTTGACCTTCTCCACTGTGTGAGTCACTAACTCCAGTCCAAGTATTTATCTCTCGCCCACATCACTCTAACATACTGGCGATCGCCACTTTCTTCCATATAATGCTTCAAAAGGAGCCAAATGAATGCTTGCTTGGTAGCTATTATTGTAAGAGAACTCCACCTAGTGTAAGTAATCCTTCCAAGATCCTCTAAAGTCAAGCATGCATGCTCTTAACATGTCCTCAAACGTTTGAATGGTGCGCTCTGACTATCTATTTGTCTGCGGGTGATAGAAAGTACTAAACTTTACTCTAGTTCCTCAGCTCTCCTGCATGATCCTCCAAAAGTGGGATGTGAACCACGAATCTCTGTCGAAAACTATGATGACTGGTACCCCATGTAGGCTTACGATCACCTTCATGTACATCTCTTCTAGAACTTATGTAGATTGCCCAACTCTAAAGGGTAAGAAGTGTGCCGCCTTAGTCAATCTGTCCATAATCACCCAAACTGTATCTCGGCCAGCTGGACTCCCCGAAAAACTCATAATAAAGTCCATGATGATGTGCTCCTATTTTTACTCCAGAATTTAAAGCGGTTGGAGTATAAATGCTAATCTCTGATGTTTAGCCTTAACTTGCTGACATACCAAGCACTTCGCCATAAACTATGCTATATCTCGCTTTATCCCATGCCACCAGTGATGAGTGTTCCCTTCTAACTGAGTCCTTACGCTTTTTATCCATAAATCCATAGCAGTTGTGACACCTCCAAAAGCTTCTTAGTGCTGGTTATCCAAATTATGGTCTCCTCTGAACTCTTATTTCCTATATATGGCTTGGGGTTTATTTGCATAAAATCCTTTACTGAACCAACACGCGTTTGTGGCACTAGAGCTAGTTCCTGGGCTGGTGCTGGTGCTAGTACAGCCATCCTCTCAAGTTCTTCCAGGAATCCTTGCCTCATCTCAACGGTTTCCTGTCTTTGCTCTGCCGCTTGCTACCTCTGCTTGGCAACCAGTACGACAACCTGCTATCTTTATTCCTACATCATCATTTGGAAGAATTAGAACATCTGCATCTGGCTGTCCTGTGGTGCTACTGGAGCAGGGGGATCTCCATTAGACACTACGGGAGGAGCTGGTGGAACCAGATTATCAGTCTGTCCGTCCGGTTCTAGAAGTCGATAAGTCATTGAGGCCTCTCTTGGTGATTGGCCATTGACCCCTAGAGACGTGTTGCCCCCGGTAGTGGCATGTATGTTACGCAAATTCATCTCTTTACAAAAAATTGATGAAGGATTAGGAAGAGTACATGAATTATACTGGATGCAAGCATTTAAATTGTCATACCCCAGTAACAAAATATGTAGGACCAGGAATACGTGACACGCCAGCTACGCATTCGACCAGACTCTGGTCTGACTCGAATACGTATAAGCTGTAATATGAAGGGCACTATCTAGATATTCCATAAATGTAAACCTCTATGTCTCAATCCATAATGTACATCAGTCTACAAGAAAGAGCTATATGTGCTAAGGTCGGCCGCCCAATAACACACTAACTCGAATAGACTTGAGAAGAAGTATGAGTCTACAAAACTAGGCTAAAATAGCAGATGAATAATCAATGTAAAATAACCATAATGCCGGTAGATATAATGTGAGTACCTGGTACCATGCTCGCAAGATATGCCACTCCATTAGTATCTCCAAGTGCTCCGTAATCGTCTATGCTGCAAAACTGGCAGGGAACCAGGTCCTCAGAGGGACGTAACAAGGTACAGAAATATAGCATGCCAAGTAAACAGAAAGTACAAGTGCACGACAGGGTACTCTATCATAACCAACTAGTGTGACACAGTTTAAAGACAATGTTCGTCGCGTGGGCTGTCCAAAATAAAACTGCAGCTCCGAATACAGAGACACACGGGTCGTACCGTAGCTCCGAGCACAGAGACACACGGGTGTTACCCCTACACTATGAAACAGGATCACTACACTATGAAACAGGATCACTACATATACATATATAAGCGCGTGCAGAGTAGCCCAAACGTCTAGTAACTGTCTTCCCCATCCCAAGCGGTCAACGATTGTGCGCTGAACCTGAACCTCTAACAGTCACGACACAGGGAAGATAACTCAACAGACGCGACCCTAAGGTCGTCCCAGTCTCTGGTCATGATGTCAGTATCAGGATACAGGAATCTGGCACGATCACAGTGCATGAGTGTGTCCTGGGGTGTCGATAAGCTCAGGTACGCATATAGAGATACTACGAATCATCCAACAATCTTCCTAGGATGCTACAACGTACGTCTTCACCCGGTTGTGAACCGGACGTGAAGTACCGAACGTCAACCTAACTACGTGCACAATATACATAAAGAACAACAAGTATCTGTAAACTAAAATACAGGGTGGCAAGGTACACTTGCCTGCGTGCGGCTGCTGATGACGGAGATCGGGTACTGCGTCCAAGTCCTCAGGTCCCGCAATACCTAGTAAAGAGATACAGACCAGAATCAATAATCTAATTAATACAGACAAGTGTGCTACACACATCTACATCTAGACTCAGTCTCAAATACGACTCACAGGGACAAGTCACTAGGGGGGTTGACCACCGTTGACTATCGGTACAATACAGCAATTCAACTAGTCATCTGTACACTCTCCTCAATTTAATTCTCCATAATTAAATCTATAATTTCTATCATGTACCATAGACCCCGATTATTTATTTAAAGGTCAAACACTCACTTTTCCTCGAATCCATAACTTGATTAAATTGTAATACTCCATGTAGGAAACATTCCTAATCCACAATGCACCTTAACACAAATACATTTCTCCGACATACTATAAGTCGAATCCCCAAGTCTTTGATCACCCTATTCAATCATCGTCACATTTGACATTAACACCCGCCCTCATTTCCACTAATTTCGACATCCCAAACCAACTTTATAATAAAAGATACATGATCACTATACTATATAAATATTAAACCATGTCAACCTCGTTAAACCCATTCTCAAGTCATTTAAATTCCATATTCACATAAATTCTCATTTTATCTCAACCAATGTAAACCTTAACCACATAGCTCGATATAAACCCACACTAATCATGTATACCATCCACATTGCAATACAACCCTAGTTATCATAAGTCCATATGTATATATAACATCCTCATTCAAAATAATATTTGTATATATCAATCTCATATTTCCTTTACCACCTTACACTATACATCCACATATATAAACCCAAAACCCTAGCTAACAATCTTATTTCCATATATATAAACAACAACCCCTTAAATATGATATGTAATAATCTGAAATTTTAAACAAGAGAGGGAGAGGAGAATCGACCTCACCGCGGGACGGTTGGCCGGAGAAGGTGGCGACGGTGGTGGTGAAGAAGCTAAGGTGGTGATGGAGATGGTGTTGATGGTGGTGTTAATGGTGTTGATGGTGGTGGTAATGGTGTTGGTGTAATGGTGAAGGGAGGAGGGAGGAGTCGGATGTGGTGATGAGGGGGGGGCTGTGCACAGCAGCCCACGGTGGAGGGGGGGCTGTGTACAGTTGCCGTAGGGTGGTGGGAGGCTGAGGTGGTGGTGGAAGTGCTGAGATGGTGGTGGAAGTGTTGTGGTGAAGGAGGTGGTGAAGAAGAAGAGAAGAAGAAGAGAAGAAGAAGAAAACCAACGTTGGAGGGAAGGAGAGGGAGTGAGGGGGGGTGGTTTCCCAAGCTCCTAGGTTTTAGGTCCGGCCTAGGGAAGAGGGGAGTGTGTGAGGGATTAAATAGGGGGGTGTGCATTGAGTGTGTGGTGAGGATTTGAGTGAATTAATTTGAATGAGTGGTGTAGATTTAACATGAAGGGAAAGGGTTTCTTCATGTGAGGAATGAGGGAATTGGTATTGAGACCCTATTTTGGGACCCTTACAAATAATCATGACCAATGGGATGTTGCCAACAAATTATTAATTGCAAATAAGCCCCCTTAAATTCAGGAATTTGCATAGACACATGAAATGACGCAAAAATTACGGAGAAAATATATATAAAAATTGTCATGGTGAGGGGGTGTTGCGCGTTAGGAGCGGGTCTAATTTGAAGGGCATTGGGATTAATTTAGGATAAAAATGGAATTTACAAAGTTGGTAAATCCCGATTTAAATATAGATAACGCGTCCCACGAATTTAATTTAATTGGGGCCCGCGGGGTCAAAATTCGGAAACGGCGCAAAGGCCAAAAATGGTGGGGGCTTGGAGTCAGTCTTGGACCCTTTAGTTGGTCCGGCTCAACGGGTTAAGTTGGTACCCCAAAATCGAGGATAACGACACAGGTGTCCGACACAGAATTAAATATGGGTTACAATTTTCAGAATATTGCGCAATTAATTTAGAGCACACAAAAGTTGATTTCAACGGTCAGAAAAGTCCAGTGCCTAATTTGGCGAGTTGAGTCGAGTGTACAATATTTGTACAGAATTTATGGGCTGACATTGGGCTCCGAATAATTAGACAAAGATAGGGTGTGCCAATGGTTTAAATTAATTCGATTAAAATTCCAGGTAAATATCCTTTACTCTAAACCTCAATATCTTCTATCAAAATTTTTCTGGTCTACTCTAACTATCTACAGAAATAATTGAGGGGGTTTACATTCTTCCCAACTTAGAAAAATTTTGTCTCCGAAATTAAAAGTAAAGCACGATAATATCTAACAGAATTTAAAATTACTAGTAATTAAATTGCCGTACGTAAATTCGTACCTTGCTCCTCAAATAAGTACGGGAATCGCTGCCGAATAGAATCCTCGCGCTCCCAAGTAGACTCGCCTGGGGAATGGTGCTTCCATGTCACTCTGACCAGTCGAATCGTCTGTCCTCTCAAAGTCTTCTCGCTGCGGTCGAGGATCTCAACTAGCTGCTCTACGTAAGACAGACTAGGCCCGACTGTAATCTTCGAATGATCAAGCACGTGGCTAGGGTCTGCGACATATCTTCTCAGCTGCGATACGTGAAATACGTCATATACTCCCTCTAATGATGGAGGTAATGCAAGACGGTAAGCCACTTCGCCAACTCGTTCTAGGATGTCAAAAGGTCCGATGTACCTCGGACTCAGCTTGCCTCTGCCTCCGAATCTGATGGTACCTCGAGTGGGCGATATCCTCAAAAATACGTGATCACCCTCCTTGAACTCCAATGGTCTGCGGTGCGCATCTGCCCAGTGTTTCTGTCTGTCCTGTGCTGCGCGCAGGTGGCTCTGAATCTGCTTGACCTTCTCTACTGTCTGTGTCACCAATTCTGGACCAAGTATCTGACGCTCTCCTACGTCACTCCAACAAACTGGCGACCTATATTTCCTGCCGTACAGTGCCTCATAAGGTTCCATCTGTATGCTGGCCTGGTAACTGTTATTGTAGAAGAATTCCATCAAGTGTAGATGGTCCTCTCAAGATCCTCCAAAATCAATCATGCACGCTCTCAACATATCCTCTAATATCTGTATCGTGCGCTCTGACTGTCCATCAGTCTGTGGATGATACGCAGTGCTGAACTTGAGACGAGTTCCTAGGCTCTCCTGCATACTCCGCCAAAAATGTGACGTGAATCTGGAATCACGATCCGATACGATGCTGACAGGCACTCCATGAAATTGTACTATCTGCCTCGTATACATGTCAGCTAGTATCTCTGTGGATTGCCCAACTCTGAAGGGCAAGAAATGTGCAGACTTGGTGAGTCTGTCTACGACCACCCAAACTGCATCCTTCCCGCTAGGGCTTCGCGGGAATCCTGTGACGAAGTCCATGGTAATGTGTTCCCACTTCCACTCGGGAATGGGGAGTGGCTGCAATAATCCTGCAGTCCTCTGATGTTCAGCCTTGACTTGCTGACAACCTAAACACTTTGCCACAAATCTTGCAATTTCCCCCTTCATCCCATGCCACCAGAAATACTGTCTCAAGTCTCGGTACATCTTTGTACCCCCGGGATGAATGGAATAAATCGAGCAATGAGCCTAGGTCATCAACTCTTGGCGTAGCTCGCCACTCGAAACATATAGGCGATCTCCACACCTCAATGTTCCATCTTCATGAATCCTGAGTCATGTCTGCATGCCGACCTCTGTTCTCTCTCGCAGACGTCGAAATCTCGCATCTGTAGGCAATGCTGCCTTGATCCTCTCGATCAAAGTAGACTGAACCTCAAGACTGGCCATCTGTCCATCCATGCCTGGCAATACGATCTCTATCCCAAGCTCCTGGAGATCCTCTAGCAACTGTCGCTGCGTTGTCAAAAAGTATGCCATGGGCTTCCTGCTTAAGGCAGCTGCTACGACATTCGCCTTGCCAGGGTGGTACTGTAACTCAATGTCATAATCTGTCATCAACTCTAGCCAACGTCTCTGCCTCATGTTGAGCTCCTTCTGCGTGTAGACGTACTTCAGGCTTTTATGATCTGTATAAATCTCAACACGCTCGCCATAAAGGTAATGTCTCCATAGCTTTAGTACAAATATCACCGCAGCTAGCTCCAAGTCGTGCGTCGGATAGTTCTTCTCATGATCTCTCAGCTGTCTCGATGCGTAGGCTATCACCTTACCGTGTTGCATCAGTACACATCCCCATCCGCTCCCTGACGCATCACTGTACACTACAAATCCTCCTGATTCGGAAGGTAGTGTCAAAATCGGTGCTGATGTCAGACGCTTCTTCAGCTCATCGAAAGCCGCCTGGCACTCGTCGGTCCAGATAAACTCTTCGCCCTTACGCGTCAGACGCGTCATAGGAGCAGCTATCCTCGAGAAGTTTTCCATGAACCTCCGATAATATTCGGCAAGTTCGAGGAAACTCCTAAACTCCGTAACTGATGTAGGGGTAGGCCAGGTCTCTACTGCAGCTATCTTCTCCGGATCAACCGATAGTCCCTCTCCGGTGATTATGTGTCCCAGAAATGGTACTCTATCCAGGCAGAACTCACATTTGCTAAGTTTGGCGTACAACCTCTCCTGTCTCAGCGTCTCCAATACGATCCTGAGATGTCTCTCATGCTCCTCCTGGTTCTTGGAATATATCAAGATATCGTCTATGAATACTACCACGAACTTGTCTAAGTACTGGTTGAAGACATTGTTCATCAAACACATGAATACTGCTGGCACGTTGGTTAGACCAAACGCCAAGACTAGAAACTCATAGTGTCCATACTACGTCCGAAAAGTCGTCTTCGGGATATCCTCTTTCCGTACCTTGATCTGATAATAACTGGATCTGAGATCAATCTTCAAAATACATATGCGCCACTTAGTTGATTCAAATAAATCTTCGATGCGCGTCAAGGGTACTTGCTCTTTATCGCTATGGTATTTAATGCCCTGTAATCGTTATGCAACGTACCGTTCCGTCCTTCTTTGGTACAATAAGATGGTTGCTTCCCATAGAAAAATACTAGCCCGACTGAAACTCTTGTCTAAGTGATCCTCTACTACGGACCTTCAACTCAACCAACTCTTTCGGTGCTAGTCTGAAGACGGGAAAATAATTGGCTCCACTCTTGGAGTCAACTCCATAGCAAATTCTATCTCTCTGTCAGGTGGCAGGCCGGAAAGATTCTCTAAAATCACATCCTCAAACTCTGGTATAATGCGGGGTACACTGGTTCACCTCCTGCATTGTATACCCCTAAGGTAGATGGACACCATACTCCTGGGCTCCCTGAACTCAACTCAGGGTAACCTGGTGGCCTAAAAATATAAATGCATCTACGTCGACAATCTAGTGTCGCGTGGTATTGGCTCAATCAACTCATGCTAGGACGGTGTCATCGTCCAGACTTAACCTCAAAATAATCTCCTTGTTCTATTTACCACACTAATCCTTTAAAAGAAAATTTTCTCCCCTGCCTTAAGTATAATTTCTCTTCTCCTCATTTTTTTTTTCCAAAATTTTTTATTCCTCGAGTTTCTTCTTTTCGTTATTTATCCCTCCAAGTCGCATAGTACAATAATGGTATCACTCAAGCACATACTAGGATTTCCTGGAATCCGATCATTATCTTCCAAGTGAGATCCTAAAATTTTTACCTTCTCTAGTCTATAATATCATTCATGGTATTGCTATCATATACAACAACTAGTTTCCATCGTCAGGCAATGCATTCCCATACATCGTTCCAAGTCATGATCATCCATCCTTCTAGCTCTCAGTACTTCTAAGATCACTGTTACCTCCAGCACGGGTAGGGTACTACTGGGTCCAACTCTCTTGCCAACCTTCCATACTAGTTCTAGAATCCAAAGAACCCATCAATCTATCTTGACAAGGTAATAATTTCCTCAAGGAAAGGTATACAAATTCTATCATCTGTCGTCTGGTCTTCGATCTTCTTCTGGAGGGAAGTCATCAGGCACAAGCATTCATCTCCCCGAACAATAGGGGACGAGAAACAAGGATAGAGATATTGACGAAGATTTAACGAATGCAAAGTGGAAGTCCAAGGACGATAATCACATACAAAGAATTTTAAAATCGATTATGGATTGAGATCCTATTCAACAATCATAACATCTATTCCTAATTTGCAGGCTCGCTTGGCACAGTCAGGTGACCAAGACGATTTAAATCGGACCTGCATGGGCCACCACAAAAATATGTCACGCCCCAGTCCCAAAATATGTAGGACCAGGAATACGTGACACGCCAGCTACGCATTCGACCAGACTCTGGTCTGACTCGAATACGTATAAGCTATAATATAAAGGGCACTATCTAGATATTCCATAAATATAAACCTCTATGTCTCAATCCACAATGTACATCAGTCTACAAGAAAGAGGTATATGTGCTAAGGTCGGCCGCCCAATAACACACTAACTCGAATAGACTCGAGAAGAAGTATGAGTCTACAAAACTAGTCTAAAACAGCAGATGAATAATCAATGTAAAATAACCATAATGCCGGTAGATATAATGTGAGTACCTGGTACCATGCTCGCAAGATATGCCACTCCATCAGTATCTCCAAGTGCTCCGTAATCGTCTATGCTGCAAAACTGGCAAGGAACCAGGTCCTCAGAGGGACGTAACAAGGTACAAAAATATAGCATGCCAAGTAAACAGAAAGTACAAGTGCACGACAGGGTACTCTATCATAACCAACTAGTGTGACACAATTTAAAGACAATGTTCGACGCGTGGGCTGTCCAAAATAAAACCGCAGCTCCGAATACAGAGACACACGGGTCGTACCGTAGCTCCGAGCACAGAGACACACGGGTGTTACCACTACACTATGAAACAGGATCACTACACTATGAAACAGGATCACTACATATACATATGTAAGCACGTGCATAGTAGCCCAAACGTCTAGTAACTGTCTTCCCCATCCCAAGCGGTCAACGATTGTGCGCTGAACCTGAACCTCTAACAGTCTCGACACACGGAAGATAACTCAACAGACGCGACCCTAAGATCATCCCAGTCTCTGGTCATGATGTCAGTATCAGGATACAGGAATCTGGTACGATCACAGTGTACGAGTGTGTCCTGGGGTATCGATAAGCTCAGGTACGCATATCGAGATACTACGAATCATCCAACAATCTTCCTAGGATGCTACGACGTACGTCTTCACCCGGTTGTGAACCGGACGCGAAGTACCGAACGTCAACCTAACTACGTGCACAATGTACATAAAGAACAACAAGTATCTATAAACTGAAATACAGGGTGGCAAGGTACACTTGCCTGCGTGCGGCTGCTGATGACGGAGATCGGGTACTGCGTCCAAGTCCTCAGGTCCCGCAATACCTAGTAAAGAGATACAGACCAGAATCAATAATCTAATTAATACAGACAAGTGTGCTACACACATCTACATCTAGACTCAGTCTCAAATACGACTCACAGGGACAAGTCACTAGGGGGGTTGACCACCGTTGACTATCAGTATAAAACAGCAATTCAACTAGTCATCTGTACACTCTCCTCAATTTAATTCTCCATAATTAAATCTACAATTTCCATTATGTACCATAGACCCCGATTATTTATTTAAAGGTCAAACACTCACTTTTCCTCGAATCCATAACTTGATTAAATTATAATACTCCATGTAGAAAACATTCCTAATCCACAATGCACCTTAACACAAATACATTTCTCCGACATACTATAAGTCGAATCCCCAAGTCTTTGATCACCCTATTCAATCATCGTCACATTTGACATTAACACCCGCCCTCATTTCCACTAATTTCAACATCCCAAACCAACTTTATAATACAAGATACATGCTCACTATACTACATAAATATTAAACCATGTCAACCTCGTTAAACCCATTCTCAAGTCATTTAAATTCCACATTCACATAAATTCTCATTTTATCTCAACCAATATAAACCTTAACCACATAGCTCGACATAAACCCACACTAATCATGTATATCATCCACATTGCAATACAACCCTAGTTATCATAAGTCCATATGTATATATAACATCCTCATTCAAAATAATATTTGTATATATCAATCTCATATTTCCTTTACCACCTTATACTATACATCCACATATATAAACCCAAAACCCTAGCTAACAATCTTATTTCCATATATATAAACAACAACCCCTTAAATATGATATGTAATAATCTAAAATTTTAAACAAGAGAGGGAGAGGAGAATCGACCTCGCCGCGGGACGGTTGGCCGGAGAAGGTGGCGACGGTGGTGGTGAAGAAGCTAAGGTGGTGATGGAGATGGTGTTGATGGTGGTGTTAATGGTGTTGATGGTGGTGGTAATGGTGTTGGTGTAATGGTGAAGGGAGGAGGAAGGAGTCGGATGTGGTGATGAGGGGGGGGCTGTGCATAGCAGCCCACGGTGGAGGGGGGCTGTGCACAGTTGCCGTAGGGTGGTAGGAGGCTGAGGTGGTGGTGGAAGTGCTGAGATGGTGGTGGAAGTGTTGTGGTGAAGGAGGTGGTGAAGAAGAAGAGAAGAAGAAGAGAAGAAGAAGAAAACCAACGTTGGAGGGAAGGAGAGGGAGTGAGGGGGGGTGGTTTCCCAAGCTCCTAGGTTTTAGGGCCGGCCTAGGGAAGAGGGGAGTGTGTGAGGGATTAAATAGGGGGGTGTGCATTGAGTGTGTGGTGAGGATTTGAGTGAATTAATTTGAATGAGTGGTGTAGATTTAACATGAAGGGAAAGGGTTTCTTCATGTGAGAAATGAGGGAATTGGTATTGAGACCCTAGTTTGGGACCCTTACAAATAATCATGACCAATGGGATGTTGCCAACAAATTATTAATTGCAAATAAGCCCCCGTAAATTCGAAAATTTGCATGGACACATGAAATGATGCAAAAATTACGGAGAAAATATATATAAAAATTGTCATGGTGAGGGGGTGTTGCGCGTTAGGCGCGGGTCTAATTTGAAGGGCATTGGGATTAATTTAGGATAAAAATGGAATTTACAAAGTTGGTAAATTCCGATTTAAATATAGATAACGCGTCCCACGAATTTAATTTAATTGGGGCCCGCGGGGTCAAAATCCGGAAATGGCGCAAAGGCCAAAAATGGTGGGGGCTTGGAGTCGGTCTTGGACCCTTTAGTTGGTCCGGCTCAACGGGTTAAGTTGGTACCCCAAAATCGAGGGTAACGACACAGGTGTCCGACACGGAATTAAATATGGGTTACGATTTTCGGAATGTTGCGCAATTAATTTAGAGCACACAAAAGTTGATTTCAACGGTCAGAAAAGTCCAGTGCCTAATTTGGCGAGTTGAGTCGAGTGTACAATATTTGTACAGAATTTATGGGCTAACATTGGGCTCCGAATAATTAGACAAAGATAGGGTGTGCCAATGGTTTAAATTAATTGGATTAAAATTCCAGGTAAATATCCTTTACTCTAAACCTCAATATCTTCTATCAAAATTTTCCTGGTCTACTCTAACTATCTATAGAAATAATTGAGGGGGTTTACATAAATAGAACAGATTGAAAGAAAGGTGAGTTATAGTCAAAGGTGGATGAGACCTAAAATTCTAATCCTAAGTGCAGGCCATCTCGATACAGTTATATAACCGAAATGGCTAACTCGACCTGCTTGGGCCACTACTAAAAATATGTCACGTCCTAGTCCCAAAATACGTAGGACCAGGTATATGTGCACATGCCAGCTATATTAACAAGTATAGGAACCCAATTTAATGGAGCTAACCAGTCATAGTATACTGTAAAATATATCTAAGTCACTGTATCACAGGCAGATAAAATCTAGTCTCATCCACAAATATTACAGAGTAAGAAACTGAATGAATAGATAAGTCTCAGAATCTACTACAAAATAGAATCTAGTGGAGAACAATCCACAAAAAATAAGTACGAAAGAATAATAAAATAATACAACTAAGTAATAAAGAAATAGTTCGGGCGTCAACTAACTAGATAAAGACACCCATGACACTAAGCAACTGTCGTCCATGAATGCTCAAGGAAACTCCTGTGGCTCTACCTCAAAGTCCTCGTATGCAAAATCTCCAACTCCGTAATTCATCGGGTACTAGTGCTAGTCCAGGTCCTCAAAGGGACGTAATAAGTACACAAAAAATTGACATGGATGAAAGTAAAGCAGTAAACAATAAATAGGGTAACTAAACCATCTATGTGATGTTCACTCGAGACATCTCTAGTGATGCATGAGGAGAAAGAAATAGAAGAACAATCATCCCACCAGGCGTCCGGAAGGACTTGGGGGTACGCAGTCACACCATATACACAGTAAGAAACAAAAATCTCATTCGCTCACTAGTAGATTCTCCCTTTCCAATGTCACATCCTAGTTCCAAAATAAGTAAGACTAGAAATACCGTATGTACCTGACAACTCCAATATATGAAAACCATACACATACGTACGTAGTTTTATGAATAATAATAATTTATAAGTGGTATATAACTTCATAAGTCACAGGCAATACTAATCTCATACAAAAAATCAAATTAAAATATATAACCAAATATGGCAATGTACCAAGTATAAAATAGTCGAGAAGAACTACTAGTCGGGTAGAGACAAATTTACTACCAAACTAGGATATTAAAGACAACAAAATAAGTAAATCATCTAGTGTTCAAGAAGCTCGAAGGGAAGACCTCCTCGAAAGAGAAAGAAATAGCAAGTCCTGATCCATGCTCCTGCAAATAGTCATGATCTTCTATTCCTTGAAAGGTGCCAGGTCCTCAGAGGGACATAACAAGTACACAAGAATCGACATGAATGAAAGTAAAGCAGTAAACAATAAATAGGGCAACTAAACCATCTATGTGAAATACACTTGAGACATCTCTAGTGGAGCATGAGGGGAAAGAAATAGAAGAATTCGTCATCCCACCCGGCGTTCGATAGAACTCGGAGATACACCATATAAACCATAAGAAACAGAAATCTCATACGCTAACTAGTAGATTCTTTTCTCCCAATGAACTATCTGAACCGTATACACGGTGCAGACATAATGCAATGACGTCAATAAACTCTAGGAACTATACCAATACCAAGTACTAAAGGAAGACTCGAGCTCACGTATCAATGATTAGTCGAGATGCGGGTCCATGCACTCACTCAAACAGTGGACATATTTAAAACAGTGTCAGGTCAAAAGATAACTCGTACGTTCACAATAATCCAACCCCACAACCAGACAAGGACAAGTGTTGGACTACCATACCATGTGTTATGTTAGAAGATACCACATATCTTTACAACATAACGGGTAAGTCTGCTACTCTAAGATGCGTTCATATAGCTAACAAAATAAAAAGAGCTAGACATATGTAAACTGAATAATACAATCAAGCAAAGTGTACTTACCTTCCAAGTCAAGCTGAGAGCAAAACAAGTCTGATCCGGAGCTCTCCACAGAAATGTTTCGAACACCTACTAATTAATTATTACACAAATTAGACTCTTATTCTTCTAGTCAAATTAAGTTATTATCTAGTTAATACTCCTACGTTGGTTGCACATGCAAGTAACTCCAAACCAAAATATTACTAACCATCAAACATTATCAAAAACCATTTTTAAAACATTATATAATAAAAACTATTAATTCTAAAATTTATTGGAAAAATAGGTTTTTGGTGATAGGGTCGTCTCCTATAAATTCTTTGAGTCCAAAACCAAGTAGAAACCAAAACTAGGTCATAACGGATTACCTATTAGTCACAAAAAAATTAATTTTTGACAAAAGAGTAAATCAGGAATAATACCTAAAATTTCAGAATTAAAAGATAATAATATAATTTTAAATGCTAAAAATATGTATTTTTGGTCGGGGTTTACTCAATAACAATTCTATTAGGGTTGGCAACAAGCTTTGCCAGTATACATGTCAAAAGATGGTACATCAATGATGGAGTTTAATTACTAACAAAATTATTTTTTACTTAATAATAAAAATATTATTTTATATTCTGAAATTAATTATTTAATTTCTAAAAAAAATATTTTAATAATAAAATATCAACACACAACAATACTAATTTAATATGATCACGACATTGCCAATAATTGGTTTTGTGTCATCTAAGAGCAGATTTTATGTAAAAATTCGGGTTTCACATACATGGGGGTTTCCTTATTTTTCATCTAACATATTTTTAAGTTCTCACAAGGGTTTATACATGAAAAAATAATTATTTAAAAGAAATTCTAAAACTTACTAGATCGTGATTACGGAGAGCTTCTTCTTGCGACATGGACCTTTCGGAGCGCCAAACGGACTCCAAAGTCCACAAAATTTGAGAAGAATCTATATGAATTATAATAGATAAAGAGTATAAAATTTTGGGGGTAGTTTTACTGCTCTAAACATCCAAATCTACTACAGTAGAAGCTGGCCTCATAGGGTATTTTTGGTCGGTCTAAGGGGTTCGGCCAAGGGCTTTGGGTGGTCAGCCTTGAGGGAAAAGATGGAGAAAAGGAAGGAGATAAAAAATAGAGAAGAGAGAGAGAGTGGGAGAGGCTTCTTGATCATGGGTTTGAGAGAGGGGGAGGTCGGCTATTAGGTTTAGGTGTTAGGGGAGTTGATAAATATAAGTAGTTTAAATAGGTGAGTAGTTAGGATCTGATTTAGTGTTTTTATCTATGGATATGATTTAAAAGTCTAAACTAGGGTGATAGGATGCTCTAAAATCTTTAAATAAGAATTTAAAAGATTTATTTCATATTTAAATTGATATGCAATAAGATTGCATAGTGGCCTTTCCTAATTTGGAAACTACATATTTAATTATGATCATAATTTGTAGGAAAATAAATCAAAAATTTGAGTCCTAAAATTTAAATAGGTGGATGCTACCAAAAATTGATGGATGAAATAGTTAAAGTAGAGGGTTTCCAAATATAAAAATATTAGAATTAGAATGGCTCTAAAAGTGGATAAGGTGCAAAAGTTGACCCTATCTCAAGAAGGTTTCAAATTCTATCCTTCTCATATATATATATATATATATATATATATATATATATATATATATATATGTAATTAATTATACTATTTTAAGCCACCAATGTCTAATAAATTAATTCATGGCTTTGGGTTGGGTATTTGGATTGAAAAATAACCATAAATAAATATATGTATAAAATCTCTAAATATTAAATACAAGAAACTACAGTTGTTACACTAGTGCCCTACTACTGTTAAATAATCGAATTTTGTATCACGCGAAGATCCTTTGAGTTGTGTCTCCCGTGTAGGTTACTTTCTACGAAGGACAATGTAGATTTTGGAATCTTCCTACGTCACTAATGTCCAAACTACGGTGAAGTCTCCTAATAAAGTAATTAGGTTTTAATTGATTATTCGGAATAAATATAATAAATATAAAATACATATAAAATACCTATTTTTAGATATAGGGGTTTACACCCAATGTATCCGAACCGTATACGCGGTGCAGACATAATGCAATGAAGTCAATAAATATATACAACAAGACCAACACTAACTACCAATACAAGACGCGAACTGATGTATCAATGATCAGTCGATGCGCTAGTCTATGCACTTACTTATTCAGTGATCGTGTTGAACATGTGTCAGGTCAGAAGATATCATGTACCTTCATAATTTACCAGGTAAGTCTTCTACTCTAAGATGCGTGTACACAACTAGCAAATAAAACTAGGCATATGTATACTGAACAATAAAATCAAGCAAGGTGTACTTGCCTTCCAAGCCAAGCTGCGATCACAACAAATCTGGTCTGAATTCCTCCACAAAAATGTCACGAACACCTACCAATTTATTATTACTCTAATTATACTCTAATTATCTAGTTAAGTTAAGTTATTATCTAGTTATTAATCCTACGTTGGTTGCACATGAAAGTAACTATACACCAAATTATTACTAGCCATCAAACATTACCAAAAAATCATTTTTAAACATTATTTATTAAACTATTAATTCTTAAGTTAATTAGAAAATTCAGAAAATTAATGGTTTTCAACTCACAAGGGGTTTCTACGAAGGTTGGTAACTAATCATGCAATTATGGGTGCTAAATATGATTTTCTCAACATGCAAGTTCTCAAAAGATGAATTCATAAGAAAAGTTAAATTCTAGAAATATTAGAAAACAAATATTTAATGAGTTCCTACATTTATAATTATTAATTATACTTATTAGTCTTTCTTATGGACACATACTAGTCTTCTAGCAATAATATTGGCAAATTTTTGCCATTATAACCCTACTATTATGCTTTGCATAAAAACCTAAATCATATTTAATTCTGGAAAAATAAGTTTTAATCACAAAATAATAGAAAAAATATTTGTATGCGGCCAAAGAACAAGTTACAAAAAGTTTACATGCAAACTAAGTTAATTACGTATTTTTTTATGCATACAATTTATTTAAATCAAATGTAATATTTTTGGAAACTTAATTTAATAACTAATTTAATATAAGTTAATAATATCATATTTTAATTATTTACAAAGTTTTATAAGGGTTCAATGCAAAATTTTGGATAAAATATTAAATGAGGCCACCTTACACATTATACATGCAATTTATTAACAAAAACTTCATCAAAAAATTATGAAATAAATAGTAAAAATATGGATAAAATAATTTTAATTATCATATTTCTCTATTATTAACATGGTTAAATCAAGTTTTCTACCTATGGATGCATACATGCATTCATAGGTTCAAAACTCTATATAAAAAATTCTAAAATAAAATCCTACAATGAAGAACATGAAAATAGATTATAAACATATATAAAATTATTTATTTATATATATAAATATTTATTCATGCATTCATATACATTAGATAGGTTGGAGGAGAGAAGGTTTAAATAAATAAATCCTAAGGTAAATCACTAAATATATATATAGGTAGAGAGAGGGAGAGGGGCCACAGCTTGAGAGGGGGAACTCGCTGGTATGTGGGGGGGGGAGGGGGATTCGACTATGGGTAGGATTAGGATTTGTTTAATTTGTTTCCTAATTTGGATGATAGCAATCTAAGGTAAATCACTAATTCTAATATATATTATTAACCAATATTTGATTGGGACTCTAATAGAATAAGATAATAAAAAATAAATAAATCCTACAAAAGAGGAAATTAGCCTAAATTGGTATGGAGGAATTATGGGATGCTTATTGAAGAATGTTGGACTGGAAAATAATCACAATTGAATTATTTATATAAAAATATCTAAATATTACACACAAGAAACAACGGTTGTTACACTAGTGCCATACTAAAGCTAAATGATCAAATTTTGTATCATTTGAAGATCCTTCGGGTAGTGTCTTCAGTGTAGACTACTTTCTACAAAGGATGATATAGATTTTGGTGTCATTCTATGTCATTTATGTTCAAACTACGATAAAGTATCCTAATACAACAATTCAATTTAAATTAATTTTAAATAAGCTAAAATAAATACAATAAATATAAAACACACACAAAATACCTATTTTTGGGTAAGGAGGTTTACATGAACTATGAACTTTACTGTGCCTTGTAGGGTATGCACAAATCATATTGCTTGTTCGTACCTGTTGAGGAAGACCGAAATAAAATGTAAACAGTTTATATTTGTAGGCTAACTTGCTGGGGGGATGGAAAAATATATGCCTAGCTTAGATATAGTAATTTTTGAGGAACTTGTCATTGATTGGCAACATAAGAAATTTTTTGTTAGGCTTTGTGAGCCTGTATGTGCCATTCGAATATACTGATTCCACAACGAAGGGTCCTTCCCACTTTGGTTGGAATTTCTCGACCATTCTGTGAATCATGACCAAGGGTCTTCTCACTGCTAGGATGAGGCCACCGACCTGGAATGTCCTATCTTTCACCTTTTTGTTGAAGGCTCCGAAAAGACGTACTTGATATAAATGCATCATTAAGACAAGAGATATTTTTCATCAAGGGCCTCCGACTCATGTGAACGATAATAATAGTTGTCTTCAGTGGTTAAGTGGTATGTGAGGGTACCCGGAGAGAAGTAATCTGGGTTTTTAAAGGAAGGATTGTTTCACTCCCGTAGACTAAGGAAAATGACATACTGCCAGTTGGAGTTTGAACTATTGTACGATAGGCCCAGAGGCATTTGCCAAGCTACTCGTTCTAGTCGCATTTGTTGGATGAAACAAACTTCTTAAGTAGCTTGATGATTATCTTATTGAAAGCTTCTGCCATTCCATTCACTACTTGATTGTAGGCAGTCAAAGCTACATTAGGAATTTGGTTTTTATCACAAAATTGAAAGAAAATATGGCTTGCAAACTGTGGACCATTGTCGTAGATTTGATAATATCTCAGGGTTGTTTTCAACCAATTTTGTGCGTGACTTGGTTAGCTGGATAAGTAGTCTGCACTGGTCATGCGAGAAATCTTCTTTGGTTGTAACAGAAAGATCATGTAAATTGAGAGCTGCATAACGTAAGGGCCGTATAGCTTCATGGCCGTATATGTGCTTTCGCTTGGCCTTGATCGGATGGACACTGTAGCCACTTGATGGCAAGGCCTCATGGGTCTTATAGCCGCATACGTGCTCTTATTTGGCCTTGGTCGGATAGACACTCTGGTCGCACGATATTGTAGCTACATACATGCTCTCATTTGGCCTTGGTTGGATGGACACTCTAACCACATGATGATGAGGCCGCATGTAAGCTCGTCTGGCCTTGGTCGAATGGACACTTTGGAAGCATAATAACGAGGCCGTATGGTTCTTATAGCCGCATACGTACCTGGCGTATCACATTCGACAAGGCCATTAATGAGTTCATGTGACCTTTCATATTCTTCTAAGCTGTCGTCTTTATGAGTCTCGAAGTTCTCAGTATGATTAGTAATGTGTCAGAGAATCTGACAGACATAGAATGTTGTGTCAGGGGGGTCTTATGCGGCCCCTATGCTCTATGGCCGATCAAGTCGCATGTGACGTCTCTACGGCTAGGTTGGTACAGGTCGCATGTGACTCCTCTGCAGCTAGGTTGTTCAGGACGCATGTGGTCTACTCTATGGTTTATTTTTATTTTTGAGGGGGGCATAACCTTTATGCTTCCTTCATGATTTTATCTTTTTATATCCAGCCGGTTCGTTCATCAGTTCGGCTTCACTCAGCTCTTACTGGGTCACCCGAGTGCATCTCTTGGGTATAGTGGCATTTTTCTCGACGGAGCCTGATCATGGAGTTACTATAATGCTACTGGTACCCAGGTTCGATTTCAATTGCCAACAGTAGAGGTCGTGCCAAAATTACTATATACAGTAACGAAGTATTATTGCACGATGAATGCCCTACCGGCTAACTTTGATCCAGAGAGGAGTTATATTGAAGGCACCATGTTGATGCCTCTGGAAGCAAAAGCGTGCAGGACGCCCAAGAAAGGTAAGGGTGTTGCTAGGCCCTTGCTTGTAGAGTTGGACCCCTCTACCGGGGAAGGGGAGATGATATATCCATTTGATGATCCTCTTCCAACTATGCGCAAATCAAAGGTCAAGATACATCATGCTCTCTACTCCAAGAAGGTAAGGACGGATGTGATCCAAGAAAAAACCTGCGGTGAAGTCAAAGTCCCTTATGAAGGGGACTATGAGCATAGAGGTAGGACCCCTTGCACGAGTGGTTTCTGAAGCAGAGATGCTTTAGCGGTATCCATAAACCCTCTTAGTTTGATTCTGCCTGGTCCACTATATAAATATCTTGGTTCTAATATATTCAAAAATTTGCAAACACAGGTGAGAAGGGACCGTCCTTGTCAAACAGCCACTTCGGTGGTTTCTTACGCCAAAATCAAAGACGAACCCCTCCCCCCCCCGGAGTCTGATGTGGGTCCCTCAAAATCAGTTCCTATGGATTCGGGAACTCAAGGCTCGGATACAGCCTCAGCGGACCATCCTTATACCCTTTGGAGCACATAACCGTAGAGGACATAGATGCCATGGGGAAGGCTATGACAACGCTGGACGAGCTGCAACATGTGCCGCCTCCCTCGGGTATGTTATTTTATAATTTCTTAATAGATAAATTTTTTTGGCTTCAGCTTTTAATTCTCCGGATGAAGTTAATTACCGGTTGTTCTAATTTTGTAAACCCCGTATTTCCCTTTTGGACCGTAGACGTGGCTGCCGAGGAGGGTGTCATGGAAGGAGGCATTGAGCTTGTTAAGAAGATGACTAAGTATCTTCTTAGCTTTGGTGAAGCACCCCCTGGAGTGCCCCCTACGGAGGCTGTGGTGGAGGAGGCTCCTACTGTTGTAGGTCTTTCTGGTCGTAGTCACCCACTACCAGAAGGAAACACACAACAATAATTACTAAAAGAAATTACTAAAAGAATATAACAACAAGGAACACAAATGCACACAAGAATTCTTGGCCGCATGGACCCTTTGGCCGCATGGACTCTCTGACCGGATGTACCCACTGGCCGCATGGATTCTCTGGCCATATGCACCGACTGGCTGCATAGACTCACTGGCCACATGAAATCAATGGCCGTATTCACCCACTGGCCGCATGGACTCACTGGTCGCATTCATCTATTGGTCGTATGGACTCACTGGCCGCATGAACCAACTCTTAGACTTAGCAAATTTTTTATTCGTACAGTAAGGGAAAGCACAAGGTATTCAAGGACACTTGTGTAATTAAGTAGTCATGCATCCAACAAGATCGACACATGCTGTCAGTATGAGGCAAGAGTTTAGGCCGCCTAACTCTCATGGGCACATAGCACTCTCTATCGTATAGCTCGATGGCCGCATGAAGACTTTGTCTTCTCCAACAACATGTTTTGCCATGGCCGAAAGCTCCAAAAACTAAAAATTTATTTCTTCATAAAAACTTTATTTAAACTCCAAATCAAGAGAAACAAAAGCCAGATTGCATGAAATGAAATGCTCTAACATAAGGAACCACTAGTTTTTGAAAACACTAAGTTTTACTAGATCAAAACCATAGAAAACTCATAGAACATATAAAACCCTAAGCATGAAACTCAGATCTACAAAAATCTATACATCAAAATCCAAAACTCTAAGAACTAAACATGATCAGCAACTCAAGAAAAATATTTTTCATTAAATACATTTTTAAAACAACAACATATATAAAAATCTAAAAATTTATTACTTCACCATTGAGCAAGATGTACTTGTCTTGGGCGGCTCCGAGCCTCTACCTCTCACGGTCTAAGTCGCAGCAACTTTCCCTTAGGATTAGGGTTAGGGTTAAAGGGATCTTGAGGGAGAAAAGAAAGAAAAAAATAAAAATAAAGAAGAAGAAGAAGAAGAAAAGAGAGGAGAGAGATAGAAAAGCTTATATATATACTAAAAGAGGAGAGAAAGAAGGTTTAGTCATGGGTTCACCCAAAACAAACTAAACCAAGTGTCCATTCTACATGCGAGTCCTAAACCAGGTCTTATAGAAATGCCAATGGATATTCTACTGGTCTCTGGTAGTCACTCTCAACAACAAAAAAAATAAAATAATAAATAAAATGACAGGAACCAACATGAGAAATACAATAGGAATACATTATCAGGAAAAATTAAATTCTAGAAATTCATAAAATACCAAATCTGGAATCGGGTGTGACATCTTTTGAGGATCTATTATCCGTTGCATATCCAGGACTTCTGAATACTGATAATGGCTTATTGAGGAAAGATAATATTATGCAAAGGCACTCGCTAGGATGAACAACAAAAAGTGGGAACCCTGTACATCTTTGTTGTCCTGCTGGGGATAGAGAGAAGTACAAGCCTAGCCTTTGACATAGTACTTTTTCAGAAACTTTTTATTGATGGACATCATGAGCAAGTCGCCATTAGATTTTTCCAGTCGGTAGGCACCATTGGAGAATACAGATTCTACGACGGATAGGCCTTCCATTTGGGTTGGAACTTGCCGACCGTATTATGGGTCATGACCATCGGCCTTCTTACTGTCAATACGAGGTCACCCACTTGGTAAGTCCTCTTATTGATCCGTTTGTTGAAGGCTCCTGAGAGGGTGCTTGGTACAGCTCAATACACTATTGAGCTAAGAGACGTTTCTCATCGAGTGCTTCTAACCCTTGTAGTGGTCGAGGATAATTGTCGTCTACGGATTGTCGGTTGGAGAGAGCTACTCGGAGCTAGAGAATTTGGACCTCAAGGAAGAGGACTGCTTCGCTCCCGTAGACCAAGGAGAATGCCGTACTTCCAGTCGGCATCCGGACCGTTGTTCGATCAGCCTAGAGACATTCATCCAGCTTCTCATTCCAGTCACACTTATTGGATGACACGAACGTTTTGAGTAGCTTTATGATGGTCTTGTTAAATGCTTCTGCCAGACCATTTACTGTTGGGTTGTAGGCAGTTGAGGCTATATTCTGAATTCGGTTATTGTCGCAAAATAGGTAAAAAGTATGACTTCGAATTATGGACCATTATGATAGATAATCCTTTATGGCAGGTCCAAGCGGTATATGACATGATGCTTGACGAAGCTGATCACGTTTGATATTTTGACTTCAGCAAGTGGTATGGCATTCGTCCACTTAGAGAAGTAGTTAGTAATAGCGAGGACAAACTGATGTCCCTTAGAAGAAGGAGGACTGACCGACCCTGTAATATCCATGCCCCAGGCTTCGAATGGCCAAGACTCAATGGTCGGGTATAGGAACTCTGAGGGTTTATGGATGAAGTCAGCATAGATTTGGCACATTCGGCACTTCCTTGCGTAGTCGACAGCATTTGCGACCATTTTTGGCTATAAATAACCCATTATCCACAGACGGTCCTGTAGCTTGAGTCTGGGCTGATGACACTGGAAACCCAGTCATGAACCAGGGAGGCCTGCATCACTTCTATATTTGATATGCATCATAGAAGAAGATCATCGTAGGAACGATGATACAATATTTTGGTAGTCATATCATAATAGAACCGAAAGAAATACCTTCTAATGGAAGTAGCTTCCTTTGGGTTCTCGAGGAGAATTTCGTAAACTTTGTAGTCTATGAATGGAAGTCTCTAGTCATGAAAGTCGGTGTTTATCTCTACGGAGTAGCTCAAGCACAGACAAAGATTATTCTTTGGGCTGACCAGCTCTTGACCGACAACGGTGATCAGTTCATGAGTATTGACCGGAATAGCTTGAGAGGCTGCGAGGTCGGCCAAGGCGTCAGCCTTGATGTTTTACAGTCGATGGACATACTCTATGAAGAAACCCTCGAAGGTGGAGATAATGCCTAGCGTGTCTTGATGGTAGGAAATTAAGTCCTCATTCTGGAATTCCTATTCGACTCAAACTTGATTGACTATCAATTTAGAGTTGTCGTAGGCCTCTAAGTAGTCAACTCCTACTTGTTTAGTAAGTTGGAGACCAATGACAAGAGCATTGTACTCTGTCATATTGCTAGAGTACGGCTCTGTGAGGTAGTAAGCGTGATTGATGACCAGATCGTAGGAGAAAATCAGTACTATCCCGACGTCGGCGATAATATCGCCTTTGGGCCCTGTTCTTGAAGCAATATTAAAAAATATTCACCAAACGACTTATGTGCTTATAGTCATGTTTGAGTCTGTCACTTCGTCTAGTATCTCCTCGTAGAGCATCTAGATTTTTGGTACTGGGTGGGCTGCCAGGAAATCTTCCAATGCTTGGCCTTTGACCTCCTTTTGTGAAAAAAATACCAAGTCGTATGGCGATAGCAGTATTGCCCATGTGGCAAGGCTAGAGTTGAGTGCTCTGGGTTTAGTCATGAGTACCCTGAGAGGATTAACTCACGAGATCACATGAATAGTTTGTCTTATCACGTAATGCCCTGTCTTCTGAATGGAGAAGACCAGAGCGAGGCACTCCTTCTCAATAGGGTTGTACCTGTGATCTGCGTCGGTCATTATTCTGCTGAGGTAGTAGATGTCATGTTCGTGACCTTCATTAATTTTTAGACTAGTAGAGCTCCGAGAAAGTGATCCAGTGCCCGCATATATAGCGAGAAGGGTCTTCCACAACGGGGGCCACAAATACTGGGGGGTTCATGAGATAGTCCTTGATATCGTCGAAGACGCGGTGACATTCTTTATTCTAAACTAATAAGACTCCCTTCTTCATAAGCTGAGTGAATGACTTACAACGTCCAGAGAGGTTTTAGTTGAACCTTCTGATGTATGCCAGTCTTCCTTGAAGGCCACAAAATTCTCTAAGGTTCTTCGGTGGCCGCATTTCAATGATTGCTTTAGTCTTATCGGGGTCTACGTGGATACCCTTCGAAGTTATGAAAAAAATCCAAAATTTGTCGCTGGAGACTCCCAGGAAGGACTTGGTAGGATTCATCTTGAGCTGGTGTGTACGCATGAGGTCAAACACAGTCTTCAAGTCTCGGAGGTGATCATCTTTGGAGTGACTCTTGACAGCGATGCCATCAACATAACAATCTACCGTCTTGCATAGATATTCATGGAAGATAGTACTCATAGCTCGGTGGTATATAGCATCTGTATTTTTTAGACCGAAGGGCATGACTATGTAACAGTACACTTCTATTGGCATTCGTAATGATGTATGCTTCTCGTCGTAGGAGACATCTTGATTTTATTGTAGCCTAAAAATTTATTCATGAAGACATGCGCTCAAAGCCATAAGTGTTATCGATCATTATGTCTGCAATCAGAAGTAGAAACGGTCCTTAGGACACGCTGTATTTATATCACGTAAGTTAATGCAAATTCGGATCTTTCTATTCTTTTTTATGACATACACGATGTTGGCCACCCTATCTGGATGTTATTCCTCGTGGATGAAGCCACTAGCTATCAGTTTGTTGACTTTAGCTTCGATGGCATTCATAATTTTTGGCTAGAATTGCTGTTACTGTTTCTTAACTGGCTTATCGTTCGGTTGGATATTGAGTTTGTGGACCGTAATTTGGGGGTCCAGTCCCGGCATGTCTTCATAACTCCAGGCAAAGAAATTGATCTATTTCCTGATGAACTGTAACAGGGATTCACGATCCTCATCGGATAGTGTTTTGCTAATGAAGCTAGGTTTAGAGGAGGATCCGTCACCCAGATTGATATGTATGACTTTGTCCTCAGTAGGGGGTTCTCATTGTTCGAACTATATCTCCCATTGAGCATCTAGGCGTTGGGCCCACGCTTCTACTTTAAAGAGTTCAGGTGGATCCTCGTCATCTTTCTCAGGATCTGTTGACACCATATTGGCAGACAATATTTGTTTGAGCATTTTCTCGATACTGATGTCGGAGTCCCAGGAGGAAAATTTTGAAGAGTGAGAATATAACTTATCTTCTTTATCCGATCTTTCGGAGGTTGGCGGAGGCATAACGTACCCTAAGCTATGTTTGGACTTATGGTAGTAATCCTCAAACTTGCTTGCAAGAGCCTGTAGACGCAGAGACAGTCATCATCCTTTGACTTAGTTCAAACCGCTAGCGGCTTTTAGATCATACCCTATCTTCTAAATAAGATGCCTGGTTTGAGAACTTTATCGATAAAGTGGTATCTTTCTGTTATCGAGTTCTGGCACCTGTTCCTTTGGGACGAAGGATTAGGGATTTTTACTCTGCCAAAGATAATTATTTTGTCTCCCCTCTTCCTTGTTGGAACTATGAAGTAGAAGTTTTGATTCGAAAGAATTTGGTTTGCTGCATAGGTGGTAGTCACCTGTGTATGCAAGTGCATGCCCAGACCGTGCTCAAGCGAATATAGTGCATTAAGATGTGCAACATCCTAGTAGATCAAAGATAGACTTTTATTAATAAAATAAGGCATCTTGTCTTCCAGAATTATATCATCGAGAGAAGGGACGTTAGCATGAGCTGCCACGTACTCCTGACGTTAGCATGAGCAGCTACATACTCCTCTAGTTCATCATTTCCGACATCTACCCCAAAGGGGGCGACAGCTTTGGAGGTCTCCTATCCAGCTTTACCACTACAGGCTCGAAAGTTATAGTCGGTGCTGGATCTTCCTTCAGTGGTCACCTCGATCAACGTAGGTGAACGACCATAGGCTCATGTGCTTTCCTGTGCAGTTTTACCATGAGGGGAGGGGTTATGTCGAGAACGCTTGCTTTATGATAGACTATCAAGGGATCATCAATTATTATCCCAGTCTCTGCCTTATTGTCGGCATCATTCCCATCTTCATCCAATTAGAGTTGCTTGTAGAGGATCAAGTCAGAGTAAAAGGCCACGAACCATTTGAATGGGTCAACGTCAGCAAATTTTGTCTTGACGATGCCATGATTGTCTACGTACTTTAAGCATTGGTGCAAGGTCGATGGTACAATCATGTATTGGTATATCCATGAAAGTCCTAACATGATATTGTATGACACGTCTATGTCTATGACGTAGCAGGTGACCTCTGTCTTCAAGTCATCGATATGACATTTTAAGCAAATCTTGCCAAAAGGGTAGCTTATTCTTGCATTGTAGCCACTGATGGCAGTATTGGTTTCTGCCATGCGATGCATCAGGATGCCCAGGGTCTGAAGTAGACTCTGTGGTATGATACAGATTGACAAACCAAGGTCGATGTGCATTCGGTCTACCTTAATTGCGCCAATGTACCCTGTGTAATACAGAAGCTGATCATGCCGATTATTCCTTTGCAATATGTCTTGTTGCGAGAATGTAATATTGGGTATCGTTTCCATCATATTATTGTAGAGGGGGCATGCGGCAGGATTCTCTGCTGGCGGCTAGACCTACGCCAGGTAGATGTCGATATTCTGTAATGCCTCACTCATAGCAACCCGAGTGTCTTTGGAGAGTCGGAGAAGCTTGAATAGTGACAACTTCATTAGGGTATTGTCCAGTTGAGCCAAGATGTCAAAGTTTTAGGGCTTCTTCAGCCCCTGAACGGTATCTTTGCGCAACAGTTTGTTAAACAGAGTTTCTTTCTGCTTGGACTTGTTCGCTGCCAGAGGTTGGGATGGACCCGAATTGGATGTTGTTGGTGCAGCGATTGGGAGCGCACCATCGTCAGGGATATCATATTCTTATTGATATGCCATGGTTAACCTCGTTGTTTCTGCTATAGCTACTTCGTACAAAAGAGAAACTGTATAGCAGGACTTGAACTTTTTGCCCTTGGACTTTATGGCGGAAGGTGCTGCCTGCTGCATCAAGTCTGGAGCAAGATCGGGATGAACCCACATGGCCTCCCTCCGTGATGTGGTGAGAGGTATCAGTCCAGTTGTCTGGTCACGAGCTGGAGGGAGATTGACAACCTCCATTATTGCCCGGGGTATCGGGATTACTCCGTCCTTAGCTTCCATTGCCAAAAGGTTACCAAATTGGAGAGATACCATGTTAGCGACAACTATTTTTATTAAAATTCTAGGTGAGGGCCTTGGCGTCGAGAAGACACTGGATGTACCACTTCAGTATGTAGCAGTCCCGCCTCGCTTGGTGGATATAACGATGGTAATGGAAGTACTTCGAATTATTCACCTCGACTGTCTCAACAGGACAGTTAACGTCGGGGAGCCGAATCTTGTTTCTCTTCATTAGTACGTCAAATATTGCCATAACGTCATCATCTTCGAAGGAATAATTTTCCTTCAGTTTTGGAGCCTCTGTGGGCTTTTGCTCGACCTTCTCTATTATATTGGCCATAAGAGCATGTTTTCCCTTGATATCCCGTGCGCTATTGCCGTTGTTGTCGTTACTGTTGTTTTATTTTTGGAGAAGCATTTTCATCTATCATCTACGACAGGGATCGGTATCCCCAAGAGACGGAATCATTCATCTTTTTCTCAGAATCGACAGCATTTATGATAAACGTCGTCCAGTCTTTAAAATGAGAGTCGCTCATCTAGAGCCTGACGGTGGAAAGAAGATTTCTCCAGCAAGTGTCCATCAGTATTGACTAAGGGTTACCGGGGGGTAAATTTAGTGTCGCTTGCATGTACCATTCGATATAGTCCCATATAAACTATTTCTCTCTTTGCGTGATGTCTACTAAAGAGGACATCATCATATTATTTCCATCGTCTTAGAATCGAGCAAGAAAAAGCCCTTTGAGATCGTCAAAGGATGAAATGCAGTTGTCCTGGAGGCTGCAGAACCAATTAAAGGCTACTCCAGACAATTACCCAACAAAGATCTAGGTTAAGATGGCATCCTTGCGAGGCAGATGCTCCATTGTTGTCTTGAAGTAACTTATGATTTGATGGAGAGATATCTTTCCATTAAATGGAGTCAAGCTGAATGGCTTGGACTTGGGCGGGTATGGTACATCTCTCCACTCTAGGGGATACGGTTGTTGAATCCCAAGCTCGCATAACCAGTCCCAATTTCCTATTGAGTCTAGGCAGGCCCAGAGTTCCCGTACCTCCCGTATTGCTTTCTAAGCATCATCAACTACGAAAGAAGAGGATGATCCGGGCAGGGGATAATTATCGCTCGCGGGTAGAGCAATTGAATTTAAATCCCCGTTTGTCCTAGGTTCCAGACTTATTTGACCAGTGGCACTTACTGGTTGTAAGGCTATCTTTGCCTTGATCTTCAACATTTTCTGGGTCAAGGCCTGTATCGATGCACTCATGGTCTGCATCCTGGCCTCGAGGATTTTGAGACACTGTAGAGGGGGAGGAGTTTTATATTGATTTTTGGGTTATATATAACTTAGTTAGGTTATGTATAATATATTGGGTTTTAGGGTTTAAGAAGTTAATCTAAAGTTTTAGGGTTTTGAATGCATTGTTATTTATGGTTTGATGTTATAAAATATATACATTTGATGGTTGAGAATAATATGTATATTAAGAGTAGGGTTTATGAATGTTAATTATGATAATTTAGGGTGATGTTCAATTTAATATATGTATATTGATTATTGTTGATGAGCAGATTTAAATTGTTGTGAAATGATATTATGATATTGAAACATTGATGGACATTGTGGAGCAGGTGATTGATTATGAAATAGGGTGTAATATCAAACCATTATTCACTCATTGAGGATTGATAAATAATATTGAATTAAATTAAGGAGTAGTTTTTAATGTAAAATAGTAATGATTGTATATATTTGAGGGTTTAAGAAATAATTATTAATTTATTCGAGGATGATGTTTAAAATATGTGGGATAACGTCTGTGAAGACTAGGGAAAAAATCTGAGGACAGAACATACTTGAACTGCTGAACATCGTGATAAATATAGTAAGATTGGGGATTTGTCTGATAATTTTATATAGGAGACTAATCGGATGTGATGTAACCTACCTTAGTCAACCTTGGTCAACCCTCTAGCTTAGTGTCTATTTGAGTTCTAACATAGATTGAAACATATGCTAGACGTGTGCCACCTCTTATTTTAGTCTCGTGATAGTCTATTGATTGAGCTTGTACCTCATCTCTAGGTACTACGGGACCCATGGACTTGGACGTTGTACCAGAGCCCCATCTTCAGCATCCGGATCCAAACAAGTGTACCTTGCCACCCTATATTTCAGTTACCAGATATTTATTGATTTAATTCATGCATTATGTGCATTTTTTATTAGAATCAATACTTCACGTCCGGGTCACAACCAGGTGCTGACGTTCGTCGATAACGTCTAGTAATGAGTGATAGATAATTCATAATACCTTAATGTACACACTTATTTATATCATCCATACACTGTCATCGTGCCAGATTTCCTGTATCCTGATACTGACAGCTAGCATGACTAAAATCTTGGATGACCTTAGGATCGCGTTTGTTGATAGTTACATCAGTATGACGAGATTGCTAGATAGAGGTCAGGTTTAGCGCATAATCATTGACCGCTTGGGAAAAAAAAGACAGTTACTAGACATTTAGGCTCCTCTGTATGCGCTATATATATGTATATGTTATATTTTTGTAGTATTCTTGTATTTGGATTAGTGGTATCACCCGTGTGACTCTTTGCCTGGAGCTGCGGTATGTCCTATGTGTTTTTGTGTCCGAAGCAACGGTTTTATTTTGGACAGCCCACGCATCGAATATTGTCTTTAAACTGTGTCTCACTTAGTTGGTTATGATAGATTATACTGGCGTTGTACTTGTTTCTTTCTGTTATACTATGGCATGCTGTATTTTATACCTTGTTACGTCCCTCTGAGGACCTGGTTTCCTTCCAGGCTTAGGCGAGGAGGATTATCCAGAGGAGTACGGACCAGATGTATATCCAGCAGCAGGACCCATTGCAAAGGACGAGATCATTTCCAAGGACTTCGTCTGATCTCTGGTAGTAACTTTACCCTGGGACGGTATTACTATCTAGCTTTTAGATACCGTTCCTAGTTATCTTACTGCTTTCCTTTATTCCAATATTTGTACTAGTGGGTTTGTTCCCATGTGACTCTTATAGTATTTGTACTATGATACATTTTCCTTCTGCACATTTGTAGTTATGATTACATCTATGTGCTCTTATATCTGTTGCCTGTGGATAAGATTTAGTTTTACTATCTATGTGTTATGTGTTGGGTTTTATCATTATACTTTACAGCTTAGGTGCACTACATCGGGTCCATTAGATTGGGATGCCCGCCGAAGTGTACTGCTGGCCATTGCCACGTGGCTCAGTTCCTTATATTTGGAACTGGGGCATGACACTGTCGATCGTTGGATCCCTCATTGTAAGCCACCTTATTTTGGAATACGGTTAATTTGGTAATTTATAATTATTTTTATTATTTTATTTAATTAGATAGATTTAAAGAATTAATTTATAAATCCTTCTTTTATATATATGACACTTTGTCATAGCTAGGATATTTTGAGCAATGTACAATATTTTTTCTTTCAACCGAATTCATATTATTGATCTTGACTGGACCTACTATACTTGGGACATTGGTGTTGCATTATTTTGATCTCCCCTATGCTCTAAAAAAATATTAACAACTATCTACAACCATTAACATTGCAAAACTACCTTCAATTGGCTATTTGAACCCAACCGAGTCCAAACACCCTACTCTAACTCTCAAACCAAATCCTATGAGACATGTACACTACCCCTACATATTTTTCTTACTACCCAACACATCCCACATATAATTTGGTGCACAAAAATCTGAACAAATCAATTAAATGGTCCATAAATGCAATATTTCCAAATTAGGAAAGTCTCCTATGCAATCTTTTTGTATATCAATTTAAATCTGAAATAAATCTTTTAAAATCTAAGATTCTAGAGCATCCTCTCACCCTATTTTAGTCTATTTAAATCCTATCTATAGATGTAAACAGTAAAATCAAATCCTAACCACCCACTTATTTAAACTACCTATATTTATCAACCCCCAATGCCTAAACCTAATAGCCGACCCCCCCACTCTCAAACCCATGGACAAGTAGCCTCTCCCCCTCCCTCTCTTCTCTCTTTTCCATCTCCTTCCTTCCCCCCTTCAATCCACCACAAGCCGGCTACCTAACACCCCAACCGAACCCCCTTTTTGGCCGAATATTGGCTGTTGGCTGCAGCTGCAGTTCAGACCCCTCCATTGATCAACAAATCCTTAAAACCCTATATTTAGATCTTACTTGAAGACACCAAGAGCCCCATCAAGTTTTACCAATTTTGGAGTCCGTTTGGGGCTCCAAAAGGTTTGTGTCGCAAGAAGAACCTATGTCATAATTGCGAACACATAAGTTTCACAACTTCTATTTTATATTAATTTTTTTCATGTAAGAACCATTGTATGAACCCATATACATGTTAACAAATTATAAAATCCCATGCATGAGAAACCCTAATTTTATATGCAAAATAACTCTTTGATGACACGAAATCAATACATGACAATGTGGTAACTATAATAACTAGTTTTGATAGATATTATTTATAATTAAAATATACATTTCCAAAAACTAAATAATAATTTTTAGAATATTAATTAATATAATTTATATATTAAATGATTTTTTATGTAAGTTGGCAACCTTGCATGCACAAACTACTTGTCAAGTTGCTAGAACTCCTAGTTGACGCGCAATGAAACTTTATGCTTGCAACATCAACTGTTTAAGTATTTTTCACTAAATAAATAATAATTTCAGAATTAATAGTTTTTTAAAAATTAATTATTTAAAAATGATTTTGGCAATATTAAATGACTAGTAATATATTGGGATGTAGCTACTTGCATGTGCAACCCAATGTAGAATTAATAACTAGATAATAACTTAATTTAACTAGAAGATTAGTGTCTAATTAGTGTAATAATTAATTGTAGGTATTCGAGACATTTCTGTGGATAGCTCCGGACCAAACTTGTTGTGCTTGCAGTTTATCTTGGAAGGCAAGTACATCTTGCTTGATTGTATTGTTTAGTATACATATGCCTAATTTTTTTTTGTTTAGTTGTGTGCATGCATCTTAGAGTAGAAAAGTTACCTAGTATATTATGAAGGTATGTGATATCTTCTGACCTGACACTTGTTCAAACATGTTCACTGAATAAGGGAGTGCATGGACTAGCATTTCGACTGATCATCGATACGTGGGTTCACATCTTGTGGTAGTAGTTGGTATTTGGGCTAGTTTTCTAGATCTTATTGACATCGTTGCATTATGTCTGAACCGCGTATACGGTTCTGATAGTACATTAGGAGGGGAGAATCTACTAGTGAGCGTATGTGACTTCTGTTTCTTATGGTGTAAATGGTGTACCCCCGAGTTTTGTCGAACGCCTGGTGGGATGAATGATTCTTCTCTTCTCCCCCCTCATGCTCTACTAGAGATGTCTCGAGTGCATTTCACATAGATGGATTAGTTACCTTATTTATTATTTACTGCTTTACTTTCATTCATAATGATTTTTTATGTACTTGTCATGTCCCTCTGAGGACCTGGCACCCTTTCCAGGTGTAGACGATCATGACTATTTGTAGGAGCATAGATCAGAACCTGCTACTTTATTTCCTTCCGATGAGCTCTTTACATTCGTGTCAATTGGTTCGTAGTTGAGTTGATACTTTTATGTCGTTTATTTATTTTAAGAAGTCAGATTCTATTTATAATCTAGTTTCGTAGTGGATTTGTCTCCACCCGACTATTATTTCATATTTATTTGGACTGGATTATTTGGATCTATATTGGTTTAGTTTATTTATTTATTGACTTGTGTTGTAGATGAGATTTAGTTCCTATGACTTATGACATTATATATCACTTGTGAATTATTATTCATAATACAACATATGTATGTGTCATAGTTTTCATATATTGGAGTTTTCATATACATACGGCTGGCATGCTTATGCATTCCTAATCCTACATATTTTGGGACTGGGACGTGACACTTGTTATCGTCCCCTGCCATGTATGATGTTCTCACATGAAAAGAAATATATGGGACGGTAGACGTCGTATTTTTTGCCTCAAACTGTTGCCGTGAATAGTCTTCTGGAAAAGTCGGTAGTGCCTCATCCTCTTCGGACGCGGGGAAAACACTACCGCCGGCGTAGGAAGCTACATCCTATGGACGAGGGTGGCTACCCTAGGAATCTTAGCATCTGTTCCTTGGGAATTATTGTCTCCTCGGAATGTCAGGTTACTGTGCAGTTCTGGAGGATCACTACCCCTAACTTGCATAGCCACCTGGGATTTTGAGGAAGAACTAGCCCCAGTGGCAGACAACTTCTTCTTTGGGCGCGTACCCAAGAATACTGCTTCTGTGGGCACCGCTGCTTGCCTTCGGTTCCTTGACACACTGGTTGAGAGTGCAGTATTGGAGGTACTAGACTTCTGACCTCCCCTCGTAGCAGAAGATCTCCAAACAGAGTAATATAAGATAATGGGTAGCTCTCCTACCTCTGGTGTTTGTACCTGCTCTTGGTGATGCTGCCGGATGGGTGCTTTTGGTTACAGTCGTTGGAATGCTAACTTTCTGTCTACAGGTACTGCTAATTTGGCACAGCAGTAGTTGATGATGATGTTGGCACAGTGATGCCCTAGAGATCATACCTCATCTACCGTAATTGATTCTCTCGCTTTGCGCTTGTGATTGATCATGTTGCGTAAGTCAAGGAAGGGATAATTCACCTTTGCACCCTTCTTATGAGCCCTGGTAGGCCGAGCACATAGGCGCGTAGGTGTTGATTTAGCTTCCTAACTTGGGGTTCGTAGAAGAACTTGCTCCAAGTTGCTAACGAAAGTCTCTTTAGACTGACCATGTCCGACTGCCACAGCGGGCTGGACGTATGGGTTGGTTCTGTATACTTTTTGTCAGGGGCACACATTACAGTTAGCGGCGCTTGCTGACGGTCGATCGAATGAACAATTGCCTAAACTTGTCTAGCTCGCATCGCCCTAGACTTCTTCGTCGAAGCATGCGCCGGTGCGTAGTATTAAGAGTCCAAGTTTATATCTTCCCCTTTTTCAGCAGGGCGCATGGATTCAGCGCTGCGTTTGATTCGATCGAAGACAGAACTTCTGCTACTGTGCTGGTTGCATGTAGCCATTTTCTTGCGGCTATCAATCAGTGCCCCATGTAGCCATTTTCCTGCGGTTGCACACTTATGCGGCTTCTATTGTGGCCGCATAGAACTTGTCTCAACACCCAAACTTCTGGCATCGTAGTATTTTTCTTTACCAGAGTTTGGGCGCTGAGCACCTTATTCACAGCCCCGACTTTCGCATGGACAGGGTCATTCTGGGTGGACGCATGATGTGCATATTCAGCAACAAAAAAAGAAGCAGGGAGCACATATTCTGCAGTTCGGTGAGGCACAGTGGCCTTTGCTATCCACGTTCTGCGTGTCTTTTTAGGCTTTTCTAGACTTGGAGAAGGACTCACATTGACCACGGAGGGTATTTTCTCAAACGCTTGTTAGTCGAAGCGCACCACCAGGATCCTTTGGGTGGATCCTAATTTTTTTGCATCAGACTGTGCCATTGTCTTCTCATTAGAGGAGAAGTTCATCCCCAACAGAGTCGCCATCTTATTCGCTATTACAAGTTGTGAATGAACTTTTTAAAACAACGAACAAACAAGTATGAAGAAATCTTAGACAAAATATCTAAGTACAATATTTTTTATCGGGGTCGTGACGATGGAGATCAAGCGTTACAGCGGCTTCTTTACTCCGTTTATTGTCTGACGAGGGAATAAGGATGCTCTCTTCTATTTTCTCTCTCCGGAGCTTGTGTGCACATACGTAGCTCGGGCTTCTTTTTGTTGGCATGCTATCTTGCTATTTATAGTCGTCATGCTGACAAACTATCGATGCCACATATGCCTTTATTTGGTGGCCGCATAGTGCTTCTTCAACAGAATACGGTTGTAACTATAGTCGCATGCCACGGGAAGGCTGCCACGTGGTCTTAGTTAAGATATCTTGTTGATAAATTCTTGGGGTTATTTTTAACCTGGTGTGTGTGACTTAGTCAGCAAGATACGTAGTCAGTACGATCATGCGAGAAATTTTCTTCGGTTGTAATGGAAAGATCATGTAAGTCGAGATCCGCATAACATCATGGCCGCATAGAGTTATGGCCACAAATGTGCCCTTGCTTGGCCTTGGTCCGATGGACACTCTGGCGGCATAAAATTATGGCCGCATACGTGGTCTCGTTTGTCCTGGTCAGATGGATACTCTGGCTACATGATGATGAGGCCGCATGGATATGTAGCCGTATATGAGTGAGCACGTGACATAGCACATCTGGCGAGGCTATCAATAAGTTGATGTGACTTTTCATCTTTTTTGGGTCCTCATCTTCACGAGTCTCGAAGTGTCCCAGTGTGATGAGTGGTGTGTTAGAGCTTTTGACAGACATCGAATATTATGTCAGGGGGTCTTATAAGGCTCCCATGCTTGATGATCGATCAGGTCGCATGTGATTACTCTGCCGCTAGGTTGAACACGTCGCACGTGGCCCCTCTTCGGCTAGGTTGTTCAGGCCGCATGTGGCTTCTCTGCAGCCTATTTTTATTTTTGAGGGGCATAACCTCTATGCGGCCTGCATAATTTTTTATGCATCTACAGACACACAGTCTATGCGCCCACAGCATGGGAGGTAGAAGAAGAAGCATGCGACATTGAACTCCGTGCACAGTAAGACAGCTACATACGCCATCGACAGCAACAAAGGTTATGTCTTCGACAGAATCTCCTGCGGTGTCGACTCCATGAGCCACTTGGATAAAGGAAAGAATCTAGACTCTTCATACTATGCACCAGTACTTGCTAGGATGAGAAAGTCTAGGGCATCACAAGGTCGCCAAGCTCAAGCAACTGCTCAGATGATGAACCATCATCATGTGCCGCTAACTGTTACATACAAGACCGACCCATCCGCCCAGCCCACAGTGGCCTGGGGACAAGGTCAGTCTCAAAAGTCTTTCACAGATAATTTAAGGAAAGTTTTTGTACGAACCCCAGGTCAGGAAGCAAAAATATTACCTACACACCCATGTGCTAAGTTTACCCGTGCTCATAAAAGGGTATAAAGGTGAATCATGCCTTGCCCGATTTGAACGACATGATCAATCATAAATGCAAGGCTAGGAAAATAGCTATGACATGTGAGACATCCCCTCCCGGGCATCACTGTGCCAACATCATCATTAACTACTGTTGTGCTAAAATAGCAGTACCTGCAAACAGGCAGTCGATATTTTATTGACTGCAATCATGGGCACCCATCTGACATCAACCCAAAAAATAGGTGCAAATGCCAAAAGAGGACGAATTTCCCTTAGACCCATGTTATAATACGTAGAGATATCCATTTACGAAGGGAGGCCGGAAGTCCAGCACCTCCAATCCTCCACTCGGCCAGCATGTCGAGAAGGCGGAAGCAAGCAACGGTACCTACAGAAGGAGTGTTCCTTGGCACCCGCTCAAAGAACTAATTGTCATCAGCTGGGGGTAGTATTTCCTCAAGACCCCAGATGACTCTACGAGATTATGGTAGAAATCCTCCAGATCCCTATGACAACCCATCATTCCTAGGAGACAGTAATTCTCAAAGAATAAACACTGAGATTCCTGGGGGTAGTCACCCTCGTAAAAGCGAAGTACCTTCCGACGCCGAGAAGACAATGAAGGCACCAGTGATCGACAGCGCCTAGAGACCCTTGAGGCTATGATGCAGACCATGAGTGCCTCAATGTAGTCTCTTTCATAAAAGGTGCTGGAAGTCAGGGCAAGTTTGGTCTCACAACAACCAAGAACCTCTATACATGCAAGCCAGGATCTTGGGACCAGTGAAGACTCGAACGCAACTGCTCCACCCATTGATGGCAATCACACTCTGCCAGGATCGTTTGCTCCTTTCGTAGTAAATGAGACCCGAAAAATAATACAAAAAATATGAGAACTTCGAGCTCGCTTGGACTCAATGGGCAATCGGGGCACACTACGCAAGATCGGGATACGACAACCATATGCTCTCGAGTGGAAGAATATGTCATACCCGCCCAAATACAAGACCTTCTCCATGACTCAATTTGACAGAAAAATATTTCCTCGTCAATACATGAGTTATTTTGAGACAGCGATGGGGCATCTACCTTATAACGACGCTCTTCTCACCAAGCTCTTCATCGAGACATTGTCCAGAGTAGCCTTCCACTAGTTTTGCAGTCTCCAAGATAATTGTATCTCGTCATTTGAATATCTTAAAAGTATCTTCCTTGCCCGATTCTATGAAGAAGAAAATGATATGGCGATGTCCTCTCTGATGTACACCACTCAAAGGGAAAAAGAGCCTGTACGGGAATACATAGAAAATACAGGCAAGATGTGCTTAAACTACCCTAGGGCAATCCGGAGTCCACGCAAATGGATACATGTCGGAGAAATCTACTTCCAGCAATAAGGCTCTGGACAGGCACCACTCAATTCAAAGACTAAATAACATTTATCATAAGTGATATCATTGCTGAGAAGAATGTGAAGGACGCCCGACTGCTGGGAATACAAATCTCCGTCGCTTACAATAGGGGAAGGCGTCCTTACAATAACAACAATAACAATAGAGGCAATAGTGGTCGTGACGGCAAAGGAAAGCAAGCCCTTACCGTCAACATGTCCAAAAAGCCTGCCACACCGGATCAGAAGCCACCAGAAACTCTAAAACCGAAAGAGAGTTACTCTATCGACGATGATGACGCCATGGAAACTTTTGATGTGCTGATGAAGGGCAATAAGCTTCGGCTTTCCGACACCAAATGCCCTGGTGAGGGAGACAAGGTCGATGACCCCAAGTACTACTACTAATATCGGTACATCCACCACCCAACACAGAATTACTACGTCACTACCAAAATATGATAAATAGCAAAAAGTTTAGCCACGTCGTAATAGAACGTCGCTAATGATAAAGACTTTAGCGACCCCAAAAATAAACGTCGCTATACGTCGTTATTGGTGACGCATAACGACGTTTAGTGACTGTACTTGAATATTTTTAAAAGAATAGTCATTATAATCTTCGTTAACGTCGCTAAATGTAGCTGATATTTTTTATTTAGTGACATTTAGCGACATTTTTACCGACGTTGGTTATTTTTTAATTAGCAATTTTTTTAGCGACCTAGATAACGTCACAAAAATTTTCAATTAGCGACGTTCAATTTTGACGTCACTAACACTACCAAAATGAATAAAATTAGCGACGAATTTAGCAACTATGGACAACCACGTCGCTAATACTATTGAAATTAGCGACGTTCTTTAGAAACATCGTAATACATCGCTATTAGCGACTGTATGCGACGGTTAGCGACAATTTTTAGTATTATAAAATATTACGTCGCCTACAAGTTGCTAAACATCGCTATATTTTAAAAAACAGCAACGTTTAGCGACTCCAACAATTATATATCACAGGATATTTAAAATGTAGCGACGTTTAGCGAAGTCTCGAGCGGACGTTGCTAAATTATGAATATAGGGTTCCCTCGTATTATTCAACTTTTTATTTTTTCCCTAACTTTTTGTTTCTCGCGCGCCCCCATCGGCCATACACCCTCCCCCGGCGACCCACCCACCCCCTCGATTGCCTCCCTCGCCCCTGACTCTGACGCGATCGTGTTCGCCCCCAACCCCGACACAGGCGACCCCAGACGCGACTCCTCCCCCTCCGGCGCGGCTCCTCCCCTCCGGCGTGGTCCTCCTCCGTAGACCCCTCTCTCAGATGCTCCTCCTTCCTTCCTCCCGGCTCGATAAATCCTAATCCAGACCCGTACAAAACTAGGACACACACACACATACTGGACATAATCAGGACACATGGACACACACAGGACACAACCCTAACCCTGACACATGGACCCGAAGACATGGACATACATACAAGATACAACCCTACATGACACGATTTGTACTAACACGGACACACATGTAGACATGCATGGACACGAACACATAAGGGCAAATATGGACACACGTGGACAAGGACATACATGGAGACACACTCGGATATACATAGAGACACACCCTAGTTAGTATGAATATTTTATGTGTGTGTTCATGTGTATGCGTGTGTTCTTGTATATGCGTGTGTGTGTGTGTGCATGTCAAGTCACTACTAAATTTTGTCCAATTAGCGACGGGATATTTCATTATATTAGAAGTGCAGTGCATACCGGATGTTGGATTAGCGACGGAATGTTGGATTATACCTTTATATTTCATAGCCGTTGATTTGGGGGGTTCCTTTGATATTATATATATAAGATATGGTCGGGATATTGGATTATATGAGAAGTGCTGCATGTAGTGTGGGAGTGACAATTTGGTTATGATACGACACAAGACATGACACAGACCCTAACCCAAAGCCGAGATACGACACAGTCCCTAACCTATTAGAGTTAATTAGATGCAGTCTTGGGTATCAAGTGAGGTATTGTGTAGTGCACACTTGTGAATAGTGTAGTAAGAGTGTGTGTGTGTGTGGATATCTCGGTACTGCAGATACTAACCCTATCCTAATCCTAACCCAGACATACACACATGAGAACACTAACACTAACACTAATATCAAGAGGTTGAGATACCTATTGTAACAAATATTATAGATGTGGACTCAACGAAAGTTTCTAATTACACGTCTAATTGTATGAAAGAGATAAAATTATTCGAAGAGGAAGACGAAGTAGATGAAAGTGAAGATGAGGAGGAAGAGGAAGAGGAGTACGAGGAAAACGAAGAAGATAAATTTTCAGAAGAGGATTGAAAATAAAATAAAATTCATTTAGAACTCTAGCCATATACTGTATTTTTAATGTGAAATATAACATCTATTTTAACTATATGGATACATATATTTATATATGTTATCAATTATATTCTTTGTTTTCATTTATCTTATCAGATGATACCTATGACCCGAGCACGTACACGTCGCTTGAAAGTGGTACCTCCTACTGTTAAGGAGGAAGTGGTACCTCCTATTGTTAAGGAGAAAGTGACTGTTAAGATGAAAGTGGCACCTCCTACAGTTAAATTGGAAGCGTTTGTTAAGGAGGAAGTGACAACTCCTACTGTTAAGGAGGAAGTGGTACCTCCTACTGTTGGGAAGGCACCATCTCCGAGGGGGAGTTCCAGTCCCCCAGAACCTATAGCGAAGATTGATCATCTAGATGCTGCTTATGTGAAGTATCTGAGGGACTGGGTTATGCCCCAGCGTATTGGATTTCCTTGAGAGATTGATAAATTGGATAAGACTTATGGTGTGACTGTGATAATTTTATTGTGCTTATTGTGCGACTATGATACTTTTATGTTGTACTTTTTTGTGACTGTGATACTTTTATTTTGTGTTTATTGTGTGAATGTTATATTTTATATACTTTTGTGATATTTTGTACCCAAGAAATTCAACAGAGGGTTGCTCTGGGTCTGTCTATTTTTAAGAACTATTATAAGTCTGTACATTTATTTTATCATCTGTTATTATCGGGTTTGGCCGGACGACGCAGATCGTTCAGAGGTCGATCCTCTAGACGGAGTGCTTCTCCGGTACAGGCTACTGGTTTCGAATTCTTGTCACGGAGTACTCCAGTATAACGATCTTTAGCATCTCCGACTCCATCGATGATACGACATGGCAGTACTCCTGGGACGAGTACAGGCTACTTGATGACCAGAAGGCTCATGATCGCAAAGAAAAACCGATCGAAGGTTGGATCACGCCTGAGCAGTGGACTACAATGAGGGCTAGATTTGATGATCCGGGGTACAAGAAAATATCTGAGAAGGCCAAGGCGGCTAGGAAGAAGGCAGCAAAGTGGTGTGGTAGCCCGATTCTGATGACGAAACATTTCTGTCGTTTGGTATATTTTTTATTTTAGATATATTATTTTAATGCAAGTACAATAAAATTGTAGTAGGATAAAATATTTAATTTTATTACTAAATAATATATGTTTAACAGGTACAGAGGGGTGAGGATGCCAACATGGTGACTGTTTTCCTGGCCACCCATCGAAAGGGTGCGAATCTCATTGATGAGAGAGCCTCGCAGACCTATGTAATTATTACTTTACTTTGTGTTAATTTTAATATAACTTAGAAAATGCAAACAAATATCCATATAATTAGTAATAAGTACCTTAGACACATTATCAATTATCGAGTATCCAAACTTTTCTAGGCCGAGTATCTTAGGCTGCGTGAGCGGAGGACTGCTAGTGCACCTATAGCGGGAGAGGCTATTACTTCCTCGCAGCCCTCTCCAGCTCCATCAGTGGATGAGCTATGGGTGACCACCGCTGGTGGTCTCCAGAGTGGTACGTACTACAATACGAGATCTTATGGCGACCTTTTTGCGACGCAGTCCTCTAGGGCCTCCACTACAAGTGTGCATTCCCTACAGCCCTCGCAGGCGTCGGCCCGAGTCCAAGAGACCGTTGACCGTCAGATTGTATCTCTTCGTGATGAGTTGCTGCGAAGGATGGAGGAGCAGACCCTGTTCCAGCCGCAGGCAGACGATGCGATGCTCATCGCACAATTTGATACGCTCGATCGTAGCATCATGGAGCTCAGGGATATGACAGCTGATCTTAGAACGTCGGTAGAGCACAGCGTGATAGAGCTACAGGTATCATAACTATCCATAGGCGAGAGGCAGACGATAATACTGGATTTAATGGTTCATAGTAGTACGAGGTTATTATCTACCATGGATTCATACAACCATAGACTAGCAACGTTAGAGCAAATATGTCCTCTTGGTGCGCCTTCATCGATACAGACTCCACCGACGTCAATACCTTCACAATCGACATCGGTGTCAATTTTATGGGAGTACTATGATTTATTCTTGTCCCTGATGTGCAACGTTGGTCAGCCTCATGCAAATTCGCAGTAGTCCTAGTTAGGATAGTTTATTGATTGTTTGTGTTTTGACCTATGATATTTGGTTCATCCCCAACAGAGTCGCCATCTTATTCGCTATTACAAGTTATGAATGAACTTTTTAAAACAACGAACAAACAAGTATGAAGAAATCCTAGACAGAATATCTAAGTATAATATTTTTTATCGGAGTCGTGACGATGGAGATCGAGCGCTACAGCGGCTTTTTTAGTCCGTTGATTGTCTGACGAGGGAATAAGGATGCTCTCTTCTATTTTCTCTCTCCTGTGCTTGTGTGCACATAAGTAGCTCGTGCTTTTTTTGGTTGGCATGCTACCCTGCTATTTATAGTCGTCTTGCTGACAAACTATCGATGCCACATATGCCTTTATTTGGTGTCCGTATAGTGCTTCTTCAATAGAATACGGTTGTAACTGTAGTCGCATGCCACAGGAAGGCTGCCACGTGGTCACGGTTAAGATATCTTGTTGATAAATTCTTGGGGTTATTTTTAACCTGGTGTGTGTGACTTGGTCAGCAAGACACGTAGTCAGTACTGAACGTACGAGAAATCTTTTTCAGTTATAATGGAAAGATCCTGTAAGTCGATATCCGAATAACATCATGGCCGTATAGTGTTGTGGCCACAAATGTGCCCTCGCTTGGCCTTGGTCAGATGGATACTCTGGGGGCATGATATTATGGCCGTATATATGGTCTCGTTTGGCCTGGTCGGATGGATAATCTAGCCACATGATGATGAGGCCGCATGGATATGTAGCTGCATATGAGTGAGCACGTGGCGTAGCATATCTGACAAGGCCATTAATAAGTTGATGTGACTTTTCATCTTTTTTGGGCCATCGTCTTTACGAGTCTCGAAGTATCTCGGTGTGATGAGTGGTGTGTTAGAGCTTTTGACAGACATCGAATGTTATGTCAGGGGGTCTTATACGGCCCCCATGCTCGGTGGTCGATCAGGCCGCATGTGACTACTCTGCGGCTAGGTTGAACACGTCACACGTGGCCCCTCTTCGGCTAGGTTGTTCAGGCCACATGTGGCTTCTCTGCAGCCTATTTTTATTTTTGAGGGGCATGACCTCTATGCAGCCTGCATAACTTTTTATGCATCTACAGACACACAGTCTATGTGCCCATAGCGTGGAAGGTTGAATAAGAAGCATGTGGCATTAAACTCCGTGCGCAGGAAGATAGCTACATACGCTACCGACAGTAACAAAGGTTCTGTATTCTACAGAATCTTCTGCGGTATCGAGTCCATACGCCACTTGGATGAAGGAAAGAATCTAGACTCTTCATACTATGCACCAGTACTTGCTAGGAGGAGAAAGTCTAGGGCATCGCAAGGTCGCCAAGCTCAAGCAACTGCTCAGATGATGAACCATCATCATATACCGCTAACTGTTATACGAACCTCTGACGGAAGGTTATACAAGACCGACCCATCCACCTAGCCCACAGTGGCCCGGGGACAGGGTCAGTCTCAAAAGTCTTTCACAGATGATTTAGGGAAAGTTCTTGTACGAACCCCAGGTCAGGGAGCAAAAATATTACCTACACACCCATGTGCTCGGTTTACCCGTGCTCATAAAAGGTTATAAAGGTGAATCATCCCTTGCCCTATTTGAACGACGTGATCAGTCCTAAATGCCAGGCGAGCAAAATAGCTATGACATGTGAGACATCCTCTCCCAGGCATCACTATGCCAACATCATTATTAACTACTATTGTGCTAAAATAGCAATACCTGTAAATAGGCAGTCGATATTTCATTGACTACAACCATGGGCACCCATCCGATAGCAACCTAGAAAATAGGTGCAAATACCAGAAGAGGAGTTTTCCTTAGACCCATGTTATTCCACATAGAGATATCCATTCACGAAGGGAGGACAGAAGTCCAGCACCTCCAATCCTCCACTCGAGCAGCATGTCGAGAAGGCGGAAGCAAGCAACGATACCTACAGAAGGAGTGTTCCTAGATACCCGCTCAAAGAACTAATTGTCATCAGCTGGGGGTAGTATTTCCTCAAGCCCCAGATGTCTCTATGAGATATGGTAGAAATCCTCCAGATCCCTATGACATCCCATCATTCTAAGGAGACAGTAATTCTTAAAGAACAAACACTGAGATTCCTGTGGGTAGTCACCCTCGTGAAAACGAAGTACCTTCCGACGCCGAGCGTAGTCTTCCCTCCAAATCCGAAAGAGATACAATGTTACCAACTTTTCCTGAGGACTATTCGATGCAAGATTTTGAGATAGAAAGTGAGAGGTCCATTGTCCCTTCCGTCTCTCCCATGTAAGGACAATATACATGGCTGGAGAAGACAATAATGGCACCAGTGATCGACAGCGCCTAGAGACCCTTGAGGCTATGATGCAGACCATGAGTGCCTCAATGCAGTCTCTTTCACAAAAGGTGCTGGAAGTCAGGGCAAGTTTGGTCTCACAACAACCAAGAACCTCTATACAATCAAGCCAGAATCTTGGGACCAATGAAGACTCGAACGCAACCGCTCCACCCGTTGATGGCAATCACACTCTGCCAGGATCGTTTGCTCCTTTCGTAGTAAATAAGACCCAAAAAAATAATACAAAAAATATGAGAACTTCGAGCTCGCTTGGCCTCAATAGGCAATCGGGGCACACTACTCAAGATCGAGATACGACAACCATATGCTCTCGAGTGGAAGAATATGTCATACCCGCCCAAGTACAAGCCCTTCTCCATGACTCAATTTGACAGAAAAATATCTTCTCATTAATACATGAGTTATTTTGAGACAGCGATGGGGCATCTACCTTGCAACGACGCTCTTCTCACCAAGCTCTTCATCGAGGCATTGTCCACAGTAGCCATCCACTAGTTTTACAGCCTCTAAGACAATTGTATCTCATCATTTGAATATCTTAAAAGTATCTTCCTTGCCCGATTCTATAAAGAAGAAAATAACATGGCGATGTCCTCTCTGATGTACACCACTTAAAGAGAAAAAGAGCCTGTACGGGAATACATAGAAAAATACAGGCAAGATGTGCTTAAACTACCCTAGGGCAATCCTGAGTCCACGTAAATGGATACATGTCAGAGAAATATACTTCCAGCAATAAGGCTTTGGACAGGCGCCACTCAATTCAAAGACTGGATGACATTTATCATAAGTGAAATCATTGCTGAAAAGAATGTGAAGGATACCCGACTGCTGAGAATACAGATCTTTGTCGCTTACGATAGGGGAAGGCATCATTACAATAACAACAATAACAATAGCGGCAATAGTGATCATGACGGCAAAGGAAAGCAAGCCCTTACCGTCAACGTGTCTAAAAAGCCTGCCACGCCGGATCAGAAGCCACCAGAAACTCTAAAACTGAAAGAGAGTTACTCTATCGACGACGATGACGTCATGGAAACTTTTGATGTGCTGATGACGGGCAATAAGCTTCGGCTTTCCGACAGCAAATGCCCTGGTGAGGGAGACAAGGTCGATGACCCCAAGTACTACCACTAATATCGGTACGTCCACCAACCAACACAGAATTATTACGTCACTACCAAAATATGATAAATAGTAAAAAAATTAGCCACGTCGTAATAAAATGTCGCTAATGTTAAAGACTTTAGCGACCCCAAAAATAAATTTTGCTATACGTCGTTATTGGTGACGCATAGCGACGTTTAGTGACTGTACTTGAATATTTTTAAAAGAATAGTCGTTATAAGCTTCGTTAACGTCGTTAAATATCGCTGATATTTTTGATTTAGCGACATTTAGCGATATTTTTACCGACGTTGGTTATTTTTTAATTAGCAATTTTTTTAGCGACGTAGTAACGTCGCAAAAATTTTTAATTAGCGACGTTCAATTTTGACGTCGCTAACACTATCAAAATGAATAAAATCAGCAATAAATTTAGCAACTATGGACAACCACGTCGCTAATACTATTGAAATTAGAGATTTTCTTTAGAAATGTTGCAATACGTCGCTATCAGCGACTGTATGCGACGGTTAGCGACAATTTTTAGTATTATAAAATATTACGTCACCTACAAGTCGCTAAACATCGCTATATTTTTAAAAATAGCAACGTTTAGTGACTCCAATAATTATATATCATAGGATATTTAAAATATAGCGATATTTAGCGAAGTCTTGAGCGGACGTCGCTAAATTACTGAATATAGGGTTCCCTCGTATTATTCGACTTTTTATTTTTTTCTATAACATTTTGTTTCCCGTGCGCCCCCACCGGCCATCCACCCTCCCCCGGCGACCCACCCACCCCATCGATCGCGCCCCTCACCCTCTACTCTGACGCGGCCGTGTTCGCCCCCAACCCCGACACAAGCGAACCCAGACGCGACTCTTCCCCCTCCGGTGTGGCTCCTCCCCTCCGGCGTGGTCCTCCTCCGTAGACCCCTCTCTCAGGCGCTCCTTCTCCCTTCCTCCCAGCTCGGTAAACCCTAATCCAGACCCGAACACAACTAGGACACACACACACATATACTGGACACAATCAGGACACATGGACACACACAGGACACAACCCTAACCCTGACACATGGATCCGAACACATGGACACATACAAGACACAACCCTACATGACACAATTAGTACTAACATGGACACACATGTAGACATGCATGGACACGAACACATACGGGCAAATATGGACACATGTGGACACGGATATACATAGAAACACACCCGAATATACATGGAGACACACCCTAGTTAATATAAAGGTTTTGTGTGTGTGTTCATGTGTATGCGTATGTTCTTGTGTATGTGTGTGTGTGTGCGTGTCAAGTCACTGCTAAATTTTGTCCAATTAATGATGGGATATTAGATTATATGAGAAGTGCAGTGCATACCGGATGTTGGATTAGCGACGGGATGTTGGATTATACCTTTATATTTTATAGCCGTTGATTTGGGGGGTCCCTTGATATTATATATATAGGATGTGGTCGGGATATTGGATTATATGAGAAGTGTTGCAGGTAGTGTGGGAGTGCCAATTTGGTTATGACACGACACAAGACATGAAACAGACCCTAACCCAAAGCCGAGACACGACACAGACCCTAAACCTATCAGAGTTAATTAGATGCAGTCTTGGGTATCAAGTGAGGTATTGTGCAGTGCACACTTATGAATAGTATAGTGAGGGTGTGTATGTGTGGATATCTCGGTGCTGCAGAAACTAACCCTATCCTAATTCTAACTCAGACACAAACACATGAGAACACTAACACTAACACTAATATCAAGAGGTTGAGCTACCTATTGTAACAAATATTATAGATGTGGACTCAACAAAAGTTCCTTATTACACGTCTAATCATATGGAAGTGATAAAATTATCCGATGAGGAAGATGAAGTAGATGAAAGTGAAGATGAGGAGGAAGAGGAAGAGGAGTATGAGAAAAATGAAGAAGATAAAGTTTCAGAAGAGGATTGAAAATAAAATAAAATTTATTTAGAACTCTAGTCATATACTGTATTTTTAATGTGGAATGTAACATCTATTTTAACTATATAGATACATATATTTATATATGTTATTAATTATATTCTTTGTTTTTATTTATCTTACCAGATGACACTTATGACCCAAGCACATGCACGTCGCTTGAAAGTGGTACCTCCTACTGTTAAGAAGGAAGTGGTACCTCCTACTGTTAAGGAGAAAGTGACTGTTAAGATGAAAGTGGCACCTTCTACAGTTAAATTGGAAGCGTTTGTTAAGGAGAAAGTGACAACTCCTACTGTTAAGGAGGAAGTGGTACCTCCTACTGTTGGAAAGGCACCATCTCCGAGGGAGAGTTCCAGTTCCCCAGAACTTATAGCGAAGATTGATCACCTAGACGCTGCTTATGCGAAGTATCTGAGGGACTGGGTTCTGTCCTAGCGTATTGGATTTCTTTGAGAAATTGGATAAGACTTATAGTGTGACTTTGATACTTTTATTGTGCTTATTGTGTGACTATAATACTTTTTATTCTACTTTTTTGTGACTGTGATACTTTTATTTTGTGTTTATTGTGTGAATGTGATATTTTATATACTTTTGTGATATTTTGTACCCAGGAAATTCAACAGAGGGTTGCTCTGGGTCTGTCTATTTTTAAGAACTATTATAAGTCTGTATATTTATTTTATCATCATATGTTATTATCGGGTATGGTCGGACGATGCAGATCGTTCAAAGGTCGATCCTCTAGACGGAGTGCTTCTCCTATACAGGCTACTGGTTTCAAATTCTTGTCGTAGAGTACTCCAATGTACCAATCTTTAGCATCTCCGACTCCGTCGATAATACGACCATGGCAGTACTCCTGGGACGAGTACAGGCTACTTAATGACCAGAAGGCTCATGATCGCGAAGAAAAACTGATCTAAGGTTGAATCACGCCTGAGCAGTGGACTGCGATGAGGGCTAGATTCGATGATCCGGGTACAAGAAAAGGTCTGAGAAGGCCAAGGTGGCTAGGAAGATGGAAGCAAAGTGGTATGGTAGCTCCATTCCGATGGCAAAATATTTTCGTCGTTTGGTATATTTTTTATTTCAGATATATTATTTTAATGAAAGTACAATAAAATAGTAGTAGGATAAAATATTTAATTTTAGTACTAAATAATATATGTTTAACAGGTACAGAGGGGTGAGGATGCCAACATGGTGACTGTCTTCCTGGCCACCCATCGAAAGGGCGAGAATCTCATTGATGAGAGGGCCTCGCAGACCTATGTAAGTATTACTTTACTTTGTGTTAATTTTAATATAACTTAGAAAATGCAAATAAATATCCATCTAATTAGTAATAAGTACCTTAGACACATTAGCAATTATCGAGTATCCAAACTTTTCTAGGCCGAGTATCTTAGGCTGCGTGAGCGGAGGACGGCTAGTGCACCTATAGCGGCAGAGGCTGGTACTTCCTCGCAGCCCTCTCCAGCTCCATCAGTGGATGAGCTGTGGATGACGACCGCTGGTGGTCTCTAGAGTGGTACGTACAACAGTACGAGATCTTATGGCACCCTTGTTGCAACGCAGTCCTCTAGGGCCTCCACTGCAAGTGTGCATTCCCCACGGCCCTCGCAGGTGTCGGCCCGAGTCCAGGAGACCGTTGACCGTCAGATTGTATCTCTCGGTGACGAGTTGCTGCGAAGGGTGGAGGAGCAGCCCCTGTTCCAGCCACAGACGGTCGATGCGACGCTCATCGTACAATTTGATACGCTCGATCGCAGCATCATGGAGCTCAGGGATATGATAGCTGATCTTAGAGCGTCGATAGAGTGTAGCGTGATGGAGCTACAGGCATCACAACTATCCATAGGCGAGAGACAGACGATGATGCTGTATTCAATAGTTTATAGTAGTACGAGATTGTTATCTACCATGGATTTATACGACCATCGACTAGCAACATTGGAGCAAATATGTCCTCTTGGTGCTCCTTCATCGATACAGACTCCACCAACGTCAATGCCTTCTCAATCGATATCGGTGTCAATTTCAAGGGAGTAGTATGATTTATTCTTGTCCCTGATGCGCAATGTTGGTCAGCCTCCTGCAAATTCGCAGTAGTCCTAGTTAGGATAGTTTATTGATTATTTGTGTTTTGACCTATAATATTTGGTCATTTATGAATATTCTTTATTTTTGAGGCTTTCATATTTTATTTCTTGCACTCAGTTGTGTGAATATTTATTATAATTTTTACGACAAAATTTCTCCTGACTTGGTTTGTAATCCCAATGTTTCATTTTCTTTAAATTTTACTATATTATTTATATTAAATATATATTAATTTATCAGTTTTGAGTGTTCCACCGAAGGCATCTGCGAACCCAGCAAATTCAACGGAGGGTTGCACCGAGTCTATTTATATAAATTATGAATTCATAAACTGCATGAAGATTTGTTTGGAAACTATTTTATATTATATTTTTTATTTTTTACTGAAAATTTAGCGATATTTAGCGACATTTAGCGATATTTATGTACGTCGCTAATTATGTCGCTAAATCGTTGCTAAATTCATTGTTGAATACGTTGCTAATTATGTCGCTAAATATGTCGCTGAATGTCGCTAAATTGTTGGCATGACAGTATTTGTCAGGTCAATAAAATATCGCTAAATGTGTTGCAAAATGTCGCTAAACAGGTAAAATTTAGCGACATTTAGGGACACAAAATACGTCGCTAATTTAGCGACGTTGTCACTAAACGTCGCTAATATGAAAAATATTAGCGACGCAATTACGTCACTAAAAAACGTCGCTATAGAGACGTTTTGCGAAGTTTTTTCTGTCAGCGACTAGCATAAATGCGACTTTATTGAAACGTTGCTAATTACGTAGCTAAATTTTTTTAGCGATATTTTTAGGCCATTTTGTGACGTTTCCAGACGTCGTTAATTTGATTTATTCTGGTAGTGCATGTTGAAGAAATATATCCAGCATATGCTCGATTCCAAAGTCCTTAACTTGGACTTTGAAGACAAGACAATCACTGCCAACATGGTGTATCTCCAGTTTGGTGACTTTTCAGTAACGAAGCCCCAAGATGGTGTTGTCCCGATCCCGAGGGCAACAATAAAGTTTGTAAATCTTCCTCCAACTCGCAACCAAGCAGTCGAGCAGGTACCTATTAGCACACCATGGGGCGAGGTCATGTGAGTTCACCCAGATCTTGCTCCAAACTTGATGCACCAAGCCACTCCCTCCGCCGTCAAGTCTAATGGAAAGAAATCCAGAGCCTGCCACATGATTTTTTCCTCCACCGAAGAATACATAGTGGGGGCAATGAGGTTAGGTCTAGTATACCAGCACGATTATAATACGTCAGATGACTGTACACCTCCAACCACTGTAACTGTCGTATTGATCCGGGTCCATCCCAACCCCCGGCTGCAAACAAACAAAAGTAGAAGGAGACTAACTTTGACAAACATTTGCGGAAGGATATAACTCACAGGCTATAGAAGCCCTATAACTTTAATATATTGGTATAACTCGCCAATACTCTAGCTAAATTATCACCCTTTGAGCTCATCCGTCTCTCCAAAGACACTTGTGATGCTGTAAGCGAGGCATTGCAGAACGCTGACACCTACCTGACCCAGGTTAAGCCGCCAGCCGAGAATCCCTCTGTATGCCTCTACTGCAACAATGTGATAGAGACAACAAAATATTATGTTCTCGCAATAGAACATATTGGTAAAGAATAACAGGCACGACCACTCTCTGTACTATACAGGGTATATCGGAGCCATTAAAAATGGACCGGAGGTACATCGACCCTTGTTCATCTCTCAGCATCATCCCACAAGTCTACTTCAGGCCTTAGAAATCCCAATACATCGGTTGGCAGTAACCAATACTACTATTAGCGGCTTCAATACTGGATGAAGCTACCATCTGGGAATGATTCGCCGGAAGTGTCAGATCGGTGACTTACGAATAGAGATTACTTGTTACGTCATCGACATAGACGTATCCTATAACGTCTTATTCGGACGTTCATGGATACACAAATACATGATTGTGCCATTGACTCTATATTAATTCCTGAAGTATGTCGACGATCATGACATCGTTGGGATAGAATTTGCAGATATCGATCCATTCGAAGGAGTCAAGACATATTACTCTGACTCAATCATTACAAGCAAGTCCACCAGGAAGAAGGTGGTAATGACGCTGACGATGAAGCGGAGGCTGGAACAACACTACAAGAACCTTTGAGGGTCTACCTCAAAGTATGTGCCCCTAACTCGATCCCTTCCTTCATAGTAAAACTTTACAATAAGGCACCAGAACCTCTGATTATTCGCCTACGAAGATCGAGCCGACTACCAAAAGAGGATCCAGTACCCGTTACTTCTTCTGAACCTCTAGTCATAAAAGGCCCCTTGTCGGCGTCTGCCTCTGCATCTCCTCGCCCCTGCAGGCAAATCCGAGGCCTACTACCAATGAACTTGTCACGGCCTGGGGTACATCACACCACCATCAAATCCTAAAAATTCAAAAAATAAGGATGGATTGCATTCTCACTCTTCGGGATCCTCCATTTGGGACTCCGACACGAGTATAGGATATATGCTCAGGCAAACAATGTCTATCAATATGGTGTTCGCTCATTCAGAAAAGGATGACGACTAGTCGCCTGAATTATTTAAGTTAGAACCATGGGCACATCATTAAAACTCACCATAGGAGTTACTTTCGAACAATGAGAACCTCCCACTGAAGATAAAGTCATACAAGTCAATCTGGACAATGAATCCTCCCTAAAACCTATCTTTATTAGCAAAAGTCTGTCCAGTGAAGGCTGTAAATTCTAACTACAGCTCGTAAGGGAGTATATCGATATCTTTGCCTGGATCTATGAAGATATGCCAGGAATGGACCCCCAGATCATAGTCCAGAAACTCAATATCTTGCCAAATGTTAAGCCAGTAAAATAACAGCAATGGCAGTTCCGTCCGAACATCATGAACCCTATCAAAGCTGAAGTGAACAAATTAATAGCAAGCGACTTTATCCGCAATGAGTAACATTTATATTGGGTAGCCAACATCGTGCTGGTCGTCAAGAAGAACGAAAAGATCCAAATATGTATAGACTTTGTGATCTGAATGCAGCATGCCCAAAGGATGAATTTTCGCTCCCACTCACAGACATAATCATCAATAACACTTGTGGCTTCGAGCGTATGCCCTTCATGGACGGATACTCGGGTTATAACCAAATAAAGATATTTTCGGATGACGAGAAGCATACATCGTTTCAAATGCTGACAGGGTTATATTGCTACACAGTAATGTTATTTGGTCTGAAGAATGCAGGTGCGATATACCAGCGAGCTATGAGCACCATTTTTCGAGAACATCTGTGCAAGACAGTCGAGTGTTATGTTGATGACATCGTTATCAAAAGTTGCTTCCAAGATGACCATTGTAAAATCCCTCACCCAAAAATAGGTATTTTGTGTCTATTCTATATTTATTGTGTTTATTTAGACTATTTTAAAATTAATTTAAATCCAGTTGTTGTATTAAGATACTTTATCGTAGTTTGAACATTAATGACATAGGACGACACCAAAATCTACATCATCCTTCGTACGAAGTATCCTACACGGGAGATACTACCAGTAGGATCTTCATGTGACACAAAATTCGACCATTCAATATTAGCATGGCACTAGCGTAACAACCGTAGTTTATTATTTTTAAATTTTATATATTTTTATATATGTAATTCCTTTGTGATTATTTTCCAATCCAACCTTCTTCATCAAGCAACCCATAATTTCTCCATGCCAATTTAGGTCACTTTTCTCTTTTATAGGATTAATTTATTTCTTTATTACTATTTTAATCCCATATAATCAAATCAAAACTTTGTCAAATTAATTGATTGATTATTCGTTGACTTTTAAATAACTAAAAATTTAATTAAAAAATAATTTAAACTAATCATAAACCTACCCATGACCGACCCCCCCCCCTTCAAACCCGTGGACCCCTCTATGCCGGCGACCTCTCTCTCTCTCTCTATACCCATATATATATATATATATATATATATATATATATATATATATATATATATATATATATATATATATATATATATATATATATATATATATATATATATATATATATCTTCTCATCTAAAATCCTAACTTTCTCTCCTTCCTCCATCACCCTAGCCGCCACCTCCAAGCCGCTGACCCTTACCCCTCCTCACGTGGACACACACCACATCCTCCATCCAAGAAATCGAGTTCTTCATCCTTCTCTCTCTAGTAAGTCTCATTCTTCCTCCAACCTCTCTAATGTGTATGAATGCATGAATAAATGTTTGTATATATAAATAAATATTTTATATGTGTTTTTAACCTATTGCCATATTTTTTATTGTTGGATTTTATTTTAGAGTTTGTATGTAAAGATTTGAACCCATGAATGTATGTATGCACCCATAGGTAAAAGCCTTGATTAAATCATGTTAATAATAAAAATATATAATGTTTAAATTATTTTTATCCATATTTTTATCGATTATTTCAGAAAATTAAACTTTTATTATTTTTGGAATAAATTTTATGTACAATGGGAAGGGTGGCCTAGTTTTATATTTTCTCCAAAACTCCGCATCGAACCCTCCTAAAACTTTGTAGATAATTAGTATATGATGTTATTAACCTATATTAAATTTAGTTTTTAATATATATTTCAAAAAATATTATTTTTTGTTTAAATAGTTTTTATACATAAAAAGTTACCTAGTTAACCTAGTTTTGATGTATGCATGTTGAAGACCCTTGGACTTTGTTATGACTTAATAGTAGATAGAAAACCTAATTTTTCTATAACGATTAATATTTTTCAAGAATATATATACATATTCTAAAATTTATTAAATAAAAAAAATTATGTCTATGATGTCATAACAACCATGAACTACCCCTTTGCATACATACTAGCAAGTTTGGTTGCCAACCCTAATAGGATCAACTTGTAGATAGTAAAACCCTAATTATTATTGTATAGATAAAATAAATAGTATTTATTGTATTTATTAATAATTTTACCATATTTATTCAGACTTTTATTTCTATTTAGAAAAATTAGAATTCTAGGGTTTTATTTAACAAGTTGACATAGTTTTGACAAAACTTGACCTCGGCAATTTCAGACTTAAACCCCGACAAAAAATCTATGTTTTCTACATCTAAAATTATATTATTTTATTTTAATTATAATTTTAAGTATTTATTCCAGAATTATCCATTTATTAAAAATTAGTTTTATTGACTTGTCGGTAACCTATTATGATCTAGTTTTAGTTTTTATTTGATTTTTTACTAATAGAAATTATAGGAGATGACCCTATCAATAAAAATCTTATTTTCTAATAAAAAAATTTAGAATTAATATTTTTGATAATTAATGTCTTTAAAAAGTATTTTTTGTAATATTATTGACTAGTAATATTTTGAGGGAAAGTTACTTACATGTGCAATCAACGTAGAATTAAGAACTAGTTAATAACCTAATTTTAATTTTATAGTAAGAGTATAATTAGTGTAATAATTAATTGGTAGGTGTTCGAGACGTTCCTGTGGAGAGCTCCGGACCAGAATTGTTGTGCTTGCATCTTGGCTTGGAAGGCAAGTACACATTGCTTGTTTGTATTGTGCAGTTTACATATGCCTAGCTCTTTTTAATTTTTTACTGTGTGCACGCGTATTAGAGTAGCAGACATATCCATGATGTTGTGATGATATGTAGTATCTTCTGACCTGATAATATTTCATACACGTTCACTGAGTGAGTGAGTGAGTGAGTGAGTGAGTGAGTGAGTGAGTGAGTGCTTGGACTGGCGTATTGATTGGCCATCGGTACATGAGTTCGCGTCATGTGTTAGTAGTTGGTGTTAGTTTGACTTCTAAAATTTTATTGATGTCGTTGTATTCTGTCTGCACCGCTTATATGGTTCAGATTGTTCATTGGAAAGAGAGAATCTGCTAGTGAGCGTATGGAATTTTTGTTTCTTACGTAAAAATGGTGCAACTGTGTAACCCCCGGGTTCTACGGAACGCCTGGTGGGATAATTGTTCTTCTATTTCTTCCCCCTCATGCGCCATTAGAGAAATCTTGAGTGCACATCATATAGATGGTTTAGTTCCCCTATTTATTGTTTACTTCTTTACTTTCATGCATGTTAATTTTTTGTGTACTTGTTATGTCCCTCTAAGGACCCGGCACCTTTTTCAGATCCCGATGAGCACTTATACCCGACGGATTATGAATTTGGAGATTTTACAAATGAGAACTTTGAGGTGGAGCTACAGGAGTTTCTTTGAGCATTCATTCATAGACAATAATTGCTTACTGTCTTGGGTGTCTTTATCTAGTTAGCTGACACCGGACTATTTCTTTATTGCTTAGTTGTATTCTTTCAGTATTCTATTTTATTTATTTTTGTGGATTATTCTCCACTAGATATTCTTTTATAGTGGGTTCTGAGACTTATTCTATTCATTCAGTTTCCTAATCTGTGATATTTTGTGGATGAGACTAGATTATACCTGCCTGTGATATTGAGTCTTAGTTATATTTTACAGCATACTACGACTGGTTAGGTCTATTAAATTGGGTTCTTATACTTGTTCGTACAGTTGGCATGTATACGTATACATGGTCCTACGTATTTTGGGACTGGGGTGTAACATATTTTAGTGGTGGCCCATGCAGGTCGAGTTAGCCATTTAGGTTACATAACTGTACCAAGCGGGCTTGCACTTAGGATTAGAGTTTTAGGTCTCATCCATATTTGACTATAACTCACCTTTCTTCCAATCTGTTCTATTTGAATAAATGCTTGCATCATGTTTGATTCATGTACTCTTCTGAATCTTTCGCTCATCTCTTGCAGAGAGATAAATTTGCATAACAGACGTGCCTCTACCGGGGGCAACAAGTCTCCAGGGGTCGTTGGCCAATCACCAGGAGAAGCCTCGACGAATCATCAACTTCCAAGATCGGACGGACAAAATAATAATCTGGTTCCACCAGCTCCTCCTGTATTTCCTAATGAAGCTCCCCCAGCTACAGCAGCACCACAGGAAAGCCAGACGTAGATGTTCCAATTCTTTTAGATGATGATGCTGGAACAGAGACAGTAGGCTATCGTACTGGCTGCCGAGCAGAGGCAGCAATTGGCAGAGTAAAGACAGAAAGCCGCCAAGATAAGGTAGGGATTCCTGGCCGCACTTGAGAGGATATTTGTACCAACACTTATACCAGGCCAAGCGCTAGCTCCAGTGCCACAAGCGCGTATTTGTTCAGTTAAGAATTTTGTGCAAATGAACCCCAAGCTATATAAAGGCAACGAGACTCCATAGGAGATCACAACTTGGATAACCAGCACCAGGAAGATTTTAGAGGCGTCACAACTGCCTATAAACTTATGGATGACAGGCATGAGGACTCAGTTTGAAGGGAATGCTTATCACTGGTGGAAATCGACGGAGCGCCAATTGGGTACACACCAGACGTGGAAGCAATTCTTGGAGTACTTTGAGAAAAAATACTTTTTAGCCACTGTGAATGATACATTATACAACCAGTTTATCCATCTAAAGTAGGGGAACAAGACAGTCGATGAGTATGACTCAGAGTTTAGCTGCCTAGGTAGATATGGCACCGTTCTGATACCCAATAACTGGGAGAAAGCTAAGAGATTTTATCACGAGCTGACTAAGGAGCTTCAATACTATACCAGCTCATAGTCCTAGATATCTTATGCTAAATTATTTACGGAGGTCAGGATTTAGGAGGCCATCAGCAGGGAAAAAGGGAATCAAGAAAGGATTCAGCAAGGAGGGCCTATTAGACGACCAATGGGACAGCAGCAGCAGCAACAGAGGAAGGGACCCTACCAGCTTAAAGAGTCTCTCACTTGCCATTTATGTGGCAAGAAGGGGCGCCTACAATGGGAGTGCAGGAAGAAACTGGGGAATTGCTTGATCTGCGGACCGGGACAGCTTCAGGCTATTACAGGTATTATTCTACTTGGATCAGTACCTGAAGGATAAGAGACTGAAGAAGAGGCTATTACAGGTATTATTCTAGTTGGATCAGTACATGCCACTATTTTATTTGATTCTGGGGCCACTCTTTTATTCATATTAACTAGATTTGTAGCAATGAATAGAATAGCTACTTCACCCTTTTCTAAGAGCTGGAGGATTCTTACGGAGGAGGAATAGTGCCTATAACTAGTACCTGTAGCACTTGTTCAGTTATTGTTTGTGGTCGGGAGATGAGATCTCGACTTTTGGTATTTCTAATGACAAATTTTGACGTAGTATTGGAGATGGATTGGCTTAGCTATTATCATGCAGTATTATATTGCCATAAAGGTTGTGCCATCTTTAAGCTGCCAGGTCAGCTAGAGTTTGAGTTCATGAGAGAAACTACAGAGAAAGGAGTAGGCCAATTAGGTGGATCTTGCATGGCGATAGAAATTATGCCTCCACCGATTAATGAGGAGTTTGCATATGTCTTTCCAGATGAGTTATCGGTCTGCCACCAGACAGAGAAATCGAGTTCACTATTGAGTTAGTACCGGAAGCAGCGTTGATATCTTCTAATGTGTATCAGCTAGCAAAGAATGAGCTAGATGAGCTGAAGGTACTGTTATATGAGTAGCAGGACAAGGGATTCAGCAGACCAAATGTATCACCTTGGGGAGCCCAGGTGTTGTTCGTGTCAAAGAAAGATAGAACAGTCCACATGTGCAGCAACTATAGAGCCCTTAAAGCAGTAACCATCAAGAATAAGTACCCTCTGTCATGGATTAACGACTTGTTCGACCAACTAACAGGAGCACAGGTATTTTCTAAGATTGATCTGAGATTAGGATACCATCAAGTGAAGGTGAGCCGCGATGATATTCAGAAAATGGCTTTCAGGACTCGCTATGGTCACTACGAGTTCTTGGTAATGCCTTTGGATTGACAAATGCGCCAACTGTGTTTATGAATTTAATGAACCAAGTATTCCATCAGAACTTGGACTAGTTTATGATTATATTCATTGACAATATCTTGGTGTACTCGAAGAGCCATGAGGAGCACGAGAAACATCTGAGGAAAGTGCTAGAAATATTGAGACATCAGAAGTTATATGCTAAGCGGAGCAAGTGTGAGTATCTCCTAGATCATATATCTTTTCTTGGGCATGTTATCTCTGGAGAAGGTATATCAGTAAATTTAACTAAGATATCAGCAGTAGAGACATGGCCGACCCCAACAGATATCTCAGTGGTGTGGAGTTTTCTAGGACTTGCCGGATATTATCGGAGGTTTATAGAGAATTTTGTGAGGATTATAGAGCCTATGACAAGGTTGACCAGCAAGGACCAGAAGTTTATTTGGATAGAGGAGAGTCAGAGGGCGTTTGATGAGTTGAAGAAGCACCTAACTACAGCACCAATCTTGACCAAACCTACTGGACCAGGAGGATTTATTATTTATAGTGATGCTTACAGAAAGGGATTAGGTTGTGTCTTGATGTAGCACGGAAAGGTGGCAGCCTATGGTTATCAGTAGTTGAGGATCCATGAGACAAACTACCCCACTCATGACTTGGAGCATGCAGTAGTAATCTTTGCTCTGAAGATTTGGAGGCACTATTTATACGGAGAGACTGTGGAGATCTATACAGATCATAAGAGTTTAAAGTATGTCTATACTCAGAAGGATCTGAATCAGAGACAAAGATGATGGCTCAAGTTAATGGCAAATTTTGACATTGAGCTGTAGTATCATCCAGGCAAGGCTAATGCAGTAGCGGATGCGTTGAGTAGGCGACCGATAGCGTACTTCTTGACAATACAGAAGGAATTGTTAAATAATTTGGAGCAGCTGGGCATAGAGGTGGTTATGCTAGGAGAAGTCACAAAGTTGATAAACCTTCAAGTACAATCAACATTGGTGGAGTGTATCAAGGCAGCTATGCCGACTGACGCAATATTTTAGAGGCTTAGACAGAGGACTGAGGCTGTGTTGCAGACTGGGCTGAGGATACATGAAGATGGGACCTTAAGGTGGGGGATTGCCTCTATGTTCCTAATGGAGAGTTTAGGCAGGAGCTATTACGGAGGCTCACAGTTCAATATACTCTATTCATCTAGAAGGTATAAAGATGTACAGAGATTTGAGACAATTTTACTGGTGGCATGGGATAAAGCGAGAGATAGAACGATTTATGGCAAAGTGCTTAGTGTATCAGCAAGTTAAGGATGAACATCAGATATTAGCTGGACTACTCCAACCGCTTCCAATCCCGGAGTGAAAATGGGAGCACATCACCATGGACTTCGTTACGGGTTTCCTGAGGAGTCCAGCTCGCCGAGATACATTTTGGGTGATTGGTGACAGATTGACTAAGGCAGCACACTTCTTACCCTTTTGAGTTGGGCAATCTTCAGAAGTTCTAGCAGAGATGTACAAAAAGGAGATTGTATGTCTACATGGAGTACCAGTCAGCATAGTTTCCTACAAATATTCGAGGTTCACATCACACTTTTGGAGGAGTATGCAGGAGAGCCTAGGAACTAGATTAAAGTTGAGCACTTATTATCACCTGCAGACAGACGGATAGTCAGAGCACACTATTCAAATGTTGGAGGATATGTTGAGAACGTGCATGCTTGACTTTGGAGGATCTTGGGAGGATCACTTGCATTTGGTGGAGTTTTTTTCCAATAATAGCTACCAAGCAAGCATTCAGATAGCTCATTTTGAAGCATTATACGGAAGAAAGTATCGTTCTCTAGTATGTTGGAGCAATATGGGTGAGAGACAGATACTTAGACCAGAGTTGGTGACTCGCACAGTGGAGAAGGTCAAGCAGATTCAAGGTTACCTTCGAGCAGCACAAGATTAACAGAAGCAGTGGGAAGATACTCACCGTCGACCCTTAGAGTTCAAGTAAGGAGATCATGCATTCTTAAGGATCTCCCCTACAAGAGGAACCATCAGATTTGGAGGTAGAGGGAAGCTTAGTCCGAGGTACATCGGACCATTTGACGTATTGGAATGAGTTGGAGAGGTTGCTTTCAGACTAGTATTACCGCAGAACTTGGAGGGTGTCCATAATGTATTCCATATCTCATAATTAAGAAGGTATGTGGTGGATCCTAGCCATGTATTGGATCATTCAGAGATCACTGTAGGATCGAGTTTGTCTTATAAAGAGCAACAGGTTGAGATTCTCGACCGCAGAGAGAAGGTGCTAAAGAAGAAGACCATTCGACTAGTCCGTGTTGCTTGGAAGCATCTTTCATCGGGCGAATCAACTTGGGAGCGGAAGGATTTGATCTTAGAGCATTTTTCTCACTTACGCGAGTCTTCAGGTATGGACTTTACATACCGCATTATTTTTTTTCTAGATCGTGCAACATTCTTAATTTCGAGGAAAATTTTCTAAGGTGGATAGGTTGTAAAATCCCTCACCCAAAAATTGGTATTTTGTGTGTATTCTATATTTATTGTGTTTATTTAGACTATTTTAAAATTAATTTAAATTTAGTTGTTGCATTAGGATACTTCACCGTTGTTTGAACATTAATGACCTAGGACGACCCCAAAATCTATATCGTCCTTAGACAATACCGGTAGGATCTTTTTGTGACACAAAATTTGTATTAGTATGACACTAGTGTAACAACTATAGTTTATTGTGTTTAAATTTTAGATATTTATATATATATAATTATTTTGTAATTATTTTTCATTCCAACATTCTTCATTAAGCAACCCATAATTTCTCCATGCCAATTTAGGCCACTTTTATCTCTTGTAGAATTTATTTATATATTTATTTATATATTTATTTATTTATTACTATTTTAATCCTATGGAATCAAATAAAATCTTTGTCAAATTAATTAATTGACTAGTTGTAGAATTTTAAATAACTAACAAACTAATTAGAAAATAATTTAAACTAATCCTAAACCTACCCATGATCGACCCCCCTTCAAATGCACGGACCCCTCTATATCGTCGACCTCTCTCTCTCTCTCTCTCTCTCTCTCTCTCTCTCTCTCTATATATATATATATATATATATATATATATATATATATATATAACCCTAACTTTCCCTCCTTCCTCCATCACCCTAGCCGCCACCTCCAAGCCGCCGACCCACCCCCCTCCTCACGTGGACACACACCACCTCCTCCATCCAGGAACCCTAGTTCTTCATCCTTCTCTCTCTAGTAAGTCTTCTTCTTCCGCCAACCTCTCTAATGTGTATGAATGCATGAATAAATATTTGTTTGTATAAATAAATGAATTTATATGTGTTTTTAATCCATTGCCATGTTCTTTATTGTAGGATTTTATTTTAGAGTTTGCATGTAAAGATTTGAACCCATGAATGCCTGTATGCACCCATAGGTAGAAATCCTGATTAAATCATGTTAATAGTAAAGAAATATTATATTTTAATTATTTTTATCCATATTTTTACTGATTATTTTAGAATATTAAATTATTATTATTTTTTAAATAAATTTCATGTACAATGGGAAGGGTAACCTAGTTTTATGTTTTCTCCAATACCCCGCATCGAACCCTTCTAAAACTTTGTAGATAATTAATATATGATATTATTAACCTATATTAAATTCAATTTTTAATATATTTTTTTGTAAATATTATTTTTGTTAAATGGTTTTATGTATAAAATGTCACCTAGTTGACCTAGTTTTGATATATGCATGTTGGAGACCTTTGGACTTTGTTAGGACTCAATAGTAGATGAAAAACCTAATTTTCTAGAGGAATTACTATTTTTCTAGAATATATATATTCTAAAATTTATTAAATAAATTTAAAAATTATGTCTATGATGTCACAACAACCATGTACCACCCCTTTGTATGCATACTAGCAAGTTTGGTTGCCAACCCTAATAGGATCAATTTGTAGATGGTAAAACCCTAATTATTTTTGTATAGATAAAAGAAATAGTATTTATTTTATTTATTACTCATTTTACCATATTTATTTAGACTTTTATTTCTATTTAGAAAAATTAGAATCTAGGATTTTATGTAACAAGTTGACCTAGTTAGGGTTGTTACATAACCCTAACTGATTAGTTGTAGAATTTTAATTTCAGACTTAAACTCCGACCAAAAATATATGTTTTCTACATCTAAAATTATATTATATTATTTTAATTATGATTTTAAGTAGTTATTCTAGAATTATCCATTTATTAAATTTTGGTTTTTTTGACTTGTCGGTAACCTATTATGACCTAGTTTTGATTTTACTTGGTTTTTTACTCATAGAAATTATAGGAGGTGACCCTATTACTAAAAATCTTATTTTCTAATAAAAATTCTAGAATTAATATTTTGATAATTAATGTCTTTAAAAAAAAAATTTGTAATGTTTAACGACTAGTAATATTTTGAGGGCTAATTACTTGCATGTACAATCAACGTAGAATTAAGAACTAGTTAATAATCTAATTTTAACTCGATAGTAAGAGTCTATTTAGTGTCATAATTAATTTATAGGTGTTCGATACGTTCCTATGGAGAGCTCCGGACTAGAATTGTTGTGCTCGTATCTTGGCTTGGAAGACAAGTACACCTTGCTTGTTTGTATTGAGCAGTTTACATATGCCTAGCTCTTTTTATTTTGTTAGTTGTGTGCATGCGTCTTAGAGTAGCAGACGTACCTGTTATGTTATGAAAATATATGGTATCTTCTGACCTGAAACTGTTTCAAACACGTTCACTGAGAGAGTGAGTGCATGGACTGGCGTATTGACTGGCCATCGATACATGAGTTCGCGTCTTGTGTTAGCAGTTGGTATTAGTTTGAGTTCTAGATTTTTACTGATGTTATTGTATTTTGTCTGCACCACGTATACGGTTCGGATAGTTCATTGGGAGGGAAGAATCTATTAGTGAGCGTATAGGATTTATGTTTCTTACTATACTATAAAAATGGTATAATTGTGTAACCTCCGAGTTCTATGGAACGCCTGGTGGGACGACTGTTCTTCTATTTCTCCTCTTTCAAGCGCCATTAGAGATGTCTCGAGTTCATGTCACATAGATGGTTTAGTTTTCCTATTTATTGTTTACTGCCTTACTTTTCTGTATGTCGATTTCTTGTGTACTTGTTATGTCCCTCTGAGGACCTGGCACCTTTTTCAGATCCCGACGAGCACTTATACTCGATGGATTGTGGAGTTAAATATTTTGCAGATGAGGACTTCGAGATAGAGCCATAGGAGTTTCTTTGAGCATTCATTCATGAACGATAGTTGCTTAGTGTCTTGGGTGTCTTTATCTAGTTAGCTGACACCTTTATTACTTAGTTGTATTCTTTAAGTATTCTTTAAGTATTCTTTTGTACTCATTTTTGTGGATAGTTCTCCACTAGATATTATTTTGTAGTGGATTTTGAGGCTTATTATATTCATTCAGTTTCTTATTCTGTGATATTTTGTGGATGAGACTAGATTATGTCTGCATGTGATATTGAGTCTTAGTTATATTTTACAGCGTACTACGAATGTTTAGGTCTATTAAATTGGATTCCTATACTTGTTCGTACAGCTGGCTTACGTACGTATACCTGGTCCTACGTATTTTGGGACTGGGGTGTGACAACCATCTTCATGATCTGAAGACAGTCTTCGACCTGATGTGGACACACCAGTTCAAGATAAACCCTACCAAATCCTTCCTGGGAGTCTCCAGCGGGAAGTTCTTAGGTTTTTAACTTAGAAGGGTATCCAAATAGACCCAACAAGACCAAAGCAATCCTTAAATGCATTCTCCAAAGAACCTTAGGGAACTTCGCGGCCTTCAAGAAAGATTGGCACACATTAGGAGATTCATATCAAACCTCTCTCGATGTTGCCAACCCTTCACTCATCTTATGAAGAAGGGACACACATTTTTCTAGACCGAAGAATGCCAATGAGTGTTCGTCGACATCAAGGAGAACCTCTCGAACCCCTTAATGTTGGTGGCCCCCAGTCGTAGAAAAATTCTTCTTAATTTACGTACGGGCAATGGATCACTCTCTTGGTGCTCTAATAATTTAGAAGAGTGATACATGTCATGAGCAGGCCATCTATTATCTTAGCAAAATGATGATCGGCGCAGAGCATAGGTACAATCACGTGGAGAAGGAGTGCATCGCTCTGGTTTTTGCTATCCAGAAAAACCTGACATTATGTGAAGGGGCAAACAATTTATGTGATCTCTCGGGTCAACCCCCTCAGGGTCCTCAAGACCAAACCAGGGGCACTTAATTCTAGCTTAGCTATGTGGGCAATACTATTGTTACCATACGCCACGGTATTTGTTTTATAGAAGGCGGTCAAAAGCTAGGCATTGGCTGACTTTCTGGCAACCCATCCGGTGATAAATACCTCTAAACTATACGACGAGATCCCAGACGAAGTGGTGGACTCCAACATGATGATAGCAGAGGCCGTTTGGCAAATGTTCTTCGATGGTGCTGCAAGAACAGGCCCCAAAGGTGATATTATCGCTGGAGTCTGACTAGTAGTATTGGTCTCCTTCGATGATCTGGTTATCCACCACACTTACTTATGGAGCCGTGTTCTAACAATGTAGCAGATTATAACACTCTCATTTTTGGGCTCTAACTCGCTAAACAAGTGGGAGTTGACTACCTAGTGGCCTACGGTGACTCCAAATTGATAGTCAGTCAGGTCTGGGACGAGTATGAAGTTTGGAACGAGGACTTGATTCCCTACCAACAAGCCACATTTGACATAATCTCCACTATCGACGGTTTCTTCATAGAGCACGTGTCACGGTTACAAAACATTAAGGATGACGCTCTCGCCGGCCTCACAACTTCCTTAGCAGTCCCCGTTAATACCCATCAACGGATCATAGTAGTCGGTCAAGAACTGGTATGCCTAAAAAAATAATCTATGCACGTGTTTGAGCTATTTAGTGGAGACAAACCTCAGCATCCAAGACTAGAGACTCTCTTTCATAGACTACACAGCTTATAGAATTTTGCCTGAGGACCCGAAGGAAGCTACTTCCATAAGGAGACATTTTCTCTTGTTCTATTACGATACGGCTACCAAAATATTGTATCGTCGTTCCTATGATGGTCTCCCGCGATGCCTATCAAATATAGAAGCGAATAAGGCACTCTGTGAGGCTCACGACAGTGTTTGTGATGCCCATCAACCCAGACCGAAGATAAATGATCATCTCCGGTGGATAGGCTATTATTGGCCGATAATGGTAGCAGATATCGTCGACTATACAAAAAATATCGGATGTGCCAATCCATGCAGACTTCATCCACCAGCCCTCAAAATTTCTACACCCAACGGTTGCCACCTGGCCATTCAGAAAATGGAGAATGGATATCATTGGACCGATTAGTCCACCTTCGCCTAAGGGGCATTGGTTTATCCTCGCCATCACGGATTACTTCTCCAAGTGGGCGGAGTCCATACCACTTGCTGAAGTAAAGATGTCAAACATGATCACCTTCGTTAAACATCACGTTATATACCCATTTAAACTACCTCGGAGGATTATCCACGACAATGGTCCACAGTTTGCAAGTCACGCTTTCTACAAGTTTTGCGATAAAAATTGAATTCAGAACGTAGCTTTGACTGCCTACAACCTAGCAGCAAATAGTCTAGTAGAAGCATTCAATAAGACTATCATAAAGCTACTCAAGAAGTTTGTGTCATCTAACAAGCGTAACTGAAATAAGAAGCAGGGTGAGTGTCTCTGGGCCTATCGCACGACAGTCCGAACACCAACTGGAAATACATTATTCTCTCTGATCTAAGAAAGTAAGGTCATACTCCCCCTAAAGGTCCAAATTCCCTCACTCTATGTGGCCCTCTCCAACTAGTTGACGGATGACGTTAACCATCGTCGACGACTACAAGAGTTGGAGAAACTTGATAAGAAACGTCTTTTAGTCAACAGCGTATTGAGTTATACCAGGTACGCCTTTCAGGAGCCTTCAACAAACGAGTCAAAGAAAGAATATTCCAAGTGGGTGAACTCATCTTGATAGTAAGAAGACCGATGGTTATGACTCACAAGACAGTTAAAAATTCTAAGCCAAACAGGAAGGCCCTTTCATCGTTGAGTTGGTAAACTCCAACGGTACCTACCGGCTCGTAAATCCTAATGGAGATTTGCTCATGAGGTCGATCGATGGCAAGTTCCTCAAAAAGTACTATGTCTAAGCTAGACTCATAGTTTCCATATCCCCAACAGGACAATCAAGATGTACGATATTTATATCTTTCTTTACTCATCCCCAACAAGTGCGTATGTATAGCATGTATCCTTTCCCTACAAATTATTGTAAAAGTCATTATATGTATTCAGGATTCCTAAATACGCAACAGGCAATAGATCCTCAAAAGCTCTCTAGTGGAGCAGCCTTCAGTAAACTACTACTCGGTTAGTTCCCTGGGATACTGGTTCACGTCCACACCACCTCAGAACTACAGTCCTAAAATTCTCCTAACTAGGGTTTTCCATGTCCACTTCACCTCTGAACAAACCTCCCTATTTTGACTATCGACTATCATGTCCATAATACCTCTGATATCGGTTGTCATATATACTTAACATTCAAGTACACCAGTGATAATAAGTCTATAAAAAATAGCACGTCCATATCACCTCTGATAGGATTTTATTTTGAACTTTTTAGTTGCATTCAAGTATGCAGGAAGTAATTGGTCCACCAAATATCCCCCAGTAGGATATCCTTAACAAACTACGATGCTGTAATACGTCCTTATTTCCTCTAATATAATATCCAAGGTCCATAATATACAACATAACAAATACAAGATAAAGTTCTGGAAAAATAAGAATTTTTTTATTAATATTCAAGATCATGAGTATATATGATAGGAATCTATTACATCCAAGATTTTATTAATAGTCAAGATCATGAGTACATGTTATGGAAGATTTTTATGACAAGAACCTTTTCCATTAAGATGCCCCTCCTTATTGTTTCTGGTATATACACAGGCAAAGTCGGTAGCATAACTCAATGTATTCTGGATCATCACTCCCGAGTATAAATTTTATTATATAAAAAAGTATCCATACTGATGGATAGCAATGATAGGGGGATCAGGTGCTCTTCGGCCACGGGAAGACTGAAGACAAGGAATGGAAATCAATCCAAATCCTTTCAATGATAATGCAGGCGCCCGGCCAATGGCCGAGCGCATAAAGAAAAGAAACATAGCTAGCATGTTGCATAAATAGGGACAGCTATGCGCATGATGCAGGATGTTCATCCTCGTCTCTTGGATCAGTTCTTGATAAACTGACGTATAAGGGTGGCACTATCTTCAGTGACGAATGCTATGATATCCTTCTATGCTCCATTGTAAGTAGTATGAACTGAGGTAGAACCTATAAAAAGTGGATTTGAATCATCAGTAAATCAGAACATTAATCAAAAATATAGCAAGCATGATGAGCCTTCATCCATGTGTTAGAATCAAGGTAGGCATGGGTTATATGAGCCTTTATACATACGCCAGACCTGGGGTGCACATGATCCAGATGAGTTCTCATCCATGCGACTAAACCAAAAAGAAAGCCAGGCGACTGAGCAATGGACAGAGTCTGTACATGTGCACCCCAGGTCTGGCACATGCAAAGAAGAATGCGTACATGTGCTAGATAATTTCTTATCCAGGCGACTCAGCAATGGACAGAGTCTGTGCATGTTCTAGATGATCTTTCATCCATGAGACAAGACAGTATACTTGTGTCTCCATGTACTTGGCATTATAGAACAAGGGCCGAAGCACTCCAATGTCTCAAGTTGGAGCATCAGCATCAGGGGACCATAAGTCCACTTCTCCCTCGTTAGATACCTCAATGAGAAGAATGGGAGCCTTTAATATTTTGTCTCACGAGGAAGGAACGAGCGTAAGGAATGAGGCTCTCTCTCTCCTCCATGTGTCGCCTATTTATAAGGACCTAGGGCCATATGAGGAGATCGAGGCAATGAACTGGAAAGTTATAAGGATGAATCTGACTCGAACGTAATGCCTCTATTTTTGCGATCAGCATTTACCCCCAGTCATAACTGACATCCCAATTTTTGATTCCCTATTATCTCTAGTAAACCGCCCCTATGGAGTCCAGGCGTAACAGCGGCCCAGAATCCTAAGAAATCCGTTCAGAGATCAAGGCATATCTTCTCATTTAATAAAGACAGCCTGCTAGATTTATCCATATGCCAGTAAACTCATCCGACAAACAACCTATGCATTCAGAAAGTCTCTTTCCATGCTTCTTATTCAAAGTATTCCAAACTTATCGACAGTTTGAAAACTTTGAAGGGGATATTATAGAAGCATAAAAAAATTTAGAGAAACATAATCTCATACATCTATCCGCATACCGAAACTCATTCAAATTTATGCACCATATAATTCATGCAACATAGAAGCAAAGACATATGCGACAGAAGTTAAGAGACGCATGACGTCTTGGTCGCATGGTGCCACTTCTGTCAGTCATAGCATTTATGACCCTGATAGCAATTAATTGCTCTGAACGTCTCAGTTTTAACGCAGGCAGTGGACCTCAGTGCTTATAACACTACTATTATTACCCTTGACCGTGTACCTCTATGCAATACCTCCTGAGCCAAGGTCTCTGGCTCTAAGCCTACACCATCCTGAGGCCCATAGTGAGTGGAGTACCACTCCTCAGTATCATCTGAGAAAAATATATCCAGTCAGAAAAGGAGCATAGTACATCTATAACAACAGTTCTAATAAATGATATAAGCTATATAACAGTAAATAGATATGAATATACAAGATGCAATATATAGATACAAGAGATATGCAATAAAGAAAATACTAAACATAAATGCTAGAATGAGCAATTTAAAAATTAACAAAAAATACTAATGACTAAGTGCGTGAGTACCAGCTTTAACATATGATCGATTAGGGAACTTGATACAAGAATTATAGCCTGACTAATCATACTTGCGGTGTATGATTAACACTATTCAATGAACAAGACTTGATACAAGGAGGGTATGATCACATATCTACTGTCACGCCCCAGTCCCAAAAATACGTAGGACTAGGACACGTAAGCATGCCAGCCGCATGGATATGGCAACTCCAATATATGGAAACCAAATCCATACGTACGCTGTAATATGAATATCAAATCCACAAGTGGTATAAAACATATGTCACAAGTCACAGGGTATAATCTAAATCTCATCCACAGAAAATTAAATATAATTGAATAACCAGCATCTATATAACTAGATCTCAATAAGAAATATCTAAGGATGATAGTTGGATGTAAACAAATCCACTACCAACTCGAATATAAGAGCAACTACAATATGAGTACAATACAATAAACACTATATAAGAATACCAACTATCAATCACGGTTCGAAGAGAAGACATCCTCGAAACCTATGTAACCATCCAAATCCACGCTCCTGCAAATACTCAAGAACAGATACACCTGGCAGAGGACCAGGTCCTCAGAGGGACGTAACAAGATACAGAAAATACGAGCCAATTTGAATACAGTAAACATGCATCATATTTGAAAATAGATAAGTACGCTGTACAAGACAATCTATATGAATGCAATGAGGATAACTTTTCGATGTATGGGCAAGGGTAGGCTACTCGATCTAAGCCTCACAACTCACACACCCGTCAATGGACATCAGAAATCGACATACCTCTGGGGTAGCGACCAGCGCGACTCTACAGAAATCGACATACCTCTGGGGTAGCGACCAGCGCGACATACGCCCGTAGTGCGAACTATATACTATGGTTTACCAGAGTGGTTAAAAGCCCATACGCCTAATGATTGTCCTCTATGATACTAAGTGCCATGTGTGTGTCAACATATCTAATACATAGTAATGACTGAAAGAAAACTACACATGCAAGAATAAACAGAAATACAATAAATATACAGAAATATATTAAGCATGCAAAATACTGTAAATAATTTGGCAAGGTATCTTGCCTGGGGTCCTGCTGCTGGTATGAATCAGAGTCCAAGTCACAGTCCAAATAGCCTATGTATTACAAATTTATCACGTCAAAAAGATAATTTATTTTAATTTATTTAATTCTGGAATAATTACTCTAAAATCATATTTTAATCTTATTATTCTGATTTTTATGTTAATTCCTAAATTTTGTCCAAAGAAGCTGAATTTTATCAACTCGAGACTCATGGCACGCAAATCGAGGCGATCTGTTGACCAAAAGGTCAACCGACACAAACTCAACTTCCATGCATGATTTCCTGTAGATTTTAGCGTTAAAAACATGCTGGAATTTATGGCTCGTCCGAATTCAAATTCGTTTGGGAATTATGTCACATACAAATTTTGTATTGTGCACCGATGGTTAAATTCTAACCTAGAAGTTCTACAGAATTAACAGAATGTAAATACTACGAATTAAATTCTGGGAAAATTATATCTCGATGATATCGACATTAGATTTCCGAAACTTTAAACGGTTCATGATTCTGATTCCTGGTTCTCCCGAAATCGCGAAAACATCAAAACACGTCTATTTTTGGACATGCTGTGCTCTACGAATTTTCCAGAATTTAATATTAATAATTTCGAAAAAAAATTTATATAATCAGAAATCTAACCTCAATATCTTTCTAATGCAAGAAACTAGGCCTCGTTTGAAGTCCGGAGCTATGCGCAATGGCTTCTGGAAGATGAAGGAACACTAGATGACGATTCTCCAAAAAAATTGGCTGAAGAAAAACCCTAGAAATTAATATCTAAACTATTATATATATAGAGGAGAGAGAGAGTGCAGCCGCGGCTCACAGCGCGCCATATGGCAGCAATCTAGGACTGCCCGCTCAGATCGGACGGTCAGGCACTGTCGCGGCTCGGCTCAGCTGAGTCCGAGTCGAACTCTGACTCGGCTCGGCTCGGGGTCGGCTCGGCTCTGCTTGCACCCAATCAGCGGTCACTGACAGGCGGGCCCAGCACTGTTCACTGCTGGAGGCTGACAGGTGGGCCCCCTGTTTGCTGACTGGGCAGAATTAATTACTTTTTGGATTTCCTATTTCAGAAATTAGTTTTTAATTCAGTTTTTCATAATTAACTCAAAATAAATGCTAAAAATAATCAGAAAATTCCCAAAAAATTCTAGAAAATATATTTTATTATTTAGAACCTAAAATAAAATTTTAGAATATTTTTAATTAATTTTGAATATAAAATAAATTCTTCAAAGTCTTAGAAAATTAGTGTTACTAGTTTTTAATTAACTAAAAATTATGGAAAAATCCCAATAATCTAAAATAGCCTAAAAATAATTCTAAATAAATATTTATATAAGTAAATATACTAAAAAAAATTATTTTCTAATTAACTAAGAGAATGCTCTAAATAACTTCAACATCTATAATAAATATATGTATATAAAATATACACAAAATACCTATTTTGGGTGAGGGAGTTTACAATCTACCCAACTTAAAATAATTTCGTCCTCGAAATTAAATAAGGCATAAATTGTTAAATCCTTCACATTCGTACATAAGGTACATCAATCGCAATCTCTTCCAAAAATTTGAATAACAAAATCTATTCAAATCTATCGCGATCACTTCAAAATTAAGATAACCACTGTTTAAATCAAAATTCAACCTGTCGTAATCTCTTCTCGGTTTTTAAATAATCAACATCCAAATCTAACTCAAGTCTATATGACATCCCACATCAAAATTTATATCACAATTTTCAACTATCATAATCACCTCTAGACTTTGAACAATAAACAATTCTAATCAAATCTTATTCCTATTCTCAACTTAAGATTTTTGTACTCTTCAAATATTTAAACTCAATTTACATCCTCAATATTTCAAATAGGTGATCCAACAATCAAAATTGAACTTTTAATTCAAATTATCAAATTGTAAAATTTAAATCTAATTCACCAATTGTTCAAGTCTAAAATTCTATATTTATCCTCAAAATTTAAATCGATGATTCATCCTTCAATATTCAAAATTTAAATTATGTGCTCAAAGTATAAATATTTGGTCCACAATATGAAGATTTTAAAATTCGTTAAATTCTCATTATCTTAATCCTTCTTTTAAAATTTCTCAAAATTAAAATGACTTGAATCTCCCAATCTAATCTTACTTGATCACAATCTAAAAGAAATTCCTCTCAAGTTGACAATGCACTGCTACCCAACTTAGAATTTACCCCTCTATCACAGAAGGCTATATACTTTAAGAAAAATATTCCTTAATTAATTTACTCATGTCATTCAATCCTCAAAACTTTAACGCCGATTATATCATATATGATATGTCCTTAATTATAAAAGAATAATCCTCAAGTATGTGATCGGCCTACGGGTATATCTAGTACTCTCTGTGTATCAAACTTATACCAAGCACGAGATTTTGTCTTTCCGAAATAAGGGAAGACAGAGATCAATAATAAAGAGTTCAAGGGCGAGGTAATAGAATAGAAGTATCGGGATCAAGGCGTTTAAAGAATTCAAATAGGAATTGTCAAAGCAGTTATGGATTGAAATCCTATTTTGGTAATTCTTTGTTCGCATGCTCGTATTAGTGCAGTCATGTAACCGATATGATATGTCAGACATGTCTAGGGCAAGTGTATTCGTCTACTAATCACTATATATTTTAATCCACGTAAAGTAGTATTATGAGGGGCGAATCAAGCGCACTAAGGTTAGCTAGACCCTAATACACTGATTCTGAAATATATTATTGTAGCGCTCCAATAATACATGTGTCATGATCAAGCTCGATAGAGAATAAGCTTGCAAAAACTAGGCTATAATAGCAGCATAATTCGAGTAGCACAGAAAATATAACGCTGGATTATGATGAGAGAAGTTGCAAAATAATTCAAGTTTGCAAAAACAAAAACAACATAAGCAATAATAACAAAAGACTCTACAATCTCTACAGTTATCATACAACCTCCTTGTCTAAGTCGCTAGTCGTCCAGATAGGGCATGGACCTCTAAATTCTACCGTCTGAATAAACGTTGTCGTCTAATGCTAGCATACAATTAATGTTATTCAGTTACACTACCTCGATGGGTCAAGTGGACTATGTGATACTAGGTTGTGAGACATACTACCCAACTTAAAAGAATTAAACTAGTACTATGACAGTCTTAAGAGGATCCTACAAAAGAAAATAACCTTGCACATATACTTAGAACAGAAACTCTTATTAGGGTATATGAGGAAAGATCTTGGTACTTATAAGGGTCTCCTATTGCATTATATAGGTAAGGGTCACTTTAAGTCTTAATCATAGTGCTCATAGAACATGTGTCAATAGTAAGGATACAAGAGTTACTGGCCGTCAAGGGGAAAGGGATCTAGCTTGTATCGAGGTGGGGGTACATGCTATGCAATTTAAACTAAGGAATAATCACCAGGTCACAATCTACAAGAATAACTTAAACCATCAAGTTCTAACTACTAAGCACACAACTTCAAAATTTAACATTAACAACTATAATCCTAGCAACTATATGTCCTTAACACAGAATAAAATCACCTGGCCTACAATCAGAAGTATCAGATGGCACGAGTTAAAAGATGAAGAGAAGAAACGTAATCAGTCGTCGCACACTAGCGAGCGCTATAGTCACAGGGGAATAATATATGAAATTTAAAATAGGGTTCTAGATAGCATCATGGTTTTCTAAAGGGGAGTGGGGTGCTAGTTGCTATGTTCGAGGCATGCTCAAGGAAAAGTGTTGATTACATTCCTCTAGGCTTCCTAAGGTGCTGTCTACGATAATAAGACAATGATCTAAGTTTTATAGTTCTCCAATACTATCCAATTATGAAGGTTAGGTTCAGTCCTAATGTTCAATATTGGTTCTCCATTGGTTCCTCAATACTAGGGTCAAACATTATGGTAAAACTTCTAACTATCTCTAGTAGTGTCTATACTACAATCAAGTCTTCTTAATACATCAAGGGGTAATGGTATACCAATCTAAAGATAAGGAATTCTAGGGTTCACTAGACATTCTAAACTTAGTGGTGTGTCTATATTCTCATTGTAATCTTAATAGGTGTGCTACTCTAATTATCATCCTAATAACAGGGGTTCCTATATTCTAGCAGAAGGCTATACTCACAGAACTATTAGGGAAGCACATGAATCAAGCAGGGTACAATTGTTCAAGATAGAACAGATAGGAGGAGATGAATCATAGTCAAATGTGGATGAGATCCTATACTCTAATCCTATTTGCAGGCTTGCTCGGTACAGTAACGTAACCGAACAATATGCTCTCGACCTGCATGGGCCACCACAAAAATATGTCACGTCCCAGTCCCAAAAATACATAGGACTAGGACACGTAAGCATCCCAGCCGCATGGATATGGCAACTCCAATATATGGAAACCAAATCCATACGTACGCTGTAATATGAATATCAAATCCACAAGTGGTATAAAACATATGTCACAAGTCACAGGGTATAATCTAAATCTCATCCACAGAAAATCAAATATAATTGAATAACCAGCATCTATATAACTAGATCTTAATAAGAAATATCTAAGGATGATAGTTGGATGGAAACAAATCCACTACCAACTCGAATATAAGAGCAACTACAATATGAGTACAACATAATAAACACTATATAAGAATACCAGCTATCAATCACGACTCGAAGAGAAGACATCCTCGAAACCTATGTAACCATCCAAATCCACGCTCCTGTAAATACTCAAGAACAGATACACCTGGCAGAGGACCAGGTCCTCAGAGGGACGTAACAAGATACAGAAAATACGAGCTAATTTGAATACAGTAAACATGCATCATATTTAAAAATAGATAAGTACGCTGTACAAGACAATCTATATGAATGCAATAAGGATAACTTTTCTACGTATGGGCAAGGGTAGGCTACTCGATCTACGCCTCACAACTCACACACCCGTCAATGGATATCAGAAATCAACATACCTCTGAGGTAGCGACCAGCGCGACTCTACAGAAATCGACATATCTCTGGGGTAGCGACCAGCGCGACACACGCCCGTAGTGCAAACTATATACTACGGTTTACCAGAGTGGTTAAAAGCCCATACGCCTAATGATTGTCCTCTATGATACTAAGTGTCATGTGTGTGTCAACATATCTAATACATAGTAATGACTGAAAGAAAACTACACATGCAAGAATAAACAGAAATATAATAAATATACAGAAATATATTAAGCATGCAAAATACTGTAAATAATTTGGCAAGATATCTTGCCTGGGGTCCTGTTGCTGGTATGAATCAGAGTCCAAGTCACAGTCCAAATAGCCTATGTATTACAAATTTATCACGTCAAAAAGATAATTTATTTTAATTTATTTAATTCTGGAATAATTACTCTAAAATCATATTTTAATCTTATTATTCTGATTTTTATGTTAATTCCTAAATTTTGTCCAAAGAAGCTGAATTTTATCAACTCGAGACTCATGGCACGCAATCGAGGCGATCTGTTGACCAAAAAGTCAACCGACACAAACTCAACTTTCATGCATGATTTCCTGTAGATTTCAGCGTTAAAAACATGCTAGAATTTATGGCTCATCCGAATTCAAATTCGTTTGGGAATTATGGCACATACAAATTTTGTATTGTGCACCGATGGTTAAATTCTAACCTAGAAGTTCTACAGAATTAACAGTATGTAAATACTTTGAATTAAATTCTGCGAAAAATATATGTCGATGATCTCGACATTAGATTTCCTAAACTTCAAACGGTTCATGATTCTGATTCCTGGTTCTCCCGAAATCACGAAAATATCGAAACACGTCTATTTTTGGACATGCTGTGCTCTACAAATTTTCTAGAATTTAATATTAATAATTTCGAAAAAGAATTTATATAATCAGAAATCTAACCTCAATATCTTTCTAACGCAAGAAACTAGGCCTCGTTTGGAGTCCGAAGCTATGCGCAATTGCTTCTGGAAGATGAAGGAACCCTAGATGACTATTCTCCAAAAAAATCGGCTGAAGAAAAACCCTAGAAATTAATATCTAAACTATTATATATATACAGGAGAGAGAGAGTGCAGCCGCGGCTCACAGCGCGCCACGTGGCAGCAATCCAGGGCTGCCCGCTCAGATCGGACGGTCAGGCACTGTCGCGGCTCGGCTCAGCTGAGTCCGAGTCGAACTCTGACTCGGCTCGGCTCGGGGTCGGCTCGGCTCGGCTCGGCTAACACCCAATCAGCGGTCACTGACAGGCGGGCCCGGCACTGTTCACTGCTGGAGGCTGACAGGTGGGCCCCCTGTTTGCTGACTGGGCAGAATTAATTACTTTTTGGGTTTTCTATTTCAGAAATTAGTTTTTAATTTAGTTTTTCATAATTAACTCAAAATAAATGCTAAAAATAATCAAAAAATTCCCAAAAAATTCCCAAAAAATTCTAGAAAATATATTATATTATTTAGAACCTAAAATAAAATTTTGGAATTTTTTTAATTAATTTTGAACATAAAATAAATTCTTCAAAGTCCTAGAAAATTAGTGTTACTAGTTTTTAATTAACTAAAAATTATGGAAAATCTCAATAATCTAAAATAGCCTAAAAATAATTCTAAATAAATATTTATATAAGTAAATATATTAAAAAAAATTATTTCCTATTAACTAAGAGAATGCTCTAAATAACTTCAACATCTATAATAAATATATGTATATAAAATATACACAAAATACCTATTTTGGGTGAGGGAGTTTACATCTACACTACATACTCTCCGCCCCCGACTGGTGTAGTGGATTCAACAATGGTACGTTATGACACAGGATCCTCTGAAAAGGTAGTAAGTCTTTCCAAGAATCAGTGTGTATACATGTACAAGAAGAACAAAAAAATAAGGCTTGCACAAGATACACCTTATATACCAATCCGTATAACCATTGCATCAAAAAATTAATGATATCTACACTAGATACAAGAGACATAAATGATATCATAAATGAGAAACTATCAGAGAATATAATCGCGTAAAACCTGGTAAACAATATCAAACATGTCCGGTACGGTGCCTCAAAGACCTAAATATGTAATATTACATCAATAGAAGGTTTTGAAATAAAAATAAGTTAAACTAGTCAACTTCTAAGTCATAAAGCCATTTATAAGTCAAAACAGTCAAACTAGGTCAACTCTAGGTCAAACTACTCAAACTTGGTCAAACTAGCTATTTCTATGTTGCATGAGCCTATCTCTAGGATATTGGGTCTATACACTATGTAGCTAGGCCACACTAGTTATGCTAAGATACTAGAAAACCAATAAGATACCGTATCCTAAGATACACAATTAATTAGATATAAAAATATCATAATATGTATATATACAAGACAATATATAATATTCCTATCTAAACTAATGCTATTGGATACCTTGGCTTTGAACCAATGTGGTATCACACCACTACACACCCATCTTGATACTCAAATTCCAAATACCTTGAGTATCAACCCAAAACCTTGACATTACCTTGGTGTCACAAGGTAATGTGAATCCTAACATATATCTAACTACCCAACTCTAACTATAACTAACATGCATTACTAATACACTACTACTAACTATACCAATACATATATATATACATACATACATATCTCTAACTAGTAACAAGTATATATGTATATATCTAACTACTAAACTATTAAGTAACTAACTAGATAACTATCAATAGACTAACTAATAAACTATACATCAAGCTACTAGCTAACTAAACTATGAATTAAACTAACAAGCTAACTAGTTAAACTACTCATCAAGCTAACCAAGTACTAAACTAGTAAACTAAACTACCCCCATACCTGCTTTGTGGCTGCTGCCCTTGCTATGGCCTTGTTGTTGCTGCTGCGTTTGCGGTTGTTGCTGCTGCAACATGCTGCTGCTACTGTACTGCATATTGCTTCACTGCCTTGCTGCTACTGTACTGCATATTGCTTCACTGCCTTGCTGCAGCTGCTGCACTGCATATTGTCTACTGCTGCAGCTGCAGTTGCTGTGTTGCTGCTACTGCTATGTTGTTGATACTGCTTTGCTGCTCATTGCTGCTACGAGCATGCGAATATACTTGTCCCTAGATGTGTCTGAACATATCGTATCAGTTACATAACTATACTGATACGAGCATGCGAATAAGAATTTACCAAATAGGATTTAATCCACAACTGCCTTGACAATTCTCATTTGAATTCTTTAAACGCCTTGATCCCCATACTTCTATTCTATTACCTTTCCCTTGAACTCTTTATTATTGCTCTCCGTCATCCCTTACTTCAAAAAGATGAAACCTCGTGCTTGGTATAAGTTTGATATGCAGATAGTACTAGATATACCCCATAGGCCAATCATATTATTTGATGATTACTTTCCGTAATTAAGGGTATATCATAGGTTATATAACCGGTGTTAAAGCTTTGAAGATTAAATAACATGATTAAATAATTTAAGGAATAGTTTTCTTAGATGTATAAGTCTTATGTGATAGATGGGTAAATTCTAAGTTGGGTAGAAGTTGCATTTAACTTAAAATTAATTTTTTTTAGATTGTGATCAAGTAAGATTAGATTGCGAGATTTAACTTATTTTAATTTTGAGTAATTTTAGAAGAATGATTAAGATGATGAGGATTTAATAAATTTTAAAATTTTGATATTGCGGACCAAATATTTATACTTTGAGTACATGATTTAAATTTTGAATATTGAAGGTTGAATCATTAATTTAAATTTTGAGGATAAATATAAAATTTTAGACTTGAATAATTGGTGAATTAGATTTAAAAAAATTCAATTTGATGATTTGAATTAAAAGTTGAATATTGATTGTTGGATAACCTATTTGAAATATTGAGGATAAAATTTAAACTTAAAATTTGAAGAGTACGAAATTCATAAGTTAAAAATAGAAATAATATTTGATCTGAATTATTTTCTAGAGAGATTATGATAATTGGAGATTGCAATATAAATTTTATCTAGGATGTCCTATAGATTTGGCTTAAAATTTGGATGTTGATTATTTAAAAATCGAGAATAGATTACGACTGGTTGAATTTTGATTTAAACAATGGTTAATTTAATTTTGAAAGTGATTGCGATGGATTTGAATAGATTTTGTTATTTAAATTTTTTAAAGAGATTGCGATTGACGTGCCATATGTATGAATGTGAATGATTTAACAAACCATGCCTTATTTTTAATTTCGAGGACGGAATTCTTTTAAGTTGGGTAGTTTGTAAACCCCCTCACCCAAAATAGATATTTTGTGTATATTTTATATTATTATATTTATTATAGATGTTGAATTTCTTTAGAGTATTCTCTTAGTTAATTAAAAAATAAATTTTTTGATATATTTACTTATATAAATATTTATATAGAATTATTTTAGGTTATTTTAGATTTTAGAGATTTTTCTAGATTTTTTGGTAATTAAAACTTAGAAAACATAAATTTTTAGGACTTTCATGATTTATTATGAGACCATACTTAAATGTTGTTACTACCAAACATTTATTTTAGAGTTAAAATATTTAAATATATTTTTCTGTAATTTATTTAGAATTTTAAATAATTATTAGATTTTTGGAATTATTGAAGATTTATTTGGATATATAAAGTCTTAATATTACATAGATGCTAATTTAGTGTTAATAGATATTAATAAGATTATATATAAATTATTTGTATTATCATTAATTCTATTTAAGATTATAAATTATTGAGATGAACTCAAACACTATTTTAAATTAATTCAAATCGTGAGCCTACTAGAAAAACAACTTCATGCATATCATATCCTTATTTAAACTGATCCTAATCATATCCAAATTAGCCAATCCTAGTCTTATTCAATTAAACAATCTTCACCATTATAAATACCTATTAGACTTATGGAATAAACTCATATTTCATATTTTTCATCCCCAAACTCCTCTCTTTTTCGTCCAAAAATAGTCAAAATTCGTCATAAATTCAGCCTCATTTTCTATTAGTTATGACGATTTAAAAAGACGATATCTACTAGCTCCAGACTCCAAACGTGCTCCAGTTTTTTTGTTAGAATTATATTAAGGTTAGTTTTCTGAATATATAAATTATTTTAATAATTTTAGAACCTATTTTTCTAGATAATTCTAAAAGTGCTAACTGTCCAAAATCAGATGTATTTTGGTATTTTTAAGATTTTCGAAGATCTCGAACTCGGAATTATGAACCGTTTGAAGTTTTGAAAATATGACATGATGAAATTCTAGAAAAGTATTTTTCTAGAATTTAAAATATAATTTTATTCTACTGTAAAATTTGTGCAACGTAGACGTAAATAGAAAACCACCAAAAACTATCATCTGTGCGCCCTTGTGGACATAACTCTTTACCGACTTATAATTTTATGAAACTGTCGATTATGATGTTCATGTAGCATTGAAATCTATAGAATTCCATACACAAATCCAGGATTTGAGTTGGTTGATATTTTGGTCAACGGATTGCCTCGATTTGCGTGCCATGGATCACAAATCCGTAAAGTTGACTTTCTTTGGACAAAAATTAGGGTTTAACAATAAAATAAGATTATAATAAGATTAAAATACTATTTTAGGTTATTTATTCAGAGTTGAAAATTAATTAAAATGGAGGAACCTATTCACCCACTTTTGTAACCTAACTTGTTTAATTTATGTGACGGGTAGATCAGACGACGCCTTGAATTATTACTTCATCCTTTTTCAGAGCAGGCAAGTATACCTTGTTATTGTATTATTATTCATATTCCATATGTTGCATGCATCTTTATTTTCTGTCTTCAGTTCATATATTTTTACTGTTATATAAAATGTGAGCGACGGTGTCGTCGCGAATTATTTTTATTTATGTATATGCATTAACCTTGTTTATGAGACTGCCCCATTATCATATAGCATCATTAGGTTTTATTGGCCGTAACACAGCTATTACACGAGTGTGAGTCTTATATAGATCACGGACTGCGTGACAGGTCTGGCCTCCTGTACGTATGGACCGTGCGTTAGGGATGACTGTTGATAGAAACTTTGTATGCTAGAAGACTTAGCATTTATTAGAGGTCCATGGACATAGCCTATTGTAGTACGGTGGTCCAATTCTTGTCCTTGTTTGGTTGCAGGATTGGGCTAGGGTACTAAAGATAGGCTATGAACCAAATTGTGTCATGGATGTGACATGCTTAGAGCATGGGGTGGGAAGAACAACAAGTACCACATTTGGGCTCCTTTGTACTTTTTCTATTGTGCGCCCGAATTCTCTGCCGGAGATACGGGTGGTGATGACCACTATATATTATATATTATCAGGTGGGCCTCTGGCGTTCAAAAGACGACACGCCTTTTAGGCCCATGGATCTCCGAGAGAACCATGCCAATCCCAGTTTTTAGCCAGATAGCTCACTTGTGGAAAAGTTGTTCTTAATTGCATTCACTTAGACGGTTAGACGACCCATTGGATATATATTTTAGTACTTTATTGACATGCTTTTAGGTATCTTGTTATGTCCCTCTGAGGACCTGGCCCCTTCCAGGTGTACATGTTCTTGAGTATTTGCAGGAGCGCAGATTCGGATGGTTACATATGTTTCGAGGAAGTCTTCTCTTCGAGCCCATGATTTGATAGCTGATATTCTTATATTGTGTTTGTGGTGCTGCACTTTTATATTCGAGTTGGTAGTGGATTTGTTTCCATCCAACTATCATCCTTAGATACTTTGTATTGAGATTTAGTTTCAAAGATATTGGTTATTTATTTATATTAATTTTCGTGGATGAGATTTAGATTATATCATGTGACTTGTGATAGATTTATCCTACTTGTGGATTTAATATTCATATTACAGCGTACGTATGGGTTTGGTTTCCATATATTGGAGTTGCCATATCCATGCGGCTGACATGCTTACGTGACCTAGTCCTACGTATTTTGGGACTGAGACGTGACACTTGCTGTACTGCATATTGCTTCACTGATTCTGCACATGCCGACCCCTCTCAAACACACACACTACACACACACAATACAAGTAGCTATATATATATATATATATATATATATATATATATATATATATATATATATATATATATACTTATCTATTTAATACTATAAATACACACAAATCATCATACAATGAACATAGAACAACACATAATATATATATATATATATATATATATATATATATATATATATATATATATATAATATTCTAATAGCTATTACTAATGTAAAATGAATCTAAAGACAATGAAACAAATACGTGGAGTATATCGCACCCGTATCACACTACATCTATGATACGCTTGCGATACGAGTCCACCCCACAACCAAACGTACCCCGAAGGACACGAGCAAGTTTAAAATAATAATTATGAATAATACGAAGAATTAATTACACATCTACGTGTCCGTGTCAAAATATGACATGCATAAATTCCGTGTCAGAGAAAAAATCCCAAATTAATCCGTATCTCCAAATTATTAGGATACGACCTACACTTATCCAATTATAGATATGATACTAGCCACACACAATCAAACACATGTTAATTTGGTCTAATTGACCAATTGATAAACAAAAGATGTGTCAATCTCAGAATTTTTCCAAAATTGACACAAAATAACACATAAATTTCTCCATAGGCCTCCTATGAACCTAATTTTAATTTCTATTGGTAGCCTTAGTATATGGGGTGGTTCCTAATGATTAAAATATATATTTAGAGTATAATTAGAGGAAGAAACTGAATTGTATCTATTGGGAGATAGATTCTCAATAAAACTTTTAAATTGGGTGAAAAGAGCCTTCAACTTGTAAATCATTGCACCTCCTTATAGATCCTTACTTTCTCCTTGTAAATCCTTACTTCAATAGCCTCCAATGATGATTTGGAAAGGAATTAGAAAAATAATTGGGTGAAAATTTGATATGAGAATGAAAAATTTTGGAAGAGAAAATTCTAAATCTAGATTTGAAATAAAAATAAAGAGAGAGAAACTTTTTCTCCTATTCTAACTAGGTCGGCCACCAAACTCCCTCCCCAAGCTACTATGAAATGTCTAGAATGCCTCTTGGGACCTCTCATGAAGAAATAATTAAGGAAGGAAGGTTCTAGTCTAATGGATTTAACTTAATTAATCCTCCTCCTAATGAATGGGCTTCTAATTTGGCCCAATTCTGACTAGATTTAAATGTTGGTCCATGGATCTAATCAAACCTAGTTAGGTTCACTAACACAAGTCCAAAATAATAAACTAACATATAGCAATAAATAAATATACAACATGCACAATATTTAATTAATTATAAAATGACCAAAATATTATTTCCTAGAAAATGTGGTAGTGACACTTCATATGCCTTATTCACTGAACTACTCAAGCTACTGACAAAAGGAAGTGACTTTACTACTTTATCAGAAGGATGCCTAAGTCGCTGATGTCAAATGTCTAGAGAAGTCATCATAGTCACTGCCAAGGCATGAATCTTCGGTACAATACAAAAGTAGTAGAGTCCGTCCCGCCGTTCACTGACGCCAATCAGGGTCCTCAAACTAGGTCCTATATTACTTACAAATTTTTAGTGAATTGTACAGCATAATTTATATCATCAATAAGATGGGCCACAAAAATTAAATTATAATATAATTGAGGTACGAATAGAATATTCGTGAGAACCACGTCTGGTACAAGAGCAACACGCCCGCAGCACGAGGCAACCGCAGTCCGTCCGTCCAGGAGTCCAACCTGACAATCCTCCACTGCCATCACCCCCGATATTAAATCCAAATTTCCCGTAACATGATTCGAAGCGCCTGTATCAATAATCCAAGGTGCAATGGACTTACCCACAATACGATCCTCTGGAGATTTGGCTAAAGAATTACCAAGCATAGAAATAAGTTGTTGCCATTGGTCTGGAGTCAATCTCGGCACACCGCCGCCACCTGGACCATCATCTGCCATCCACGACTGTGCAGCAATGAAGCCATGTCCTGCCATTGCCGTATGTACTTTTGTACGCTGTCCCCGTCCACCACCAGCCGCATGTCCGCTAAATCGGACATTGAGTGAATCCCACCGTGGTTTCGCCTCCTCAAAGTAGGATATTGTCTTCTAGCGTCGATAGTATGCAAAATCCACTGCACAAGCATCGATTGGACGGAATATCAATCCTCCAATTGATCCTTCTCCGAATGTTTATTGATAGACCCATCAACAAACCCAAATTTTGTCGATCCTATAGAGAAAGCCGAATAGATCTCGACCATTCCTCATAATTCTTCCCACGAAATACCACTTTCGTAATTGTATTACCCAAATTGTCATTAGAAACAAGATAATACGGGGATGTGTGATCGATCCGTGATGCCGCCGGAGTAGAAGTCCCGCCGCCGCCGCCGCTCGTCATGTCGTCGTCGTCGCTCGATATATCGCCACCGCCGCCGCTCGAAGAAAACATGCCTTGGCCGTCAGGCTCTGATAACATGTGAAGAAGTGATAGGAGATAATATTCTAGGTATTTCTTTCATCATGATATTATATATATATACATCCACATATCAACTTTGGGCCTAAATCACATGACTAATCACCATAAATACAATTTAATCCCAATACCCTAATCACCATATATATATATTGATGAGATTGGAATCAACTAATAAAAAAAAACTGAGAAATAATTTTTTTTATATATTTCTTTTTGATTGTTTATTTGTTGTTAATTATTATTATTATTATTACTTGTTTGAAAATTATGATAATGTCATTTGATTGCATAGTGTTCGTATCTAGATAAACAAACATGCAATAAGAAAACAATTTGGTGAACTTTTTTTCGTTTGCAGAACACAGCTACACTATAGAAGTAAGCATGCCTGCTATATGTAAACAATTGTCTGAAAAAAAAAAAAAAAACATTAATTAATTAAAGTCAAGTATAGAGTCTTAATAAGTATTTTATCAGCAATTAAGGGGTACCATTTTTAGAATTCGTTTTAAGTCTCAAAATCTAAATTAGGACACTGATGGATGAAAATGTTGTTTGCTAGCATTGATTAATTTATAGAGGAGGCGTGACTTGGCTAGCGCCCTCCTCCCCCAGTACCCTCGTCCCCACCGGAGGCCGGCTCCACATGGGATCTGCTGCCGCAAGCGTTCGATCGGAACATGAGGCTGCAAGTGTATTACTACTATATTATGAATACATAGTGCAACCAATTAAGTTGGGAAAAGAAACATGTGCTAGCTCCGAACATGTGTGTCGAGGTTCACTGGGTAAAGCAACGTTGTCGGAAGGCTAGCTCCCATCGGATCCCTTTGTACTGTACTGGTGTAGTGTTGTGAGATGTTTTGTCCTTGTTCTCGTTGTTGCTTGTGTCACATGCATGCCCAAATTAATTATGCACTGGTCTTTGAAAAAGGTCCTACAGTAGTACTTTAGAAGTAGATGGCTTTCTTGGTTTCTTTTTGTCCTTGTGGGGAAGTACGGCGGAGTAAAAGTCTATAAATTGATATTTTACTTATACATTGTAATAAAATAGAACAAAGTATATTTTTTTAAAATTAGAAATAAAAAATTATAAAATTTAATATTTGATTGATTGTTAAAGTTAGTGAATATATACAACTTTTGTTGAATATATTTTTTGTTAAAGTAGCTAGAAAATAGTCCTACAAACAAATGCACAAAGTGGGAGTAGAAATTTTCTACTTCCGTACTACACTTTAGAGAGAAAAAAATTCTGATATCAAAACTTCGATTTTGTGGCAGACAAGATTTATTATTCATGTTAAATCATAGTAAATCTGGTTTGTAAGTCATCCAACCAAACAGGTAAAGTGGCCCCAAATATGGATTTGGACCACTTCGATGTTGTAAATCCGTGAACCAAACATCCCTTTATATTATAACATCAATTGGAAATTTTATCCCAGTTTCTGGATTTTAGATTCGGAAAATTTCATACAGAGCAACAAAAATCAAACTAATTCCACTGAGAGCATAGAATTTTTAAAATTTTCACAGAAAGCATCATAACGCCCTTTGGAAGGGCGATTTACGACTTCCCAATTTTATTTTTTATTTTTTCGTCTGTATTTTGTTGCTGCCGTTAATATATATATATATATATATATATATATATATATATAAAATATAAAATGTCCTTTGGAAGGACGTTTTTCCTAAACTCTCTGCGTTTTATATTTAATATTTTTATTTTAAACTCTCTCTCTCTCTCTCTCTCTCTCTCTCTCTGCTCTTTCCCTCTCCCCCCCCTCTCTCTCTCTGCGCTCTCTCTCTCTCACTCACTCTCTGCTCTCTCACTCTTGCTCTCTCTCTCTCACCCCTCTCTCTCTCTGTGTGCGCTCTCTCTCTCTCTCACTAACTCTCTGCTCTCTCTCTCTCTCTCACTCACTCAATCTCTGTGCTCTCACTCTCTCGTTCCCGCTCATCTCTCTATCTCTCTCTCTCTACTCTCTGTGTGCTCTCTCTATCTCTCTCACTCTCTCATTCCCACTCTCTCTCTCACTCACTCTCTGCTCTCTCTCTCTCTCTCTTTCTCTCTCTCTCACTCACTCTCTGTGCTCTCACTCTCTCGTTCCCGCTCATCTCTCTATCTTTCTCCTCTCCTCTTCTCTCCTCTCCTCTCTCTCGAATGGGAGCCCGTGAGCATTTTTGGTTTCAATGCATTGAAAAATGATATAAAAAATTGGAGAAGATAAAAAGTATGGTGCATGCATACAATGATACAGATTCAAAAAAAAAGTAGGTACGGTGCATGCAGCAGCTTTTGACCAAAAGTAAAGTTGATAGTAGAAGGAATTGTTTATAAGAATGAGACTTCCGGTTATTAATTTACAGAAGAAGAAGAAAGTATTTTTCAGAGTTTCTCCAGGAAGAGAATTTAATAGGAGAAGCTGAAGGCTGTAAGAGTTCAAGAGGAAGAAGATACAAAAGAAAAAACAGGTAAAAAAATTCAAGAGTTTGAAAAGAGTTAAATAGTAATTTAATTACGTATTTTTATATAATTTCCTAATCATAAATACATATGGCTTTTCAAAATGACGGGCGCATATCCGGTGGACCTACAACTCCGGCCATTGAACGTGAGCGAGAGTCTCACATTTCTAGTTTAGTTTTCACATGACCGGTAATGTAAAATTTAGATAATTAATATTATTATTGTTAAGCGTATTATATTGTACTAACGATATCTATACATATATTATATAGTGCTATGATTATCCAGATATAAAATTACGAGAGCATGGTGAGTGACGGTCATCATGGGAGTTGACTAAAAGGTCTTGGTGGAGGCTTTTGGTTTTTACTTTGTTGACGTTATATGAATTAAGCGTCACGATAGATACCTGATATTAAGTATCGTTGGTGGCCAATACGTAACACATTTCAGTTACCCTACGGGGAGATGACGATCACATTAGCGGATGTGGCACAGATTCTGGGATTCCCTATCGAGGATAATCCTATATATTTTGACGAAAAGTTGGAAGCAAAATATCTCGTTAGAGAATACCTCGGTGTGGAGCCCCCCTCTGACATGGAAGAAACCAGCACTGTCAAACTCACTTGGCTCCGGTCTACTTTCATGCATGTTGATCATATCGGCTCTACAACAGTCCGTGTCGATTATTCGCAGGTATTTATTTATATGTATTAATTATTGTTAATATTTATTTAATGTAAATGGTATCAATATTTAATTATATATCAGGTGATATGCTGCACTAGAGCTTACTTACTGTGTCTATGCGGTACTTTTTTATTCCCCGATGCTATAGAAAATATGATCAACGTGCGACTGCTACCATTTCTTGCAGACATCCATTCCAACACAAAATACGCATAGAGTGAAGCAGTGTTAGCATATTTATACCGCTCTATGACGTCTTTTGTGAGTAAGATATCAAAGGGTAGAATAGCAAAAAATATAAGTGGATGTCTAACACTTATACATGTATGAATAAAAATGAATAATATCTGCTATATTTATTTGGATCTTATTTGTGTTCTTCTTTGTAGTTTTGTTGTTACGATCAATTCGAGATTGGTAGACCAATTAGTAAATATAGAGCTGAACAAACAGTATGGCCAACAGACATTCACTGGATTACTGGAAATATAAATTATGTGCATTGTATGACAAAAGTGGTATCTCTTTACCGGCATCGATTTGACACATTAACCGCCTATGAGGTAAGTATATAATTATTAAATTAAATTTTTAGATATTATTTTTGTGCCTACCATTTATTACTTGCTGAATATCAAATAGGTTGTTTAGTAATCACTGAGTCTCTATAGGTATTATATCATTTATAATGGATCTATCATGTTTCATCTAGCTGATCATGTTATACGACAATGCGGACTGAAACAGGTGATACCCCTGGAGCATTTGGCTTCTAGCAGTACCAAATCAAATATGGAAGAGCGGGTTCATACATATATGCTTAGTTGGTATTCCAGATTTACCATGCATGGCGTGGAACATATGTCCGAATTGATGTCATCGACGGCAGATTATAAGTTAAGGGGTATTTCAAATAAATTATACGGTATTAGATCTTACATATCCTTTTGTGTTAAAATTTTACAGTGGAGGGTAGTGTAGATTTTCTACGTTGGTATGGATACCCGCTAGTGCAAAATAGGATGTATAAATTTAAAGAACCTCGGTTCCAGCTACGAGCTTTACAAGATATGAGCTTGCGTGACAACAGGGCACACGATATTCTAGTGGTATGTGTTCTTTTCTACATAAACTATCATCTTTATATATGTTACTTTTATATTCATTGAGTGTGGATTTACATATTCAGGCGGAGACACTGGCTGATATAGGTGAGGACCCCGAAAGAGATCTAGAAGAAATTTTAGGTACGACTGTACAATATCTGCGTGCACCACTGAGTCCCCATTTTACTCCACTCGATATACCAGACAGCCATCCGGTAGGCTTCATGAGACAGAGGCAGGCACCTCCTCGTAGGACATGTGATCGAGGAGCTGGTTCGAGCAATACAGAGGCACAAATTTTACAGGTTGGTGAGGGAACATCCCAAGCTTACAAAGGAACTTTGTAGCCTTACGCTGGCATGTCACAGCCTTATGTTGGCATGCCACAACATTACGAGGGATATCTGCAGCCTTACACTGGCACGTCACAGCCTTACGTTGGCATGCCACAACAATACGAGGGATATTCCCAGCCTTACGCGAGCATGTCGCAACCTTACGAGGGTAGGCCACAGCATGACAATGACACATCCCAGAGTTACGAGAGAATATTCCAGAGCAACGATGCCACGCCACAGGTTGCTTCTCATGGATAGGATTGAAATTATTACCTGCAGGAGACTGGCACTTCGTTGTTTGGCTCAGCCAGCCTTGATCTAGACTCCCATTTATATTTGCCACCACCGGAGGGTACAGAGAAAAGGAGAGATAGGCTAGGTCTTAGGCGAGTTAATCGTAGAGATTATAGAAGGGATGACAGAGGGGGCTAGTAATTTTGTTGGTCTCCATAAATAAATGTATGACAATATTTTGTTGGTCTTTAAATTTCAATAATATGATATTTATTTTATTCAAAAGTTTAGCAACTTCAATTACAATATTATAACAATGTAAAATCAGAATCATAATTACTCTAAAAATATACAATCATAATGTTCACTGCCTCGGTTGGCTTCTACAACTCTTTTTGTTGTGTCCCAGCCTGCCATAATTACTGCAACGAAGATCTCTTATCGACGGTTCTCTTGTCATTATATGATTCTTCTTCGGTCTACCAGCTATACACCCAATAAGTGGTACTCCAATTTGACCTCTTACCGGTTCACTTTGAGTAGTATAGGGGACTGGAATCGATTCCATATATGGCATGTATATAGCTTTAAGTGTTGCAACCAAAAATTCAACATGGATAATAACTTTTAACTGGTATGTTAGAGGAATGACATGTAAAGCAAGCATGTTCACATAGTAGTAGAGTATGTTGCCACCGACCACATGTACAATATTTATGGTCTAGTTCAACCACATAATATCTACTTGTTTCATGATCCCATATTTCAAATTTATTGTTATTAAAATGCAATAACTGAAAAAGGCGTGACTCTCGCCTAATACGTGCTATAGTGTTCATCATCCTTGGACAAAACTCTGTTTCCATCTTTTCAGTATTTGTTCGATGCTTGTCATGAAGTGTTATTATTTTTGCTCTAATATCATCAAAAAATGTTGATATAGGTTTGTCACACAAACTTTTAATCCAATTGTTAAAACATTCAGAAATATTCGAAGTATTAATATCTAATCGTGGGCACGGTGCATAAGCTGTTATCCAGTGAGAAAATTCATGATTTTCATCGTTTGACCCTACAATCTAATTAAAAACATTTACATCAGCAAATTTTATTGTTTCCAACCAACCATTCATATCAACCTCATTATTAGACCAGACAAGTTTGTCTAACCATTGTAGATATGTCGGTGTACGAGGACACTGATTTTTCAAATTTTGTTTAAAATGTTGAATACAAAAAAAGTGGAAAGAGTTTGGAAAAATTGTTCATATTTCACGAATTAATCATTTCTGCTTATCAGATATAAATGAAATACTATCCCAACGTTTAAAATAAGTTTTAAAAGACATTTTCAAATAGTTTAAAAACCATGTCCACGACTCAGTTTTTTTATATTCTCAATAACACAATAAGCAATATGATATAGTTGATAGTTTGGATCATGAGCACAAGCAACAAATAAATTATCTTGGAATCTAGATGTAAGAAAAGTAGCATCAATACTAATAACAAGTAAACAACCACTTAAGAAATCATCCATACAAGCCTTGAAACAAATAAATATTCTTTGGAAGACATTATTTTTTACTGTTTTTAAAAATCATTTGCTATTGAATTTTTTTCCATAATTGTAAAATAATATTTCTCAAGACTACCATATGCATCAACATAACTGCCGTTAATATCAGATAATGCAAGTTCCCTAGCTCTCCAAGCTTTAAAATATGTAATATGTAGCCTAAGTTCTCTAAGTATATCATGTACAATGTGTGCCAGACTTTACGAGTTGTGATCTCTAATTTTACCAATTATTTTATTTCTTACCCATGCAGTGGTGGCTAGTAGATGATGCCCTCCTGTAAATTCACCTAAACATGAATGTCTACCTTCAAATGTACGAATTTCAAATGTACTACCATCACCATTAGCTTTAGCGTATACTCTCCAACAATAGTTTGGAGAATCACAAGTATACACTATTTTTTGATGATTTTTATATTTAGATGAACAACTAAATTTATATGTAATTGCTAGGTTGCTAATAAAATTTTGAAATCCTGAGGAGAATCAAATTATCTGCCAACAATTAACCCGGGAATGCAACCAGCTACATTAGCATCATTATCATCTAAATAGTAATCTAATTTTTTAAACAAATCATCACTGTTTTTATCGTCAACATCATTGTTTTCTGTATCAGAGTTAATTTCAGTGTGATTTATACAACTAGGACAAACATTAAAATCTTGGTTATCATAAAAATGTTCACTACTTGAAATGATAGTTGTGTCGATATTTGCCAGTGAAGGAATGATGCAAATTTTAATACAAGCTAAAACTAAATTACTTTGAATAATAAAATTTTATGTTTCTTCACAATCTACTATGATAAACGCATCTTCATAAAATCACCTTATTGTAAATTCATAACTTATGGAAAAACGATCAGAAATAATACTACACAAACTAGCTAAAGTAATATTTTGATAAGTGGTTATAAGATGAATATTACCCCCATGGTAAGATAATCCATCTAGTATGCCTCCATGGTAGCAAATTATTACTAAATTTTGATCCATAGTCACAAACTTTCGTCTAAATTGAGACTTACAGAAGTATGTCAGGAAATGGATTAGGCAAAAATGGTAGAAGATAATGGATGAAGGTATCTTCTGACTTGAATTTGACTTCTGAATTTACTGATTGTAAGCTATTTTCTGTATGAGATAAATATGATAAAGAGAGTAAGAGTGAATGAGATATACAAAAATATGCATGAGTCATATATATATATATATATATATATATATATATATATATATATATATATAAAAGCTAAATTTAACCGTTATAAATTGAACATTATAATTTAACGTTACCTATTATACATAGACCATACTACCTAGTATACTAGCATAAAAAAAATGGATGACTGACGAAAGAGTAAGGGAGAGAGAAAAGAGAGGGATGAGAGTGATACAAAGAGTAAAGAGAGAGAGAAAGAGAGAGAGAGAGAGAGAGAGAGAGAGAGAGAGAGTTAGGGGTGTTAGGGAGTGAGAAAGAGAACATGAGAGAGAGAGAGAGAGTGTGTTAGGGAGTGAGAGAGAGATTGAGAGTAAAAAAAAATACAACTCTGACGCAATAGGCCCCACTTTTTGGCGCGATCATTGCGGCGAGAAAGAACAAGGGTGAGAGAAGGAGAGAGAGAGAGAGACCAAGGGTGAGAGATGGAGAGAGTGAGAGAGCGGAATGTGAGAGAGTGAGAGAGAGAGAGAGAGAGAGAGAGAGAGTGAGTGTTAGGGAGTGAGAGAGAGAGAGAGAGTGCGAACGTGAGAGAGAGAGAGTGTTAGGGAGTAAGAGAGAGAGAGACCGCCACATAAAAATATGTGAGAGAGAGAGAGACCACCACTTTTTGGTGAGAGAGAGAGTTAGGGAGTGAGAAAGAGAGAGAGAGAGAGAGAGAGAGAGAGAGAGAGAGAGAGAGTGAGTGAGAGAGCGAAACATGAGAGAGAGGGCGGAACGAGAGAGAGAGAGAGAGAGAGAGAGAGAGAGAGAGTTTAAAAAATATATTAAATATAAAATGCCTTTTGAAGGGCATTTTTCCTAGGAAAAAATGCCCTTCCAAAGGGCGTTATATATATATATATATATATATATATATATTAATGGCTGCAACGGAAACCAGACAAAAAAATAAAAAAAAACTGGAAAGTCGTAAAACACCCTTCCAAAGGGGGTTATGATGCTTTCTGTGAAAATTTTAAAATTTCTATACTCTCAGTGGAATTTGTATGATTTTTGTTGCTCTGTATGAAATTTCTGTTTTAGATTCTATAATAAGAATGTAGGGGTTCATTTTTTTTAGAATAGTAAGGTTCAATTGGAGTCTCATATGCTATAGTTTGAACCTGAGAATTTCTACATTCAGAATGTAAGAGCTTATTTTGTATAATAGTGAGACTTAATTGAAGCCTTATGATAGTCCGACTGATTTTGGTTTTAAAAATAAGTAAGAAATTCACGAGAAAAAATAGTTCAAATATGTCTCAATTCATTTTAAATTATCCCCTCAACGTGTTAAATGGGTCGGATGGTCCGACCCTGATTCGGTCAATTCCTGACTGGGCCAGCCCGGACACGGTCAACAGGTCCACCCGACCCATGGTAACCCCAGGTTCTGGTTGGGTTATGAAAGGAGGCCCAAAATTTCAGCCCCAACACGGTCAAAAATTAGGGCCGAATCAGATTTGTCATTCCCAACTTGTTCAACCCCGACCCCGACCCCGACCGACCCAGTTAGTGACTTCGTTCATGTCCGTTATTAAAAATGGTGATCCCCCACCCCCATCCAAAACCATTTATATTAATTTTTGTGTTGTTATTTACCAAAATATCTCCAAATATATCTGTTATTTAAAATATTGGGGTATTCTGGTAAAATAAAATCTTCCAACAACCATATTAACATAAACATGGATATTTGTACCAAAAAATCCTTAAAATATAATCATTTTTGACTGTTTTGAAGGGAATTTTGGTTATTTTGTGGATAATGACTCAAATATATATCCTTATAATAGCAATATTCTTAGGACATTATGGGTCATTTGGCACCAAAAATTCCTATAAATAGGGCATAATTTTTTTAAATTTAGCTGGACAAATTTTCATCACTCTCTTCCAATACTTATAAGCAAGTTAGTGAAGTAGTAACTTTCTGGAGACTGGAGTACAAGAAAAATCATAAAAAATTGAAAAATTTGGTGGCTTCAACTTGATCGACCACTACAAAGTTGCGGCAATTCTATATCGACTTTGGAGGAATTCAAATTAAGGCTCAAGTATATTTTATATAAAATTAGTTATTTCGATATTAAAATTTGATTAGTTAATTTTTTCCATCTCTTATTTTATTTTTTATGTTTTAAAGTATGATATTAAACCATCCCTATCAAGGTATTCAGAACAGTGTTTGTTACAATTATTATAATATTTTTGATGAGAATTGTTATAATAATAATTATGTAGAAGATTTTATGCCACTGACACAAATATCACCTGCATAAGTTACAAGTATTAATATTAAATTTTCAACTATAAAGAAATGATTTTATAGAAAAAATTTCTAAATTATTTGTCACCTATAATGCGAGAAAAGAAGTTCCATATCCGAAAGACCAAAAAACAAATACCTAAAGGTTCACAACGCAAGAAATAAAAAAAATAAAAACTTTAAATGAAAAAAAATGACGGCATAAAAACTTCGAAGACACACTAGGAAAGTTATTGTGGCAATGACACTTTAAATGCTAGACAACCAAGTTAAGCACCAAGTCCTAAAGGATCTTCAATATGAAACTTTACTTATTCTAATGCTTGTAATAAAATCAACTTAACAAAATATGATATTTGTGATGAATAACCTTTTACATTTGGTGAGAGTAAATTATATTATGACTATACAAGTAGTACTCTAAATTCGTATTTTACTAAAGTTTCTACATCTACTACTCGAGCAGATACTGTCAAATTTTTTAAGAAAGAAAGACAGTTTTCAAAGAATATTTTGTAAGTATTTGTTAACTTTTCTTTAACTTCTGATATATGGATTAGTAATTACTCTTTTTTTTGTATCATGCCACATTATTTAGATACAAAATAGAATTTGCAAAAATAAATTCTTTGGCTAAGATCGTTGGAATATTCGCATACTGGATCTGCAATCGGTGAAGCTATATTTCAAGTTTACGTGAATATGATATTCATAATAAAAAAATTCAATTTCTTTTGATAATGCTAGTAATAACACTTCTTGTATTAATAATTTAAAATCTCAATTTATGCATGTATGTAATAGAAGGATGACTTTTTCATATATATGTGATTGTTAAATTGTTAATTCAAGTGTACAATAATACTGTAAAAAAGAATAATGGGATAATTTATTAATAGAGAGAGAGTATATATTTGTCCACCCCAAGCATCTTCCATGTTAACACCGTTGGATGGGCTTTCAGTCATCTAATCTTAACCTTTGATAAATTAACGGTTAAGATTAGATGACTTAAAGCCCATCCAATGATGTGAATATGGAGGATATTTGGGATGGACAAAAAATGGGGTGGATTTGATCTCTTCCCTATATGGGTTGGGATCATGATCCACCCACTTTTTTGTCCACCCCAAACATCTTCTATGTTAACACCGTTGGATGAGCTTTAAGCATCTAATCTTAACCTTTGATAAATCAACGGTTAAGATTAGATGACTTAAATCAACGGTTAAGATTAGATGACTTAAAGTCCATCCAAGGATATGAATAGGAATGATGTTTGGGGTGGACAAAAAAGGGGGGTAGATTTGATCCTTTTTCTATATGGATTGAGATCATGATCTACCCCTTTTTTGTCCACTCCAAACATCTTCCATATTAACACCATTGGATAGGCTTTAAGTCTTCTAATCTTAACCGTTGATAAAGATAATAAATTAGATGGGCCATATTATAAGTATTCAATAATAATTTAAGCCTATTGGGTTTATGGATCTTTATATTTTTAAGATTAGACTCAAAATTATTTTGTGTATTGCAACTTTATACCCTCAACTTTTGACAATATTCAACTTGATACCCTAAAAATAATTTGGACTAAAATGCCCTTCCTTCTCCCCCCTCCAGATGCGGGTAGGGAGGGGGCGAGTGGCCGGCGGGGGCGCATGAGGGCTGCGCGCAAGGGCGCGCAGGCGCTCCCTGGGATAAGCAGTGGTGCTCGCGGGCGTGAGCGGGGGCACGCTGCTGCGCGAGTGGCGCACGCGCGAGGTTGAGGGGTCGTCGGGGCCGGATAGGGGGTGGTCTCCGGGGGTAGAGGGTGGCCGCCGGCAGAGAAGCAGGAGGAGTGGTGGAGTTGGGTGGGGGAGAGTAGTTTAGGAATAAAATAAAATTTGGGTATCAAATTGAAAATATTTGTTGAGATAGGATATTAAGTTAGTACCTATCAAATTAAAGGTATCAAGTTAAACATTGTCAATAGCTAGGGGTATCAAGTTTCAATTAAGCCTTATTCAAATAATAACTTGACATGGGCTTAACCTATATTTATCAACAGTTGAGGGTATCAAGTTGAACATTGTCAATAGTTGAGGGTATCAATCTGCTAATTATAGGAATAAACTATATTTGGCTTTAAAATAAGGGTTATTTAGTAGTAAGGTCTCATATACTATGTGATATAGGATTTTGGTCTCCAAAGTGTTCGACGTTAGTATATGGGTCTTAAAATTACTGTTCATAAACCTACGTAAACAATAATTTTAAGACCTAAACTCTAATGCCATATACTTTGGAGACCCAAACCCTAATATCATATATTATATTAGACCATATTACTAAATAATCCTTAAAATAAATTAGGGTATAGAATAAATGAATTAAGGAATAAATAAAAGATTTAACCAAAGAATACCTAATTATATATTTTTCCAAGATTGACTAATTGGTGTATTCATGTCTTATTGTGGAGTGATCGAGGATAATGATCGAAATTTGAATTGGACAACTATCTTTCGGTCAACTAATCCATACAATACTCTATATATATTTTATTTTATTACTTTATAGTTCTATGATACATGTTTTAAATGTTTTTCATGATCGTCACGCGATAGTAAGCATGAGAGCTAGTCAGTGCTTGTGGATTATTATTCATGATTATTGTGTTTCGTGACTTGAATCCATGGTGCTAGTCAGACAAGAAAATACTAAGTAGATATATGAACAACCCATATACATTATGTAGATTATATTGATAGTTAATCATATACTTTACGTATGATTGAGCCGTACTTTTCGTATCGTGTTAACCTAGCCGATCATATATTAAAAACAGTATTTCAATCATGTAGTAGTTGCAATTATTGTTTCTTTCGAATTGATATTGTTATATACATACTTGTTCCTACCATGTTTACTTTTTATGTTCTCACTTCATATAAGTTTTAGTCTTATTCATTCTAGTACTTGTTTATAGTGTTGTACTATTTTGATCTGCATTTTTTATATTTTAATTTGCTCCAATCCTGTCTAAATACGTTGATATATCAAACTGTCTGTATGGAGTTTGTGTTCATGATTGAGGTTAGCTATTTTTCCTAGGTGTTTTTCCTCTTGTGATATTCTGAAAGGCATAACTTTCTTTCATATTCTTTTTAGTCTATTTTCTTCTAGTTCAAGACATAGTTAGTAATAGTTAGACCTATGAATGCGATTATCTGTGATCATAGATGATTATTTAAGGTATAGATAGCATACTACCGTCGATGCCCCGACGTAGTCAAGACGTACTCACTCATGTTTTTATGGAAGCCCATGCAGGTCCATCTTCGTAAATATTATAATATTGTAGTGGTACCTAGAAATAGTCGTACTACTATGAACCTGTAATTGATTAAAGAAGTTGAAGGATAGAGAATATATCCACATCTAGGCTATAGGTATCTCCTAGGCCTATCTTATTAGTTAATTCTCCTTATCATGATTGATCTCCTCTTTCATTTAGTACTTGGAACTTGACTTGAATTGTTCATTTAATATTGCTATATAAATCCTCATGGATAAAGTTAAAAGTATATTCGAAAACCAATCTTAGCAGGGCAAATACGTACTACAGTCATTTATCTGAATCATGGAACCGCGAGTCCATTGCAGCTAGATGCGCACTGGGGAGGAGGCATGTGCTCTAAGTGAAGTATATATATATATATATATATATATATATATATATATATATATATATATATATATTCTTTGATATGTCCTTTCTACAGAAGTAGGAACTAAGTTCCCAAGGGGGGATTCGAACTGTGCCCATTCCCACGGGAGCCCAGGCACTAGCCTAGTGGTAGTACGAAGGGACACCATAGGAGAGGTCCCGGGTTTGACCCCCCCCCACCCACCGCAGGTTGGCTTATATAGCCACGGCTCGGTATGGAGAAAGGATGCCAAATATATATATATATATATATATATATATGTATATATATATATTGGAAGAATGGTAATTTTATTAATTCAGAAATAACTAAAATCTGCCCCTCGTTACAATCGTGACATCTTTGTCAGCCATCATACAAGATACATCAAAGTCCATATTATGAATAATACTGACACTTGACGTAGCAAGTCCCTCATATACTCCTCTATTTTTTTCCCTCCATTTATGTCATACAGCCGACGCAAGTATGACCCTTGCCTCTTTAACCCACTTTGGACCTTTATTTCCAGCTTGTGCTATCATCTCCATATTTCCCTCCATGTCCCTCGATGCCTACTGTATTGTCTGTAACTTGAGTAACTGACTATGCCAAATTTGCCAGGAGTACTCACACTAAAAAAATAGGTGGCCCAAATTTTTGTGTTGACTTTGGCACATGATGCACCACAATCCACTAACTTGGATGCCTAATCGGCCCATCCATTCCAATGTCAGCAACCGCCCCTTTATCATTCGGTACATGCGGAGTTGTAATTTATATGCAACCCCCATACCCACACAAACTCTGCCCTCCCCATGTCCGAGTGGTGTTCACGGATAGCATTATAAACATGTTTGAAGTCAAACGTCCCACTGGGTGACTCCCACATCCACGCGTCCGCAGAAAGCGTCCCATCTACACTGACCTATTTTATAAGATGTGCGAATTATCGAGTCCAGGCATTCATTTTCGGCCGCCATTGGCCCTGTCGCAGTATATAAGCAATCGCCTGGTTCCTTGGTATAGTCTGGTTTACATCCCCGCCATGCTTGTCTAGGAGACTCTTATGTTGTATCTACAGATTGAGCCATAAATTAGTAGTCATCTCGTCCTTCATAGTTCTAGAGATATGTTGCTTCATCCTGTCACTCTTTTCCAGGAGCGTCTTCATGATGACCAAAAAATTGCTATTTATCCGATGTGTCTAGAAGTTCTACCTTTATTTTATCTCCTTTGTATCCACTAAGCCCAAAGTGAGTCCTACGAAATAAACTTCCAAACAAGCTCCATACCTGCTATGTCGCGTAGAACTCATAGCAGTCGCAACCCCACTACTCCTTCACATTTTGGATGACATAATACGTCCCAGATTATAGCATGCACACCTCCATGCCAAATAAACTTCGCACATAACTTCTCAATTTTACTAATAGTAGTCGTGGGGAGCATAATCGATTATAGCCAATGCATAAAAATATCAGTAATGACCAATCTGACCAGCTCGATAAGTCCACCAAAAGATAATTGTTGGGCTTGCCATCCCTCAATCTGTCCCTACGTATATTTAACCAAACTGCTGTACTCTGGTGTAGTTGACCAATAAAGTGATGCCCAGGTATTTAACAGGCAATGCCCCCACCTCCACTCCCAACCTTACGACCCTGCTTTGTTGGCACAATGAGCATTAAAGTACGTCTTGCTTTTGACTTTATTTAAATATAGTCCTATGTGCGCCACAAATATCTCCATAACCCTTGCTAGCCTCGCAAACCTGTCTTTGATAGGCATATAAACACTAGGAGGTCGTTTGCGTAGATCAGATACGAAACATGTGGCTGCACTGATCTATATAACGGAATAATCTGTCTCATGTGAACTGCCAGATCAATCAAGCACGTAAATTACTCCATCACCAGTGTAAAAAGATATGGGGATAGAGGATCACCATAATGTAATCCTCGATTGTTGTGAATAAAACCATATGACTAACCTCGAATCAGCATTAAAAACAAAGAAATCCTGGACCATCTCCACCATCGGTTCCTTAAGTACTCCCCAATGTGTCTTATAGAATTTACTCTCAAATCCATCAAGCCCAGGGACCTTATTCGAATCTTCTTTAAGAATGACCGCTTCCACTTCCTCTACTTTATTTGGTGCCAACAATAATCGATTACCATGCTCAGTGACCAATTTTTTACATATAATATTATTGAACTCAGTATTATAAGAAGTTTGGTTAAATAGTCCGGTATAGTACCTGGCCACTTCATCCTGCAACTCTTCTTGCGACACAACCTCCCTCCCATCTAGGCCGACGAGCATACTGATCTGATTTTGGTGGTGATGCATTTTAACAACATCATAAAAGAATTTTAAGGATTGATCTCCCTCTCCAAGCCATGTATATTTTGTTCGTTATGCTATTTTAACTTCCTCTTGTAGTCGAAGAAGTCCCACATCGGCTATGAGTCATTTCTCCTCTGTACCTATTTCGAGATTAAGCGGGTCCAGTTGTAGCTGAATTAATATCGCCTTTAGATTGCCTTCTTTAGCCTGTAGCTGTCGTTTAGGGGCCGCACGATTCTATTTCTTCAGTCCCTCCTTCATAAGTTTCAACCCCTGGCTGATTTTGAACTATAGATTTGCCTCCATGACAGCCGCCAATCCTGTCATCACCACGTCAGTATACCCCTCTACCGTCGGCCATATATTATTGTATCGGAATTGCCATGCCTTGGTATGTGTATTCTGTACGATATGGATACATATAGGGGAATGGACACTCGTTCCTGCCGTAAGACCTTGCGCCAAAGCATAAAACCAAGCCCGATTTCCTAACACCCTGTCGAGCTAACATACAACCTCTTTTTGTTTGATTTATTTTTCCATGCCCACAGGTGACCCACTCGCTCAAGTGGCTGCAACCCTGATCCCAATAAACATTGTTGGAACTCTCAATAGATGACATTAGGTACCACCCTCACCCCCACCTTCTTATGATCTTACAACATAGCATAGAAATCCCCCATTATCACCAGGAGAAGACGCCGCTAGATTTTAGCCACTACACTGATATGAATGAGCTCCTGCCACATGCCCGTCCTCCTACATCTATCGTTATGCCCATATACAGCACCAAAAATGAATTGAAGCCCCCTTTATTTGTGAATGCAATTACAATCAATTGCTCTGACATATGAATCACCTGACCCATCCAGTGTCGACTATCCCACCGAACTCACACCCTTGCCATATCACATAAATACAGGTTATGTATCTACTGCCAATGGCCTGCTGTCCTTCTTGTAAGAATACAAAAATACAAGGTTTTAGCAATGGACGAATCTATCACTGAGTTGCAACTAAAAAGCATTAGCGGCAACCTGGCAATGGATATATGATAGATTATGGGTGTCGGTAGTTGATCCATTACTAACATGGTTCCATTGCCAATCAGTAAAATTTTTGATGAGTGTATGACTACTTGGCGATGCATTGACGACATGTTGTTGAAATAACGAAGGACTAGTTTGACGTTGTCCTAGCGACACTCTAGCGGCCAACTCTTTAGTGGATTAAATGACTTCTTAGTGACGAATTAGCATCACATTTGGCATCTATTTGCAGATGCACAGGAACCGACTCCTAGTTTTCGATACTAAAATTGGTTTCTAATACTCAATTGGGCGACTTATCAATGTGTCGCTTATGAGTCGCAAGAGCATCGTCGTACGTTGCTCTTCCACCACTCTAAGAATTCTCAGTTAGTAACGACTTAGTATTTCACCTAGGAGTTGCAGAGGTGTTGCTTTCCATCGCCAAGCCACCGCTAAGCTGGACAAAACTAAAAAATATATTATGAATTACATTACTCATATACGTACTATTTCAATAATAACAATCACAGTATATCACCACCCAACGTAACCCGTTGTAGAATTCACATCTGATCGAACCTTCAGTCGAACAAAATGCACGTTGGAACCACAACGTACGTAATTAAATATAAATAAAACAAACATTCAAATAAAGATAAATAATTCATGAAAGATAAACATCACCACAATGTGTTATAAGTACATAAATTCACATGTCAATATAAATCTCAAAAATAATATCCATAATACATATACAACATCAATAATATATATATACACTTTTACAACAACAATATAAATCTCTAAAAATAAAATTACTATTTTGATGGTGATCTCTGGCCTCCTAGATGAGTTAAGACATCCGTAGGAATTGAGCTCACTATGTTATGTGGTTGTAAACTCAATGCCTTTGAAGAAACTAAACTCAGGAGACTCGACAAAACAGCAAGAGATATGACATAGAAACCGGAAGGAGCAGAGGTAAATGCACTAGAATAAGCAGACGTCATGGTGGTACGAGTGTTTAGGGCAATGCCACTAGCAGGTGCAGTCATTAGGATTCCAATAGTGGTCTGCATGGTGTTAATAGACTCCTACGTCACTTCCATGTTGGCCTACAAGGTGGTCATCACCATAATAATCTATATCATCTACGGGACGACATCTGAAGGTGGAGCAAAAAAAGGCACCAGTGGTGGAGGTCTCGAGACAACTCATATCTGTATCGCTAATGAGCAGGCACTGTAGATGCATCCGCCCTTTCCTCTCCTACTAGCGGCCTTTATCCAAAGGTCGTTGGTTTGAGAGGGCATAGAAGCGGCTGTAGTCATAGGAGAAGACTCGATGACACTCTCGGCCACCCCATCTTGAGTAGCCGGATTAGCTGTCTTAGTTTGTAGAGACAAGAACACAGCCTGTATAATTATATGTACTTCATGAAGGGTTCAACATAAAGACAGGGTTCTTCAATGACTGCTCGAAGGAATTCCTTATCGTTGTTGTCGTTGTTTGTTCATAAACTCATTTTATGGATAAACTCTCCATTCTTGGTCATATAATCGATGAAAATACTAACAACACATGCCAAATTAATCCCTACCCGCCATCGATGGGTACCGATCGACACAAAAGTTACGGGAGCCTTGCAAACCTTTTTGCTAGATTCTTGCTTGAGGCATCAAAGGATTTTGGCTTTATTGCTGATCAAAGAAGAAAAGCTTATTGGATAAATACATTAGATTTTGTTAATTTGAAGCGAGTATAAATTTTCTCTCTCCTCTAACCATTCTATTTATAGGCAACAACAGTAATTTAGTTTTGAGGACATTAAATTGTCCTTGTTAAATAAAAATAGAACATGTGGCTCATGACTTATGCGAATCATAAGGAGTATTTGGGCACATATTTCGTTGGCATGATTTCAACAACAACGTCATCGTCCGTTTTTGTCGTGATTCCAATGTCGACTTTATCAGACTGATCTAAATTTTAGTGACAATCTTCATCCAATGTCAGATGTGTTTCAATACCACTTTGAAATTTTTGGTGAATCTCCTTATGCTTTTATATTCATAATATTTTGAACTAAATAAATTTTTAGAAATTTTGGTACTATAATTAGTCACACACATGTAATTACTTTTTCTTACTAGTTTGATGTAATTTATATATAAAGAGTTTTATTTTCCATAATCATTAAGAAAGAGGTTAAAATAATATTTCTGTATAAAATCTTTGGTCTCAAAGTTTGTCACGGTATCGGAGCATTGATCTATGTTCCCTCTTCTTTTATCAATTGTTCTTTTATTTCTCTGATGTTCTGATCATTATCTTTATCTTCTTAATGGAGTCTCATCATAGATTCACTATAAAATTGGATGAGAATAATACTTCGTATGGGTGTCTTACATTCAATATTTTCTAAAATATTGAGACTGTTGGAGTTACATTACAGGAGATGTGAAAAATCTTTTGATGGATCATCGACATCTAAGTGGGTGATCAACAATACCAAGATAAAGATTTGGATTTTGGAGTCTATTGAAGCATCCATCGATGTGAACTTGAGCCCTTAGCCGTCCACAGGAAAAACAATTGTATTCTAAAAGAGCACGATACTTGTATTGACACTTTACTAGGGTTTTTTTTATGAGAGTTCCATAGTGTTGTTATATCTTAAGTTGCGCATGCATGTTGCTAGTACAATATACATATTCTCATTTTTTCTATTATAGTTATCGCATTATTGTATAGTTCTACTTTTCCTTCTTGATCATATTCATTGTAGCATTTACATCTTATTGTATAACTCTATTTTGTATTATGTTTTGATGTAATCATGATTAGATAACTAATATGACACCTTTAGATGAGGATTCATAACCTACACATTACGGTTATTAATGTAGTTGTAGCTGTAGCGACAAAGACTTAAAGGGAGAAAATAGGTCTCGAGAGATGTTTAGCTACTAGTTATTTAGTTCTTTAAACTATTTTCTTTCATTCTTATTTATAGCGGATTTGTTCTACAAGCACTAGATTTGGAGTTTATTTGGTGGATTCTTTGTTTGAGACATATATGGTGGGTTATTAATTTTATAGACTTTTGAGTTATATCTTGTTCAATCTTTTCTATCGTTCATGTTATTGTTATGGCATTTTTTTTGAGTGAGTTAGAACGGTTGGTTTTGTGATTTGATTTATTGGGTATTGTTGATTATTATAAATGAAACATAAATTATGGATATCATACTTGAGGTATAGACATTATATTATTATCGATACCACGACGTAGGCTAGATGTACCTACGTACTTATATCCAATTATTTGAGAGCGAGTTGTTATAAGTCTTTTTCAATATTTTGTGGAGATGATCTATTACAAGAACCAAAATAAGTTGTAATAAAGGGTCACCTTGTCTTAGACCTCTCTTACACGTAATTTTCTTATCATTTTTATCATTGACTAATATATTTGATTTAGTCGATTTTGACCAACATTCAATCCAACCTCTCTATTTATTTCTGATCTGTCGATGTCTCAGTACTACATATTGCAGTCCCATTCTACCCGACCATAAGCTTTCTCGAAGACCAATCGCAGGGTGAATCCCTCTTCTTGTTTGAAACTCACGATTGTATTTAGAGAAATTGCAACATTATCCAAGATATATTTTCTGGCAATGTACCCAGTCTAATAATCACCTATCAAAGCCCCTATCACTAGTTAAAGTATGTTGGCTAGGGCTTTTGCGATAATTTTATGTAGATGCCATTAAGAGCATACATAGTGGGAACACTCCATACAATCTCCAAACATTTTACAAATTGTGTAAATTAATACTTTTGGAGTGTCATGTAAGTGAATACAACTCCATGCTACGCACCAATATGATGCACTAGCATTCATACTTGCGATTGTCACCTGTAAATTCTAAGATAAAGTATAGAGCATCTAGGAAACTTATCATATATTACATATTAACTTAACACATACTTAAACACACTAAGTTTACCAAGAGTTATCAAAACCTTTAATTTACATATTTCAGCTACAAAATGAAATAAGCTAATCATCCCCAAAGGACTATCCTCCATCGTCCATCAACTTCATCAACGTCTCTTCAGAGTTATTCTTTTCTCCTAGTGAACAAAACTAAATCGTCTGAATGACAAGCAAGCCCTTATATCAAGAACGGTAGAATAAATGAAAAATATGGATAAATTTGTAAGAAAGAGTACATATCTGGAATAAGGAATAACTGACATAGAAATCTAAAATATTCATTAACTTGGGATATGAGGTTTTTTATTCCTAATAAAACCTAATCTACTTGGTGTCAAATACGCAATCACAACCATAAACAACATCATAATTTTTCTATATACAAATGTAATTTAGAGAACACTTTTAGATCACAACACCAACACCTATTGTCTCAGCAATAATCTCATATATCCGGGATCAGATAAATTTCTTGATGGGTGGTGGTTAGATTTCCAATCCCACGAGTAACACATTATATAAACAATTGTCAAATTTCTTAAGAATTTGGATCATATGATAATATAACTATTGTCAAATTACTTGAATTTTTTAAGAATTCAGAACATGATAACATTGGATATACATAATTGTTGAACTTCTTAATCTTTTTTAAGAGTTCGGATCCAAAGACAAGTGTAGTGAGTTAAACCTCGCCTTCGTCATCATATACCGGCTTATAACAAGTGTCAGATGACTTGTGTTATACTAAAAAATCCTATCAAGTGTAGTGAACTAAGCCTTACCTTGAACCATCTTATAATCATGCAGATGTCGGCAATAAGTGTCGAATTACTTGAATTTAGCTCAAGAATTCTCAAGTGTAGTGAGCTAAGCCTCACCTCGGTCATAGTATGCCATACGTATGCCGGGACTATTGATTAGTTTTAAACAAGTATTTATTGCAAAGAGTTCGACGGTGTGATCCAAAAGTTCTCTCCCACCTCAATGCAATTCTAAAAATTCATAATTATTCCTATCTAACATACAATTTAAGTTAAATTACAGGTCCCGAATTGTATCTCATTTCGTGTGTCAATTACCAAACACTTTACGAGGATACTGTTCAACAAGTAGTTTTGTCTTAGCAAAAATATTAAATATCCAATCATGTATCTGTTTTGTGAGCTTATGGCATCACATTAAAACTATAATATTATATTTGGTAGAAAAATTTCGAAAATATGAAATTTGTACCGCATGCCTTGGAATATAAAATATTGAGAAATTTTGTTACTCTTTTGTGCACGTGCAAGTGTGTCCTACGTGTCCTATAATCTAAATCCCGAATTTAAGATTTTTAGAATTTTAACCCAAGTCAGATGACTTGCTAAATATCTTAAAATAGAGATTAACCAAATATTCAAAAATTTAAAAAATGGTTCTCTCTGAATTTCTTGAAAAAATTTTTAGAGTCTCCTTTGTATTTTGTAGCCCAAATTTTTTATATTTTATAATATACACCCGGAGCAACCCTCTTTAGAATTTTTGGGTTTGTCGATCCCTTCGGTGGAGGAACTCTCAACACCGATAACACTAAAAAAATAATACAAATTAGCGACGCCAAAAAATGTTACTAATAGGTAAAAAAATGTCGCTAAAAATTTTTATGACATAATTTGTGATATTTTGGTGTTGTCACGTAATCCATGGTCGTTGACAACAAATTTGTTGCTATAGCGACATACATTTGTGACACGTCCACGTCGTCCATTATTTTGTTACTAGCGACGTCCAGCAACACGACGTCGGTATATCAGCGACTGTGCATATTGTTGCGTAACGTCGCCAAATCAACGACCTTACCGGCGATATTTTGCTACATCAATGCTGACATGGCAAAAATTGTCATGTCAACTCTTTAGCGACGTATAGTGACGTTTTGACACAGGTTAGCGACATATTGTCACGTCGGTAGACGTCGGTAAACGTCGCTAAATTTTAAAAAAACCAGAAAAGGCATACAGTTTTAAAAAATATTTTCCAACAAAAGTCTGGCTGCAGTTGTAAAATCACAGTTTATATAAATAGACCCGGAGCAACCCTCCAATGAATTTTCTTGGTTCGTCGACTCCCTCGGTGGAACACTCAACAACAATACATCACTACAAAAATATAGAGTTTTAGCGACATAATTATTTGTCGCTAAAATGCCTATTTCTGTCGTTATTTTAATAAAGCGACGGATTAGCGACAAAAATAGGGCATCACTAATTAAAGTGTAGCTGCCATATCTCGCTAATCCGTCGACATGGCGATGGATTTGTGACAAACTTAGCGACGGAATTACAGCGATATATTAGTGACGGAATAATTGCGTCGCTTTATTTGGGGATAGATTAGTGATGGATTGGCGAAGAAAGTGTGAGCCTATTTTTACCAAATTTTCCAAAAGCTCACCGATAAAATTTTTGTCACTAATCCGTCACTAAAGGCGACGGAAATAGTGACGGATATAGCGACTATGTTTGATAACAAAAATTCTACTTTTTTTGGTATCAGACATATTTAACGACGAATTTTCCGTTACTAATCCGTTGCTAAAGCGTCGCAGATCCATCGCTGACTTAAAATTTTCTATTTTTTCGTCGCTAATCCGTCGCTAAACATAATTTTTTTTTTTACAGAATAGAATCATTTACTTTCTGCTCATGTAACATTATACAAAATTAAATCACCTATACACAAATACATCCAAACACATCAAATACAATAAAATACATCAAATACAATAGAACTTAAATATAAGTGCATAACCATAAGTTATCATACACCCTCCATAATCCAAACATATATAGTTATACACAAATACATTCAACAAACTGTCAAATTATCAAAAAAAAATACACATCAAGTCGAAGGTGGAGGTAGAGGCGGCTGTCGAGTAGCCATGTACTACGGCATAACCGCAGCGATAATCTGCTGTAGATCCTCAGGAACGACAGCGGAGCAGCAGGGGGAGCCGGAGGAACCATCGAAGGAGCTGGAGTAGCAGGAGGAGCAGGAGCTGCAGGATCACGAGACTCTGTCAGTTATCTAACCTGCCTCTGTACCTCTAACAGAGTCACCGTGATCTGCTCCAAACTTATAGCACTAGGAGGAACGGGCTCTGATGGAGCAAGAAGGAGCCGTCGAAGGGGCTTTGGAAAGAATCGACGGCTGGGATGCCAACGATCCATTCCCATACATGCTGTTTCCTTTCCCTCTTCCGACAGCTTGTATCCACCGATCGTTTCTCTCACTTGGCTTACTGCTCTCAGCCCCACCCTTCAACGTCTCATACGTCTCCTATATTTATTTATGTAATAGGTTTAGATATCGTAGGTTTGGATTAATCTTTTTATTGACTACAACTAAGGTTAGGTTTAGAGTTAAGTTTAGATATCGTAGGTTAGCTTTAGAGTTAAGGTTTTTGGATATCATAGGTAACAATATTAAAGTTAAGGTTAGATTTTTAGGATATACAATTATAGTTAGTTCATAGTCATCGATGAGTCTCACTCAAGCTTGAGTGGCCGTTTTCCTCGAGCATAAGGGTCTTTATGACACAATAAATAATTTGATTCATTTTTAATTAGGTCTTTCCCTAGCCAAACAAAGAGAAGAACTACTATACAATAACAGGTTTTATGCATTAGTCCGCTGCGTATGTTTGATTCGATCGTTTAGCGGCTTTTTAAGCAACTGACCGAGCAGTAAACAAGAACGAAAGAGGAGCTGGAGCTATCTTCATTTCCCCCAAAAATAGAATTTTAATTTATGGAAAGATATCAATTGGTAGAGCCCTTGATAAAAGAAAGAGATATTGTGTATGAATCCCCCCGCTGCAGGAACATACGATTGTCATTAGAAAGTAAACGCGCTGTTAAGCCCTAGAAGGACGAGATATTCGGAGATCTCTGGTTCTACTTCTCCTTCCTTTGGTGTGGGATATAGGAAGAATATCGCAATGTGCGCAAGTGCATACGAGTTTTTTAAACGCACGGGCGCATGCATGCGAAGATAGATCTGCTATGCGCTTCTTGCTGGGGTCCGGGTTAAAATTGTCCCTACTTCTTCTTATGCTTATGGGTAAGAAAGTGGTGCTAGTGAGATATATCTATCTATCTATATGGCTCCAAATTCTATGAACGATAAAAAAAAATGCAGGTGGGTAGGTCAGTCTAGGGAGAAGGAGTCTGGAAAGAAGGCTAGTTAGCAGCCTTGGTTCATTCTTTGGTTATTTACCGTAACCTACTAGGCTATGGGATGCCCATCTTGCATGAGGACTCCACCAATGACAAAGTCTGAGGCATCCGTATGCACCGATTATCGCTGGGTGTGGTTTGGCAACCAACACTTCCTTCCTCACTGGCATTCGTCTCACTTCGCAGCTAACTTTGCTCTCCTTGATAGGCCTCGCTTTCTCCCCATCCATCCAGATCAAGCCATCACCTATCCAATGGCACCCTAGGAATAGGATCTCTGTCTGCCCTTATCGTTCTCTCTCTCGGACTCCCTGACTCTCTCCCTCTCTCGGCCTCCCTCACCCTCCTTTTTTGTAATACGGGCCAGGGGCCTTACGCCTGCCCGCGGCAAAGAACACACACACGCATAAAGACCAAACTCTCAATATCTATTTCTCTACCTACCCACCTGTGTCGGTTTTGGGTACATGTACCCTTTTATTGAAAGTCGTTCGAGCTTTTTTCGGGAGTATGGCATGGGTTTCTTCAGCTCCATAGCGGTCCATTTTTTTTATCATTATTTTTGTCCGCCCACCTGACTAGAGGGACTGAGAAATTAAGGGATGCTAAGGTGCCATGGCAAAGTAAGCTTAGCCTTTCTCTGGTTAAGAAAAAGGGGCGCTGATTTCTTTTTCCTTCCAAATCCAGAATAGAGAAGGGATTCACGGGCATTAGCAATTTTCTAACCCAAAAGCGCTTTCCAGCGATCTCTATTCCTTCTTCTATCCAGGAAGCTCTTTGTCACCCAGGTTGGCGTGCTATAATAGGATTTTTTCAAGGAACCCTATGGTCCTTCTAGGACCCTTTCATGCATTATGTTCGATTTCAAGGAAAAGTACTTTTGCTGATAATATAATATTGCCAGACTTGGAGAGTTTAGACACGAGTATGCGAGCGCAGTTACCAGAGGGAGCGACAAGGGCACGAAGGCAATCGCTCGAATGTTCCCCTAACCCAACCCGGTAACAGACCAGAGGGTCAAACCCAGATTCTTCTCTAGACCAAAGCCTTTGCGCGTGTATAGAATTTCTTATCTATAATATATAAATGGATAAAGAAGGACTTTCGGCAAAGCACCAGGGGGTCATAGACGTAGGAATAGGGTGTCTGGATTAAAACTACCAGATGGACAATGGTGTTATGAAGATCAAATACAGAGAGATCATGCCATGAGCCCTCGCGTTCATGATATCTATATTCAACTGTTCCCCGTCTCGCTTAATTAATAGGCTGATCATCAAATCTTACTTATTTAAAGTTAAGGTTCTTGTTATTTGTTTTTTGATTCACCGAGTCGGTTAGGTAATAATCCTCATCCTCAACTGCAAAAAACTAGTAAGTTATCAAATTTATGTCGCATTGCGAGATTACTTGACACTATCTCTATACTCTATAAAAAGGGGGCCTCTTGAATATTCTCTTTCCTAGTTTTTTATAAGTAATACAGATTTACTCTTGTTTTTCTATTGATAGGAATTATTTTTTTCTCTTTGGAGTTAGTGGATTGATTGGAATTTGAGATAGAGATATGGGAGATCGGGTGAGTCCAGTTTAGGTTTCCACCAATTAACTCTTTGTTGAGGAAGTGAGCCCGGAAAGGCAGGATCGGAAGGCATCCTCGTCTCTGGGTGCCTAGGTATCCATAGTAAGCCTTTCTTCATTTGAAACTCGCCATTAATGTGAAGGCTATGCCATCCTAAGGTGCTGCTAAATGGAAGAAACTTATCAACGTCCATGAAAGATAAATCATAGATCGAACTGCCAAATTGGAGGCTTATAATGGCTTTGACAATGCTACCTGTTTACTTTACCAATTCTCTGTAAATAAAGAAAAAAGGCGAGTGGAGTGAGCTGAATAATCGAAGTGAGGCGACCGAAAGCACCATATGGAAGAGGGAGCTAATAGGCAGTGAGAAGGAAGGAAATAGGAGTCTACTAACGGGAACTATCGTACAATCGTATCTTCTTCCATATTTCCTTCCTGCTATCCCATGTAGGCTATACGTAACCGTCATGGGCAACCCGCTTTGTTCTTCCATACCAACTTAGATGCTCGATGCTGCTATTGGCATAACAACCGTTACACCATAGGTTGACCCAACCTAGTCCTCTCGTACTACTCTTTCCCCCTCCGCCTTCCGACCCAATCTAATTAAGGCACTTTACTGTCATCTTTCAGAGACTTTTATGGAAGAACAGAGATCGAAAACCCCAGGCCCAGGTGTCTTCATGTTATCAGCATTTAGGTCGGACAATTTGTGGCTAAGGTCCATTCTTCCGAATTCGTCGATCGAATCCCTGGAACATCGAATGAAAATAGGTGGTCGGGGCTATGAACCATGGTATCGGGGGTTCGAATCCCTCCTCGCCCAAAACTGGCCCAAAAGAACCAGATTTGGCATGAAAACAAAAAGGTAAACTGGTACCAAAATAGTTTGGGATAAGAATGCCATTATAAGAAAGGTCAATGGTTACATGTATTCGAGGGTTTGGAAGAGAGAAGGTTGAAAAAAATGCAAGTAGATAAGATAATGCCGGATTCTTGCTTGCTTGACAACTCACGAAAAAGGATATAGGTATAGTATCAAGATTGACTCAAGCTCTATGAGTGCAACCTCTATCTTATCTACCTTCGAAAGGTACCATAGCTAGTAGATTTATTCCCTTCAGATCCATTGTTTACCATGCTTCTCACTTCGCTCGCCTCACCGCTCCGTGGGATGCCACAGCTTCATGCTTTCGCCATTACAAATATGACACTTTATAGCATTAGCTATATCTTCCCTTATCTATAATATACTCATCCAATACCAAGAGGAGTCGGATGGACCTAACTTTACTTTATTGGATAAAACTAACCTCACATAGATTTCTTACAAGAAATGGGCCGGTACAAGATATTCTTATGCGGGAGATATTCCAAGAGAGTAGATTTGCACGTGGAAGAAATCCATAACCCGAGGAAACAGAGTCCATTAAATTTTAGTTTGAGTAAACACCCGGTAGCCAATCAATCAGGACTAGGATCTGCTGTTTAGCCCTTGGGCCTCTTCTTTCCTAGCGAACTCTTGCCCGTCCGCCAATAGATAGAAGAACTCAGTGATCCGTTGAGAGAAGAAGAACTTCTCTAGCTTTGAGAGAGGCCGGGTGAATGAGAGAAGAAGAGTGAGATCCATTAGCAACAAGTAGGTCTACCCCAGGAAAATTAGTAATGTGTCAGGAGAAATTGGTATAAGAAGCTGTGAGAGAGGTGGAATAAAAAGGCTCGGGATGGATGAAATGAGCACTAAATACTTTTTGAGAGATCTCCTCCAAATTACTGGTATGACTATCAAAATCGTGAGCATCATCATGTAGGTGGTATCTTATGGACCTAACATAGGTCACATCCCTCATGACATAAGATTGAAAGATCCAAACCTTCTTCTTCGGAGCGAAAACGGACATGGCCACCGTAGACCTTCTCGGTAAAAAGATCAAACTTCTGACAGTCGAAATGATTCAAAAACCTCTGTGGAAAGACTTATTCATTCGGATTGACATAAGGGTCAGACCTACAAAAACACGTATAGGTTTGGGGAAAGGATCCCCCGAATATTGGGTATCTGTTGTTAAACTAGGCCGAATACTTTATGAAATAGGCGGAGTATCAGAAAATATAGCCAGAGCAGCTATTTTATTGCTTCTGGAAAAGCTTCTACTTTGCTTGCTTCTCTCACGCTTTCTTGCGCGAAGGCTTAGAGTCCTATTAACTAGGTCCAAAAGAGATTTATTTTTGTTCTTTGTACAAACCACAGCCACCACTACGCTGTCTACCTCGGCTGACCGCACAGGTCTTTTTTGCTGGGCCCTTTTGGATTATTGGCTCTGGTCTCCTCGTACTCTGCTCCCTAGAGTCTAAAGAACCTTCTATGACTGGAAGCTCACTAAGGGAGGAATGCAAGTTCAAACTCGTGAGACTAAGACCTTCACCCTATTGGTTTTTTTTGGAATACCCATCTGAACAAGCCGACTGAACCTGTCAGTTACGCTTTTAGGGGGCGCAACAGTGTAGGTTCCCGATCCTCCTTCTTCTTGATCTTGGTCCTCATCGACGATGAATCCTCTTAGCTGCTCCCTTTCTTTCTCCCAGAGCGGGAGAAACTGGTCGCTATACTCTCAATCGGCCAAGGTGCGGGTTGGGTAGGGAGAGGATGAAAGAGTCGGTCAAGTATCGAGATTGCATTCGCGAGGAGCTGGATGAGAAAAAACTCTCATGTCCGATTTTGGAGTAGAGATGGGTTGTATATTTGAAGCAGTTGACCTCCTTGCTTCTCTCATGTTACAACTCTCTACCCGTTGAGCCCTTTCTCCTCGGTCCACAGAGACCACGAGGTGTAAAGCGATCTCGTACTAAACGAAATTTACTTTCCAACCAGAAATGAAAGAGAGTCGAATTGATCATTCTTTCTTTTGACTTTCTATTTATTAATTTGGTAATAAATAAAATAAAATATTAATAATAAAAATGAATGGTTGGGGCTTCTACGGGCGCCTTTACCCCGCCCTCCCTTCTCGAGAAGCAGAAGGGTATAAAATAAGACAAAAATAGGTAAAAACATATATATATATATATATATATATATATATATATATATATATATATATATATATATATATATAATTGGGTGAACTTGAAAATGGACTCATTGTCACAACCCGCACCCAAAATTTGGGCATGAGCCGTGGGTACGTCCAGCCTATGCCTCAGCATCGGCGGTAGAACGCTGTCTAGGTCTTAAAACTATTAATCATAACTCACAAAATAACCTGTCAATGATCTCAACTCTATAAGGAGGACAATGAATACACATTTGATCATCAAAACATAAGGTACTCAATCACAATAACTATAAGAAGGTAAATGACATGATGAGATATGAAAGAAATAAGAAGTTCTCACATAAGTCTAGAACGCAACTCATATACAATAATAAGTCTAGAGTCTAACTGACTCAACATAAATAAGTCTCTACATAATACAACTCAAGTATCAACTTTAGAATAATTCAATACATAGATAACTAGACTTAGAAGCTGTCTAAACGCCTGCAGGTAGTGTCTTCTCTAAGGAGAGTGGCTCCTCTGGAATCTTCGGAATGTAGTATCCATCTACTCCTGGACCATAATAGGTATGACAAAAATTCTCAATATCCTCTAAAAATATTATCCAGTCAGGATTGGAGCGAAGCACAAACACTAAATAGCAGTTTCAATTATATTAACAAAAACTATAAAACAATGCAAGAAAATACATGATAAAAAAATACTAAAAATTAAAAAAATACTAGAGAGACATTTAATCAGCATATGGAACTAAACAACAATGGAACAGATATATATGAATACTAGAAATAAGTGGACTGGAATAAAGAATAAAAATTCTAGCTAAGTGTTGTGAAATATTAGTTTGCTATGTGATCGACTTGGGACTAGATCAGGCTTGTTATATATGATTGGCTATGATACATGTGAGATCAGGCTAACCATCTGGTTAGATATGATGCGAGCAAAAGTCAGGCTAAGAGGCATACAAATAGTCAGGCTACACCCTACATGATATGTGGGGTAAGCTATGATGCATGAAAGGGGGTATGATCACATAACTTGCTAATATTTCCCTATTCCAGCTAGTACGATGGATTCCAACCATGACTCCTTATGACAGGCATCTATGATACTAGCCGGTGTATCCGCTGTGTCAGAATCAAGTATACACTACAACTAGAATCATAGTAATAATCAAAATAAGAAAAACTGTCAGAGAATGTACTCGCCTGTGGTCCTGCGCAACGTGTGAGGATCGATGTCCAAAATGGAATCACAAAGACCTAAAGATGAAATATTAATGTTAATTGGTGTTTGAATTGATAAAAGTGATTAACTAGTTGAAAATAGATTTCTAGGCCATTTCTAGGTCTATACAAGGTTAATACTAGTCCATACTAGGTTAACTAGTCAATACCAATCAATACTAGTCATATACTAGTTATTACTACTAAGTAAGTTAATATTAAGTATACTAGATACCAATAATATATATATATATATATATATATATATATATATATATATATATATATACTCATCTACATTGGCATCAAGTTAATACTTAACTATATAAAACTTACCTTACTAATAATCTAATCTATTACCTTAGATTTATACTAATTCCTATATCTTACCTAACTCAACTAACTAACAAATATCATATTACCAACTCATTACTTGCTACCTTGCTGACACTCATAATTCTGATATCCTTGCCTTGACTCCATTGCTTAGCTGACACTCTAGTACCTCCATATCCCCACATCCACTTCCCACACACTGATGTGCAACCCTGCTCCTAATGGGACATTGATACCCATTCCTAGGACTAGCACACCAATCTTACTTATCTCCTACAACTGATACTTAGTTACCTCTGCTAACAACTAGGCAGTAATAGACTTGACACCCACCTAACTTTACCCATAACTTGGATTGGTGCAGGCATAAAACCTGGAACATTGACCTTTCCCCTACTGTCAATCTAATTACCCATAAATCTAAACACATCTCATACTAATGTTAACACTTGCACCAGTGTGCTCCTACACAACCAATCATTACTACAACCTATAGCTCGAGCATAAACATGGTTCATTGTTAACTCTTCACTGATACAAAGTATCAGTATTCAGCTCCCTTCCACACATCTAATACACTGCTGCACCTATATGTAGACCTGAATGCTACATCCTCTGCATCTATCAGTTGATATATGCAAGACAATACCATCGTACCTTCCCCATGTACAGGTTGCTGTGCAATCCTGATGGGGAATACCCTATCCCTACTGTGCACGAGACTACTGTAGTATGGATGACTATATGGGCCTGACCACTACTTGTAGTCACCCTACTTGCCCCACTATAGCCATACACACATACCCTCACAACCAATTGACATCAACCATGTAACTGATACTCTATTAGGTTTCTGATCTGAAATTGATACTAGTCTACCCGAGCCTTGTATCAGTCCCACAACACCATGCCACCTACCCTCTGGCAACTGACACCATCTTATACACATCACATTCAATACCTATCTATACTATAGGTAACACTACTGCTGTAACTTGAACAAACCTCACTGATACCTATATCACCTATACCCATCAGTGTACAAATGAGTATAACAATTACTGATACTATACTATAGGTAACACTACTGCTGTAACTTTGTATTTATCCAATACCATAGTTTCTGACATATACCCAATACCTAATAGTACTTGGTATCCATAAGACACCTATACTCCACTAACCTTATACTGGTATACCATTGTACTACACACTCACAACCCAATATCCCTTAGTATCTAACTCAACTCAAACTCTCATAAACACTCAATACCCATTGGTACATGGTACCACACTAATTCCTTTGATACACATACTCACCAACTACCCTATTCAGTGATACTTGAGTATTACTACCACCAAGTCTCAACATAAACCAAACTAGGATACACTTGACTAGCCACACCAATCCTAATTACCTAGGTGTCTACTATTACTTTAAATAGAGGTAATGCAACTCATGCATCGTAAAACAAAACCTTGCTCCTACTGCCCTCAAATATCATACCACTGATACTCATTTCTCTCATAACCAAACAAATACCTCTCAATAAACCCAACACACCAAACTCATATTAAGCCATCACTAATAGAATCTTCTCGACACAAGCAGCAATACCCAAGGCTACCTGACCCCTTGCTGTTTACAGCATCAAAAGCAACACCCCTACCCGATCTTTGCATACTCTAATGTGACATCTATGCATCACCCGACCACCTCTGCACTATCATACCTCGAACCCATCTTATTGCCATAACAAGTAACCATACTTCCCATCTCCTATTGTCAAAGAAGCAGTATTACAACACCACTAATAGCACCTGCAACATTGTAACACTAAATTCCCCAAACCAGCTCCTTGCTCCCTCATAAATCACACATACATACAATAAGAAATATACGAATAGTTTTATATATATATATATATATATATATATATATATATATACATAATTATATTAAGTAATCATAAGCCCACACTAATTGGTCATTTCACCAAACACCAATAATGTATCACTAAGATACTCAAGATACACATCCAAATAAAGAGTCAAAACTTACAATACACCACAATAGCCATTCCTACATATCAAATACACTATTTCATAACTAATACAACATGTTACAATAGGAATTGAAGAGAATTCATATAAAACAAATAAAGTGAAACTTGTATCACACCGTATCATAAGATACTATGATACACTCAACTTGTGTCCAATTGTGGACATGTATCTAGTTCTACAACCCCGATCTAAGTCTAATTAGATCTAATTGGTCTCATGATACACAATTGATATGTCAATCTCAGAATTCTTCCTAATTAGACACAAATTATCATATAGAATTCATAATACAAGTTATATGAACCTAGTTCTTGGTCCTATGGGTAGCCCTAAGCCAAGGGATAATTCTTAATGGTTAAATGCATGAATTAGGGTCTAAATTAAGGGGTAGATTCATAATTTACCTATTGGGAGATAGATTTTCAATAAAATGCTCAATGAACACAATTTTGACACAATCTCCTTGCCAATTTCTCCTCCTTCAAGTGCTACTTGCAATCCAAGCTCCAATGCTTAGATAATAAAATTTAGAAGGAATGGGTGTGAATTGGGTTGAATTTGGTCGAGGAATAAAGTGAATTGGGGATGAACTAAATTGGGGATCTAGAATTTGAATTGAAAGTGAAGAGTAGAGAGAATTTTCTCTCATTAAGGTAGCCTGCCCCCCTATCTTCTTTCCCATGCAACAATAAATGCTACATAGACCCCTACTAAGTTAGTTATAAAGAATAATTAGGGAAGGCTATATTGGAAAAGCTTCTAACTAAAGAGAATTAAGCTAATCTCCTTAATTAACAAAAGAAATGGTCAAATTGGGCCTATTCCAATGTTGGGCTCAATGTGTCATGACAATCCAATGGGCCCACTAATGATAAGTCTAAATAAATATAGGCTAGCTCACTAATAAATAATTAAATAGCATAACTTAATATAATTAATTAGTAGCACATAATATAAATATGTAATCATTAATTAATAAATATGCTAAATAACCAAAATATCCCCATCTAAAAATATGGTAGTGATAGCTTGACTGGTGAATTGTGGCCCATTATTATGTATTATCCTCCGGGGAACACCGAAACGATAGATAATATGGTGTTTGACGAAGTTAATTACGTTGGATGTCTTAACTTCGATGAGCGGGACTGCTTCTGCCCATTTGGAGAAGTAATCAATTATTGCAAGTATAAACCAATGTCCTCTAGAAGAAGATGGGCTTATCGGACCAATAATATCCATTCTCCAAGCTTCAAAAGGCCAGGAGGCAGTTGTAGGGTATAAGAACTCTGTTGGTTGATTGTTAAAATTAGCATAGATTTGACATGACCTATATTTACGAGCATAATCTATGTCATATGCCACCATAGTGGGCCAATAATAACCCATTCTCCTGAGACGGTCTTGTAATTTAGAACCTGGCTGATGTGCTTCACAAATGCCATCATGAGCTTCAAGGAGTGATTATCTTGCTTTAGGGTTAGAAAGATAATATAGCAGCAATCCCTCATAAGAACGACGATATAATAGTTTGGATGAGGCACCGCAGTAGAATTGGAGAAAACATCTTTTAATAGAAGTTGCTTCTTTCAGATTTTTTGGAAGAATCCCAAAAGAAGCGTAGTCTATAAAAGGGTCTCTCCAATCTTTATCCATTGAGGTTGACTTTATGGTGTAACTCTGTTCAATATGCAAGTAATTTTTTATACAGAATAATTCTCGTCCTGTTAGCATAATTGAGTATCGTCTCTTTAGGTGAACGGCCAATGATGTTGTTAAGCCTACTAAAATATCTTTTTCCATATTCTATAACCGAGATACATGCTCGATGAAGAATCCTTTGAAAGTAAAAGCCAGTTCGATTGTCGCTTGATGATAAGGGATAAGGGTTCGTGTCAAACCTCGTATCTCTCCTATGATCTGATTGACTATCAGAATAGAATCTTGGTAGGCTTTAAGATATTCTATGTCCAATTCTTTAGCTAATTGGAGTCCAATGAGTAGAGCATTATATTCGGCCACATTATTGGAACATAGTTTACTAAGAGAATATGCTCGATGAATGAGTAGTTTGTCAGAGATACTAGCACTATGCCAATTTCAGCTACTATATTGCCTTTGGGTCCTATTTTTCATGCGCCATCAAAGAATAGTTGTTAGGTGTCATCTCCCATGGCCATATTAGACTCTAAGACTTTATTTGAGATATTATCATACAATTTAGAAGTTTCTAGTACAGGATGTGCTGCCAGGAAGTCAGCTAACGCTTGATCCTTCACTAGTTTTTGTGGGACATATACCATGTCATAAGGTGATAGCAACATTGCCCATGTGGCTAAACAGAAATTGAGTGTACTTGGCTTAGTCATCAATACCCGAAGAGAATTTACTCTGGATATGACATGAATGGTTTGATCTGACACATAATATCGTATCTTTTGAATAGCAAACATCAATGTGAGGCATTCTTTTTTACCAAATTGTATCGATATTTAGTACCGACCATCATGCGACTGAGATAATAGATCGCCAGTTCATGGCCTTCGTTACTCTTTTGTATAAGAAGAGTTCCTAGGGAGTGATCTATTGCTCGAACATATAGCCAAAAAAGTTTTCCTATGATCGGAGACACCAGAACTGGTAGGTTTGTTAAATATTTTTTGATATCGTCGAACACTTATTGACATGTTCCGTTCCAGACAAAGGATATGTTGTTCTTCATTAACTGAGTGAAGGGTCGACATCTTCCTGAGTGATTGGAGATGAATCTCCTAATGTATGCCAGACAGCTTTGCAGACCACGAAGTTCTTTAAAATTATGTAGACGCTGCATTTCGAGGATAGTTTTGATTTTATCGGGGTCAATGTGAATACTTTTGGAGGTTATAACAAATTCGAGGAACTTGCCACTGAAGACTCCTAGAAAGAATTTAATAGGATTCATCTTCAATTGGTGATGGCACATCAATTCGAACACAGTCTTCAAATCTTGAAGGTGATCATCTTTAAGACAACTTTTGACAGCAATATCATTTACAAAGAATTTTACCATTTTTCCTAATTGCTTCTGGAAAATTATACTCATGGCTTGCTGATATGGGGTACCTATATTCTGAGGCATCATGGTACGACAGTAAAACCCTAATGGTGTACGAAAAGAAGTATATTTTTTGTCAGCAGGTGATATCTTAATTTGATTGTATCTAGATAACCCATCAATGAAGGACATAAGTTGAAATTCGTATGTATTGTCGATCATGACGTATGTGATGGAAAGAGAAAATTCGTCATTTGGATAGGCCAAGTTCAGATCTCGATAATCTACACAGGCCAAGACCTTTCTATTTTTCTTCATGTCTGGAATGACATTGGCTACCTAGTCTGGATGTTGTTCTTCTCGAATAAAGCCACATGCTATGAGTTTTTTGACTTCTGCTTCAATTGCATCCATCATATCCAGATGGAATCGTCATTGCTGTTATTTCACCGAATTAGCATTTGGAAGAATATTGAGCTTGTGTGTGGCTATTTGAGAATTTAGGCCAAGCATATCCTTGTAACACCAAGCAAAGACATCGATATACTCGTTTATTAGCTAGAGTAAAGCGTATTGATCTTCTTCTGGAAGACTCTTGCTAATAAAGATTGGCCTTGAGGAAGATTCTTCTCATACATCAATTTGGATTATTTTATCCTCTGTAGGTGGTTCACGTTGCTCAAACTGAAGCTCCCATTGAGTATCCATTTGTTGTGCCCATGGATCGTTCTCGAATGGTTCTAATAGGTCAGCATCTTTATCATCTGGGTCAGTTGATACTTTATTTACAGAGAAAGCATGTTTGAATACATCACCCATGCTTTCGTCAGAATTCCACAATGATGACTCAGAGGAATGAGAATGCGTCTCTTCTTTCGATTCTAAATCTTTAGGACTTGTTGATGGTGTAACATATCCTAAATCATGACCAATCCGTTGGTAGTATATTTTTGTCTTACCTTTTGGAGAGCAGTGAAGTATAGGAGTCCGTATGCCTTTTCGATAATTTAATCCCAAACCAGATTTTAAGTTTTATTTTTTATTTTGAGATGCCAAACTAGATTTTAAGTTGTAGTCCATCATTTGTACAATATTCTTTTCTGGTTGGCTGTAATGATACGGTTGTATCTTTCCACTATCCTCGTCAGAATCATTAGTCTGCCTGCCTCTTTTATTTCTAGCTTTTTCAAAAATTATTTGATGTTATTTGTCCTGTCTTGCTGGGACTATGAAGTATATATCCTCATATCATCCATATAATGAACTATATTGAAATAGAGATGCCACGGGTATGGACAGGGGTTCATAGAGATGAAGAGCCTCCAAGAATTTCTCAGCAAATGGTTCAACATCAACGTAGTACGAGCTAGTGCCCTCTTTATTCATGAAATACAAGATTTCTTTATCTTCCACATAGTCAGCAGAATCTTCGGCCTTGATAGGAGGCTTGGCAAGATTGATGACTAGGGGTTGATTCACTGATATTGGTTGCTTGTTATGACGAATGTCGACAACAAGGGAATCATTCTCTAGTTTTTGTTGTTTATTACATCGAAGGTTGATGACCAATGGAGGTGATTTGTGTAGGTTGATGTCGAGAGGCTTCGAAGGAGTTGGACGAGTAGTACGTCCTTTGACTCATATTATCAAAGGCTACTCTTTTAGAGTATTTTTAACTTCATCACTAGCTTGATTAGCTTCTTATTTCATATACTCTGGTGTATAGAGTACAGGGTCAGCAAAATAGGCTTTGACACTTTGAATAGGTTGAGGTCAGCTACCTCTATTTTGACTTCTCTCTTACTGTTTACATATTTGAAGCATTGATGTAGAGTTGAGGGTATAATTTTATGCTCGTGTATCCTTGGCCATCCCAGTAAAATGTTGTAGGATAGGTTAGAGTCAATCATATAGAATGTGACTTCAGAACGTATATCGCCAATCTAAATTTTTAGGCGTATCTTTTTCAGCGATTTAATCCTTCTAGCGTTGAAGCCTAGAATGGTAGTGCTAGTAGAAAACAAGTTATGCATTTACAGTTGGCTTTTAGGAATGATATTGAGTGAAGAACCACCGTCGATGTGAATCTGGTTCACCTTAATAGATCCGATGTAACCGGTATAATATAGAGGTATATCATGCTGAGTATCTTTGAGTAGCATATCATCTTGCATAAAGGTGATGTTAGGAATCTTCTCGATCATGCTGTGGCATTGAGGACACACTAATATCTCTTTATCAGTAGTCTTGAGTTGAGCTAAGTATGAGTCTACATATATTAAAGCTTCACTCAAAGCTTCATGAGTCTCCTTCGATAAACAAAGTAACTCGAATATGGAAAGCCGGGCTGGGGTATTAGCCAGTTGTGCCAATAAGTCAAAATTATAATTTCTTTTCAAGTCCTTGGGGTACATTCTTCTTCAAGGATTTGTCGAAGTGTACTTCCTTTTGCTTCCCTTTCTCTGTCGTAATAGGCTTCGAAGGACCAGGTTCGGTTGTGATCGGAGCAACAGGAGTAGGAAGAGTGTCAAGAATATCTTCTTGGAGAGATTCGTAAGTTTTAAGATAATCTTTTCCAGACCTAGTACCCGTCATAGATTACTTTTCATGCATTATAGAGAGAAGCACAATATTACAAGACTTGAGTTTCTTTTTATCATGCCTCTGCTTGGAGCGAGTATGTGGGCTAGTTTTATCGTAATCCAATCCATTACGGGATTTATTGGACAATCCTTGGAGTTATAGATGAATACGTTGCCCTTTGCCAAAGTTTAAACATTTAGCTTTCTGTAAGTCGTACCCCAGGTTTTCTATCAAGCGTACAAATTGTTGGCTGTATTGATAAAATTGGAGACGGTCCTCCTCAAGCATTTGAGTTGAGGTTGATTCTCTGATTGTTGTAGCATAAGTTGGAGGAATTTGTATAGGAACACCTTCATAAGTAATAAAGATTTATTGTGCTCTCTATAAACCAAACCACTACAAACCATGGACCAGTGGCAGTGTGTCAAGTGAAGCTTACGAGTAGAGCTTGTTGGGATAATATTCAGATTTTAAAATCTTCTCTCGAGAGATACATCTTCCTGATGATGATTTTGATCTCTGTCCGAGTGATGATATGAAGAAATCATATTACATGATTTATACTTCTTACCCTTCTTGGATTTTAAATTGGAAGATGTTGCTCCCTGGTCCCAATCTAGTAGCAGGTCAGGATGAATCCACATAATCTTGTCAGGATCTATAGTAAGAGGCACCAACCCCTCTGTTTGACTTTGAGGAGGCGAAAGATTTACCACTTTAATCATAGTTTGAGGTATTGGGATGACACAATTTAGGACTTTTTGTGCTAAAAAGTCACCGAATTAAAGAGGCACCATATTGGTGGTGACCGTCTTCTCCTCATTATGAAGGGTAATAGCTTTAACAGCTATCAACTGTTAGATTTTTCTTTTCAAGACATAACAAGCCTTGGTCGGATGATGTATATACTGATGGTATAAGCAGTACTTTGGGTTATCTGTTTTATCGGCCTTATTTGGTCGTTTGATGTCAGGCAACTGTAACTTATTGGTTTTTATCAAGCATTCAAAAATTCTGTAGATATCGCTCATGTCAAAAAATTATTTTTTTATAGGTCTGGAATACTTTGGAGGCTTTTGTGATGGAAGAGAGGTGGGTGGCTTCGACAGGTTTATTGCCAATGTCTTATTTTCTTTGTTGTTGCAATTATTTGCACAGTTGGAGGGACGCTTTCCTTCTGCATTGGTCATTTTTAACCCCAAATTATGTGCCACCTTTGCATTTTTTTAGCAGCTTTGGCCCCAATGATGAATATCGTCCAGTCTTGAAATTGAGTTAGACCTGTCTAGACCCTTAATATAGGCAGTATGTTCTTTTTGCAAGTATCAATGAATACAAAGTCTGGAATATTGAGGGATAACTTTAGAATTACTTGCCTGAAATGCTCTACGAATTCATGAGCAAATTTCTTCTCCATCTATTTGATATTAATGAGTGAAGACATCGTTATATCCATGCCTCCCTCGTATAATCGTGAGAGAAAAAGATATTTTAATATGCAGTTATCAGGTAAGATTCAATACCAATCGTAGGCTATTTCGGCCAAGCATCTCACGAATAATCTGGTAAGGAGGGCATCTTCTTTCTATAGATGAGCCATCATCATATTGAAGTAATTAATATATTGGCTTAGTGATGTCCTGCCTTCAAATAAGACTATCGATTGGGGCTTGTATTTAGGAGAAAATGGAACATTATCGCAATGAAGAGGATAAGATTTTTTTACCCCCAGTTTACGTACTTGGTCTTTGTTCTTTAAAATATCGACATGTGCACGCAACTCCCGGATAGCTTCAAGAGGATCTTCTGGTCGGAGTGGTGCAATTGATTGATAATATCCTGGTTGAACATGTATTGTCACCCCCACTTTTCCAGTTATGGATAATTTGATAATTTGGCCTAGTTATTTAATTTTAGGAATATAATATTAATATTAGTGGGCCATATATATTTATTTGATGCTTGTATTAGTTATTTAATTCTTATAGTGCTATATTTAATTAGATGCTTGTAGCATTTGATTTAGTTAGTGGACAAGTCTATTTAATTCGACTTGTGTTAGTAGACCTAACTAGTTTAGATTATATCTATGGACCAACAATTATTCTAGTTAGAATTGAGCCCAATAGTAAGCTCATTTATTAGGAGGATGAATTAATTAGTTAAACCAATTTGACTAGAATCGTCCCTCCTTAATTAATTCCTTTATGACAAGCCCCAAGGGGTATTATAGAAATTTCATAATAACTTAGAGGAGGGGGTAGAGGCCTGCCATATTAGGAGTGGAGAGAGACTCTCTCACATCAATTTTTATTCTAAATCTAGATCTAGAATTATTTTCTTCCAAATTCCTTCATCCCTACACCAATTTTTACACAAATTTCTTTCCAATTTCTTTTCTATTCCTCATTGGAGGCTATTAGAATAAGGATGTACAAGAAAGAAGCAAGAATCTACAAGAAGGAAGCAAGGATCTACAAGGAGGAGCAATGATCTACAAGTTGAAGGCTCTTGACACTCAATATGGAGATTTTATTGGGAATCCATCTCCCAATGGGTACAATTCAATTTCTCTCTCTAATTAGACTCTAAATCTATAATTTAATGATTAGAAACCCTTCCATATACTAAGACTACCAATAGAAATTGGAATTAGTTTCATAGGAGGCCTATATAGAAAGTTTTGTGGTATTTTGTGTCAAATTTGGGAGAATTTTGAGATTGGCACATCTTGTATTTGTTAATAGGTCAATTAGACCAAATTGACATGTGTTTGATTATGTGTGACTAGTGCTCTATCCACAATTGGATATATGTAGGTCGTATCCCGATAATTTGGCGATATGGGTTAATTTGGAGATTTTTTTCCTACACGGGGGTTTGAGCATGTCATATTTTGACACGGGCACGTAGATGAGTAGCTAATACCTCATTTTAATTCTAATTATGATTTTAGACTTGCTTGTATCCTTCGGGGTACGTTTGGTGGTGTGATAGAGCTGTATCACAAGTGTATCATAAATTGAGTGTGATACAAGTGCGGTGCACTCCACGTATTTATTTTCTTGTATTAGAATTCAATTTATCTTGGTTATAGCTTTTAGAGTATTACAATTATAATTGTTATATGATATATATGTATATATATATATATAATTATGTGTATGTTTTATATTTTATTTTGATGTGTTGGTGGTCAGAAAGAATAAGAGAGTGCATATATATATATATATATATATGAGTGAGTGTATATGAGTATTAGATGTGTGCATGTGAGCTAGAGGGGGGAAGTTATATATATATATATATATATGTGTGTGTGTGTGTGTGTGTGTGTGTGTGTGTGAGTATTAGATGTGTACATGTGAGCTAGAGGGGGGAAGTTGTAAGCATAAGAAGTAGCAATAAGCATGAATAAGCAACAGGAAGCAGTATCAAAAGCAGCAAGAAGCAGTAGCAGAAGCAGCAAGCTGCAGCAGCAGTAGAATCAGTAAGCAGCAGCAGCGATAAGCAACAGAAGCAACAAGCAGAAGCAATAAGTAGCAGCAACAACGATAAGCAGCAGCAACGATAAGCAAAAGTAGCAGTAGTAAGCAGTAATAACAAAAAGCAGAAGCAGTAAGCAGCAGTAGTTTGAGTACTTAAAAATGAAGTTGTAGATAAGTCAAGTTAAATTAGTAATAAGCTAAATTAGTTTATATTGGTAGTTAGTTATGTATATATTAGTGAGTTAAGTATATATATATATATATATGATATATATATATATATATATATATATATATATATATATATATATAAGCACTAGTTAGCATTGGTGTCATGACCCGTACCCGAAAAATCGGGCATGACTCCTGGGTACGTCAAGCCTACGCTGTAGCATCGGCGGTAGAACGCTGTCTAGGTCTACTATCTAGCTAACAATCTCACGCAATCAATATATATACCTGTCAAGATCTCAACTCCAAACGGAGGAGCAATATCATAATGATAACACAAGTACTCAATCACGAATCTAAGCACGATAAGATAGCACCAAAATCTAACAACTCTAAAGTCTAAACAACTGCTACTAAAATAACAACAACATCAATAATAATAATATAATAATATCCAGAATCATATACAATATAAGGTCTAAAACTAGAAGCCGGGAACAAATCCGGTACCAAAAGCTAATAAAAACAACAACTGAGGTCCTAGTGATCCCGGCTACCAACTCGAAAATTACTCCTAAACTAGGAGTTCATGTCTGCACCATCGACAGGCTGAGGTCCATAAAATGTCGGACACCTATCCTCCGGATCCTCTGAAAAATATATCCAGTCAGGATTGGGGCAAGTACACCTCTAACAGCAGTTCCAGTTAAATGATAAAAACTATAAAACAGTTGTAGCAAGTAGCAAGATGAAGGAAATAAAGTATGAACAAGATATATATATGTATCACTAGTGCATAAAGGTAAAGATGCATGAATATCAGAAGCAAAATAGTAGTAACTGTAGGATATAAGAAATCTAAACTAAGAGTAAGTATGTGCACAAGAACGTGTAGTGAGTCCAGCAAGAGTAAATGTAATGAGTCCAGCAAGAGTACATGTAATGAGTCAAGTTCAAAAATTGTAAGTGAGACCAGCAAAAAATGTTAGAGAGTCCAGACAAGAAAGAATGAACTCATGTCTTTGAAATACCTGTTTCGACATGTAAACGGCTAGGGGTAAGTACGGCTCACCGCGCACTGGGTGCGCGACAACTATCATTCCAGATTAGACCAGAGGGGGTGATTCCAGTGATTCCAGTTGGGAATATTTATATGTCTACTCGAGTATTTTTCTGTTCCAACTAGTACAAGTGAATCCAAGACCCGACACATAAATCAAGTATGAGTCCAGCCAGAAATATGAGTGATGCCTGTAGTGATGCCTGTAGTGATGCCAGTAGGTGATTCCAGAATAGAGGCCAGAAATATGAAATATACGTGTCGCAAATAAATGAATCCAGAAATACTAGTCCGTGTCATGCCAGAAAAATTAGCTGATACTATACTAGAAGCTGAATCATAATAATCATCAGATAATGAAAACTATCAGAGAATGTACTCGCTTGACGTCCTGAGCAACTGGCGATCCGAACTAGTATTACAAGGACCTATTACGAAAAGCAAGGTTAAATGAGGTTCTAAAGAGTTAAACCGATATAAAATAACTAAAAACAAGCTTCAAGGGTCGTTCTAGGTCAAACGGGTCAAATCGGTAAAATTTGGGTCAAAAAGTCAACTGTTGGTCCAAAAAGTCAACCTAGGGTCAAATCTAGGTCAAAAGTTGACTTTGGCGGTCAACCAGGTCAACTACGGTCAACTCTAGGTCAAACTAGCGTGCCCCTAAAATTCTAGGTCAAAACTAGGTCATTAAGCTAATAAACCCTCAAACTCGCCTCCTTGAGATACCGGGATACCCTCGGTATCCGATATCTCAACCTACGCGATACGCCCCGTCTATACCCTCTAAAATATATACTAGCATGTATATATATATATATATATATATATATATATATATATATATATATATATATATATATATATATATATATATATATATAACTATATATATAAAAGCATCTCTAACCTCAATCCTAGGCTAAAACTCAATACCTTGTCCCGACGCTCAATACCTTGAGTATCTCAAGGTATTGAGATACTCAAGCCTTACCCCTCACTAACACTAGCTAACTCACTATCTATCTATATATATACACTACTATATATATATATATATATATATATATATATATATATATATATTGAGATACTCAAGCCTTACCCCTCACTAACACTAGCTAACTCACTATCTATCTATATATATACACTACTATATACTAATATATATATATATATATATATATATATATATATATATATATATATATATATATATATATATATATATATATATATATATATATATATATATATATATATAACATATATCTAACTATATATATATATATATATATATATATATATATATATATAGTTAGATATATGTTATATATATATATATATATATATATATATATATATATATATATATATATATATATATATATATATATATATATATATATATATATATATATATATATATATATATAACATATATCTAACTATATATATATATATATATATATATATATATATATATATATATATATATATATATATATATATATATATATATATATAACCTAGTGTATAGGTAAACACCTCAATACCTTACCCCCGATACCCAACTTATCTCAATTTTTTGGTATCTCAAGGTATTGAGATACCTTATCCTCTAATTCTAGCTAACTTCGCTATCTATCTATTATATATACTTATATATATAACATCAATATATATATCTATATCTATATATATAACTTAGTATTAGGCTACCTTAATACCTTACCTCGCTACCCTCAATACCTTGGTATCTCAATACCCTCTCGCTCACTCTCCTTAATCTCTCTCCCTCTCACACCTTGACACACACTAACACACACACACAGACACATCTATATACACACACAGAAATCTATACACGCACACACACTTACATATATATATAACACACAAACATATATACATATATATATATATATATATACACACACAACCATATATATATATACACACAAACACATATGTATATATATATACACTCATACATATATACACAAACACACACATATATATATATATACACACGCACACGTATATATATACACAAACACACATATATATATATACACACACTCATACATATATATACAAACACATATATATATATATACATATACACACACTCATACATATATATACAAACACACTCACACCTACACGTACACAAACACCAACACACACACTCAACCACACTCACCCCCACATACAAAAACACACACACACACATATATATATATATATACATACTCAAAAATTCTAGCACACACTCCCCGAAGCTAAACCAACGCGCGCATAATAGCGAAACCTAGAAACCAAGTCAAAATGACCATTCGGTCATTTCGTCGAATACGTGGAGTACGGTTCGCGAAATCTCGTGAAACGCACACCAAACCTACTCGAAATCGGCCCAAAATTTACCCATGAGTTCTAATCGATGTCTAGAACCTAGAAAAAAATATAAAATCGCCATTTCTAGGTCCGTGGCAAAAATGCACACGCACATAGAACCTACGACGACGAAAATCCCCAAATTATCTAAAATGCCCAAATCTCTGCGACACAATCTCACGTGTCCGAAAGGGGACATGTACTTACCCTCAAGACACCCAAGCACGTCTACCTAGGTTTGTCTAACCTAGGACAATACCAAAAATTGGGCCAATCTCGGATTTTACCCAAAATTGACACAAAACCTAATGTCAAAGTCTCCAAACACCTCCAAACAAGCTCCAACTTCCTGCCACGGTAGCCCTAAGGTCTAGGAAGGTTCTAAACTACTAATTATACTATATTAGAGTAATCACAAGGAGAAAAATTAGGGTTTACCTCTTGGGAGTTGGAATCCCAAGCCAAAGTCTCCAAAAAGCCCCAAATTCACCATACCAAGCTTCCAAGCTTCCAACCCATGCTCAAACACCAAATCTAAGCTCTACAAAACCTAGGTTAGGGGAAAGCCAAGGGTTAGGGTTTATATTAGAGAGGAAAGCAAGTGAAGAAGGAGAAGAAAAATGGAAAAATTTACATGGAATGAGAAATTTGGAAGAAGAAAGAAGAAGAAAGGAGTGGAGAAGAAGAAGAAGAAGAAGAAGAAGAAGAAGAAGGAATAAAGAAATGAAGAATGGAGGGGGGAGCTGCTGGTCTTGATTGGCCAGGGGGTTAAGGGTTTGGGTTTGGTGAAATGACCAAAATGCCCTCCAAATCAAGTCATCCTAATTGGGGTTTGGGTTTGGGGTTCCAAATGCACTATAATAAATCCCTAATCACTCTAACTAGCTAATTAAAATATAAATAACTATTCTAAGACAATAAATAAGTCTGACAAGGGTGTTGGTTGGGTCTGGCATGGGTCCACTAGGGTCTGACATGGGTCCAGGCTAGCCAAAACACTAAAATAACTAATAAAAAAATAATACAACCAACAATTAAATATTAATACAAATATTTATGATAAATACATAATTAACCAAATTAAAATAAATATAAATAAATATCCTGCTCTGGAAATGGGGTAGTGACAATTGGGTAGTATTATTTCTAGTTTACCTTGTGTTATACCAAGGTAATGAGAGTTGCGGTATCTTGGGTATGGGTATTGAATATCCGATGGGTATGTTAGTTATGTTAGTTGGTATAGTATTATTATAAGATTAAGTACATATTAGTGTATAGTGAGATATGGTGGTCATTTAGCTAATGTTAGATATTGTATTACCTTATGATACCAATGTAATGTCAAGTTATTGGTTTATACTCAAGGTATTAAGTTGTATATCAAGATGGGTGTGTAGGTGGTGTGATACCGTATTTGGTTCTTTGGTTCAAAGCCAAGGTATCCATTTAGCGTTAGTTTGGCTATGAGTACTATATATTTTATCTTGTATATATATATTATTATATTTTTATATCTAATAACTTGCGTATCTTAAGATACAGTATTTTATTAGTATCCTTGTATCCTAACATAGCTAGTATAGCCTAGTTACATAGTGTATCGACCCAATATCCTAGAGATAGACTCATACAATCTAGAAATAGCTAGTTTGACTAGTTTGACCTAGAGTTGACCTAGTTTGACTATTTTAACTTAGAAATGGCTTGACCTAGAATTTGACTAGTTTAACTTATTTTTATTCCAAAACCTTATATTGATGTAACATTCCATATATAGGTCAGTGTGACGCCAGTTCGGATACTGTTTCGCATCATTTGCTCTGGACATCAGGAGAGTATATTCTCTGATAGTTTTTATAATTTGATAATTACTATAATACAAGTATTTAGAAATGTATTACTTAATTTTTGACACATTGGTACACAGATTAGTATACACATGGATTTTCAGTTATGATATATTATTTATTATTTCTCGTGTTCTTATATGGTTAATAAGCAATATTTAATATTAGAAAATATTTAATATTTAATGTTTAATATTTTACAATGCCTTGAGTATCTTGTATCGTAATGTGTTATTGTTAAATCCATTGTACTAGTCGGGAAAATGGGAAGTGTTAGCCAGATATGTGATCAAATCCTAGATAATGTTCAATGTTTAGCTAGATAATATTTATCCAACGTTAAGTCACTACCAGAAAAAGTCAAATTAGCGACGTCTAAAAACGTCGCTAAATGACCAAAAAAATATCGCTAAGTAAGTTTAGCGACGTAATTAGAGACGTTTTAAAGAAGTCAGAAAAAAGCAAGTCGCTAAAACAAAAAATGTCGTTAAACGTTGCTATGCCGACATTTTTTAGCGACTTTAATGTGTCGCTAAATTTAGCGACATTTAGCGATGCAGCGTCACTAATTAGCGATGTTTAATAAAGTCGCTAAACGTCGCTAATTAGCGACTTATATAGCAACGTTATCCCGCCATCTTTAATGACCTGGCAATACTGCCATGTCAGCAGTTTGTGACATACAATGGCGATTTTAGCGACTTCTTTAGCGACATCATTAGCGATGTGTAACAGCATCGCTAATTAGCGACGTAGTTAGCGATGTATATGAACGTCGCTAAACGTCGCTAAAAATATCGCTAATTTTACAAAAAAATAAAAAAATAATACTAAATTGCATTTCTTAGTTTGCCAACCCCCTTGGGTTCATTATCAGATATATGATGGTAGTAAAAATAATTGAATAAGGGACACAGTATCAGCAATAAGGGGGAAAATTCTAGTACACTGGGTAAATACAGGCCAAGTATCAGTCATCAGTTGTAAACCAAAATATATTAGGAACTGTGTGAATATCATTGAATTAAGACAGTACTATCTATATTGTGTGTTGGTCTTAATGTGCTCAGAGATAAGGAGAGTGTGCATATTATAATTTAGTGTGTTTGATTTTGTATCAAACTGTGTATTATATTGCAACTTGTATCATTGAACTATAAAAAAATAGGGAAAATAGGCACTCAACACCGGTAAAATAACATATTTAATATGAATAATATAATAAAATTTAAAGAAAAAAAAGCATCCAGCAAATCTTATCGTAAAGAATATAGCAAATTTATATCCATATAATCGTATCCTAAATAATAAAAAAAATATAAATATCCAGCAACTAGCTATACTACTACGAATTTGCAGGAGGCTGACCACCGGTACGCCGGAAGGATAAGAACTGCTCATACTCGTCCTGTGGAATCGATACCGATATCGATAGAGAAGGCAGTTACATCAGTGGAGTCTGTGTCGATGTAGGCACAGGCGGAGGCCGTGCCCGCTCCAAGTCTGCGAGTCGCTGGTTGTAAGAATTCATGGTAGATAACAGCCTCGTACTGCTATGAACCATTAAATTCTGCATCATCGTCAGCCTCTCGCCTATCGATAGCTGTGATACATGCAGCTCCATGATGTTGCGGTCTGTCGAGGCTCTAATATCATTTGTTAAATCTTGGAGCACGTCATGCTGCGGTCGAGCATATCGAATCGTGCGATGAGCGTCGGATCGTCCGCCTGCGGCTGGGACCGGGGCTGCTCCTCCATCCTTCGCAGCAACTCATCACAGAGAGATACAATATGACGGTCAACGGCCTCCTGGCGGCCTCCTGGACTTTGGCCGACGACTGCGACGGCTGCGACTGCGAGGGCTGTATGGAATACGCAGCTATCGGGGAGGCCCTAGATGGCTGCGTCGCAACCAGAGTGCCATAGAAGCCCGTACCGTAGTACATACCCCCCTGGAGACCACCAGCTGTGGTCACCCACAGGTCGTCCGTCGACGGAGTTGGAGTGGGATGCGACGAAGTACCAGCCTCTCCAGGTATAGGTGCACTAGCAGTCGCCCGCTCACGCAGCCTAAGATACTCGGCCTAGAAAGGTTTGGAAACTCGATAATTGCCTAAGTTATATTAAAATTAACACAAAGTAAAGTAATACTTACATAGGTCTGCGAGGCCCTCTCATCAATGAGATTTTTGTCCTTGCGATGGGTGGCCAAGAAGACGGTCACCATGTTTGCATCCTCACCCCTCTGTACTTGTTAAAAATATATTATTTAGTACTAAACTTAAACATTTTTCCAAGTACCATTTTATGGTACTTATATTAAAATAATATATTTTAAAAAAAAAATATACCAAACGACAAAAATGTTCTGTCATCGAAATCGAGCCACCATACCACTTGGCAGCATTCCGCCTAGCCGCCTTGGCCTTCTCAGACCTTTCCTTGTAGCTCGGATCGTCGAATCTAGCCCTCATCGCAGTCCACTGCTCAGGCGTGATCCAACCTTGGATCAGTTTTTCAGCACGATCATGAGCCTTCTGGTCATCCAGAGCATCTCGGATAAGCTTGGCGGCAACGGTAGGAAAAAGCCGCTCGATCAAATCGGCCTTGTGCGGAGGATAGAAATACTTTTACTACAATAAATAATTTAGTAAGTGAGCATCACGAATAAGTTATATAATATGCATAATTTAGAGGATTTATTTAATATATTTTTACCTGAAAGTGCGCAAACCAGAATGCCTTTCTCTCCTTCGGAACCTCGAAGTAGTTGATCCAAGGGCCACCGTAGTTGTTCCTCAGAAATTGGCCCAGGCGTCTCTGAACCGACGATGGACGATTTTTATGCATAGATAATTATTTAGAATAATAAAAAAGTTAATATACGATGAATAAAGAAATACACGATATATATTATACTAAACCATCGAATTGACTTACTTTGTACCGTCGGCCCAAATCTCTGTCATCGTCTCCTCCGGAGGTGCGCATGGAGGATCTTGCTAATTCTGGGACAACGTGGGCACAACCTCCTCAACATGCTCATCTATCCCCATGGTTTCGTCAGCAGGAGGAACGCAGGACGAGGGTGTACTATAACGCCTTGAACTACTCGTCCCAACAGTCAGAGATGTGAGTGATCGATATACTGGAGTACTGGGCGACGATAATTCGGAACCAACAGTAGGCAGTACCGGAGGAGCACTCTGTCTACCTCGGGATCTGCCGAATCCTCTGCGTTATCCTGTCATATCTGATAACAACATATGATGAATATAGAGAAACATAAATATATAGTACATTCTACAGTCAAAATATGATGCATATCTCAAAGCATTCTACAGTCAAAATATAATACATATATTCGTTAAAATAGTACATCTACTTCGTTAATTTTCCAACCTTGATCTATATTCTACAGTCAAAATATAGTTATATTCTACAAGCAATATATTTTATTTTCAATCATCTTCAGAAAATTTATCTTATTCGCCTTCCTCGTCCTCCTCTTCCTCTTCCTCTTCCTCCTCCTCGTCTTCACTTTCATCTACTTCGCTTTCTCTTCGAATAATTCTACATATTCTACATTATTACTCATGTAATGAGTAACTTCCGTTGAGTCCACATCTACAATATTTGTTACAAGAGGTAGATCGTCCTCCTGATAAGCTATTTCGTCAATGTCAAAGGTATTTCTAACTTTAGTCTTGCATACTGCCCACCAATTCGACCTCGCTGTCCCCCGTCTAGGATAAGTTGTGAAGTACACGAGTTGAGCTTGACTTGATAGGACAAATGGTTCGTAGCCTTGATATCTACGCTTGTAGTTTATATCCACAAGGCCATGCTTGTCAATTTTCCAACCTTGATCTTGAATCGGATCGAACCATTCACACCTGAATAGCACGATATTAGCAGATTTTGTGCCATAATTATATGTTAACTCCACAATCTCTCGTAAGATGCCAAACAAATTATTGCCCGGATTGACGTCTTTGTAGTTCGAAGATTTGATACACAAATAATTATTTTTTGTAGAATCAAGATCCAGAAAGCTGTCTCTGATAGGAGCATTTATTGACTTGAATCTGAACCCATTCACACAGAAATTTGGTTATATTTTTACGGCAGTAATTGGTCCCTTAGCTAGAGTTCTAATAGATTCAGTCTCGGGTGTTATTAGATGATCGACCTAAATACCAAAGTAGCGATAATAAGTTATTTGTTTTGCAAGTGCAAAAATAAAAAGTAATTACCAAGCATCTTACATATGCGCTCAACCAAGAAGGAAAATGGTATCTCAAATCTTGTTCTACTTCTTCGCCTATTATGTAGGGTCTAACCGACCTTAACTCATCATTATATGTGCTGAAAAATAATGAAGTAACTGCTGATTAGTAGCATAATAGTATCTTATACTATTACATTGAGATGATGTAAACGTGGACGTATTAATTACTTACCCCTCTAGCTTCTCCATTTCATCCTCATCGCAATTGAGTAATATATAAAATTGAGCAGCCCTTAGCTCGTCATCATTCAAATATCTCTTCTTCATTTTTCTTGAAGGCTTTCCGGATGCATTGAATACTTTGAGTATTACATCATTAGATTCCTGATATGCGTCATCGTTCCTCGGAGCTTTCATCCTATTAGTAGCAACATGCGGTTTGAAATACGTCGAGCAAAAGTTTGTAATCTCCTCGAGAACATAAGCTTCACAAATAGAGCCCTCAACCCGTGCCTTATTTTTTACCTTTCTCTTTAGGTAATTCAGATGCCGCTCGAAGGGGTACATCCACCGATAACCGACAGGACCACCAATACGTGCCTCATAGGAAAGATAAATTGGCAAATGCTCCATAGAGTCAAAGAATCCAGAAGGAAATACCTTCTCGAGCTTACATAGTGTTACCGCAATGTCCTTCTCTTGCTTTTCTAGACGATCAACGAGCAACTTAGTACAACAAAGATCTCTGAAGAATATGCTCAGCTCTGTCAATGGGTCCCAAATGACCTGCGGTAAGAAATCCCAAAATACAATCAGAATTAACCTCTCCATGAATACGTGACAATCGTGGCTCTTCATACCCACCAGTTTATTCTCCTTGAGGTCCACGTATCTTGTCAAGTTTGACACGTGCCCGTCTGGAAACTTTAGACCCTGAATCCACCTATAAAGTCTACCTTTATCCTCTTTTTCCAATGAGAAAACTGACTTAGGTTGCTTTAACTTTCCATTCCTCTCCTCTGTCAAATGCAATACAGGACGTCTATATATTTTTTCTAAGTCCAACCTGTCCTTCGGATTATCTTTTGTCTTCCCCTTTACCTCTATTACAGTATTAATTATGTTATCAAACACATTCTTCTCGATATGCATGACATCAAGGTTATGTCTGATCAGATTGGTGCTCTAATATGTCAGATCCCAGAATATACTCCTCTTTGTCCAGTTATGGGTGCGACCAAATCTGTCACACTTGTACCCCTTAGCAGGCTCTTCGATAGCACTTGGTAAATCTTTTACCTCTTCCCATATCGTGTATCCGGGCCACCTTGGCGGTGGATTGGCCTTCTCCACAACTCCCGTATGAAAAGCATTACGGTTCCTCCGGTACGGATGATCCTTCGGCAAAAATTGTCGATGACAATCGAAGAAGCACGGTTTGCCTCCTTGTTTCAAACGGAAAGCCTGAGTACAGTCCATGCAATACGGACATGAGAGAGGACCTTGGGTGCTCTATCCCGATAATATTCCATAGGCCAAAAAGTCGTTAATGGTCCACATAAGTGCTGCCCTTATCTGAAAATTATGTTTTCTAGAAACATCGTACGTGTTGGCACCTACTTCCCACAGCTGATTCAATTCATCTATCAAAGGCTATAAGTACACATCGATGTTCCTCTTCGGATTATTCGAACCTGGGATAATAACGGTTAGGAACATATACGGAGTCTTCATGCACATCCAAGGCGATAGATTGTACAGAGTGACGATCACATGCCAACACGAATACTGGGAGCCCGAAAGTCCGAATGGAGTAAAACCGTCAGAAAAGAGCCCCAATCTGACATTACGCGCTTCCTCGGCAAAATATGGATACTCTCGATCAAAGTGCTTCCATACTTCTCCATCGGATGGATGATCCAATACGCCTTCGATCTGTTTTTGCATGTGCCAACTCATATTTTCTGCAGTCTCCTTATCCATAAACAACCGCTGCAACTATGGCATCAAAGGCAAGTAGTGCATCAAATCGGTAGGCTTCCTTGCACCAACAGACTTTCCGCTAACAGTGGCCTTGTAGCGATCAGCACCACAGAGTCTGCACGCATCTTCATCCTTGTCGTCTTTGTAGTACAACATGCACCCGTTGCGATATGCATCGATTTTCTCGTATCCCATCTAAAGAGATCTCACCATCCTCTTAGATCGATAGAAGTCTTTAGGCAACTTTGCAATCTCGGGCAAGATCTTTATAATCAAATCGATCAGTCGATTATAGTATTCTTTCGACATGTTAAAATTGGACTTGATGCTCAATAATCTTGTAACCACCTCCAACGGTAAATGATCCTCACAACCAGGATATAGTGGAGTCCTTGCATTCTCCAGCAACTCCATAAACTTTGCACCATCGACATTCAGTGCCTCCTCAACTGCATCATAATTGTCCGGATTAAAACTAGGTCCCATCGTATCATAATTGTCCGGACTAAAACTTGGCCTCGTCGTATCATAAACTATGTTCACCAACTCGTCATCGTAAGCATCATGGTCGTGAACATCCATATACGGTTCCACATAGGGTTCCGACTCCGATGCTAGAGATACAAGTTCTCCGTGCGCGGTCCACTGATAGTAATTTGGCGTGAAGTCCTTCGAGTACAAATGATATGTAACTTCCACCTCTGGATGATATTTTCTGTTGCGATATCTCACACACGGACACTTAATTTTGGTACCGTCCATGTACTGAGGGAACGCCTTGGCGAACTACAGAAACTGTTGTACACCCTCAATGAATTCATCCCGCACACCGTATATGTCATCAGGATGACGATTGTACATCCACAAACGATGATGCAGATAGTAATTCATATCCATTTCTAGATACTTCTGCAAAAATGACAGTATGTATCATATAAATTATTACATACAGTGGTTTATCACCTAACTTCATAACTTAACCGTACTATAAAAATTATAACTGATATAATACATACTTTCATTTATCAAAGTCTAAAATAAGCAATATTCAAAATAACTGACCATTAATCAAGGTCTAAAATAAGCAATACTTTTATTTCATAACTGATATAATACATACTTTCATTTATCAAAGTCCAAGAGCCCTAGATATGAAATATAAATGTTAATGAGTGTTTTGAAATGATAAACATGGTTAACTAGTTAATGGTGATATTTCTAAGCTACTTCTAGATCCATACTAGTTTATACTAGTCAATACTAGGTTAATACCTTGCTAAACTATGTCTTCTAGGTCATACTAAGGTATTCTAGTTTATACTAGTTAATGCCTAGCTAATACTAGTTATTACTAAGTATACTAGTTAATATTAGCTATACTAAATACTACTAGTATAACTTAACTAATATCCTACCTTACCCCAACTCACATCTTTGCTCATAAATGTATGTCACAATAATACCTTGGTCCCAGTCACTTGTTACTCCTACTTGATACTGGACTACTAGGATATTCTGCTTTGATATTAAGTACTCTACTATCCACACTGAGAGCCTCTTACCTGAATACTCTGCAGTCCCAAACTGTAACCCCTTGGCCTGGCACCTTGCACTTCATCCTTATACTTGCTTACTGGACTACAACCCATAGCAGTCACTCCTCCCTGATACCACAGTATCAGTTCACTTCACAGCACTGTTGTTCTCTAATTGAACTGCACTGTACTGATCACTCTTGCCAATTAAATCCTTCATCACACAGGTCTATACTCTACTTGTTGCTAAAATATCTCTGCACCCACAGACATCTTTATACCACTGATCACCTATCTATGCCATTAACATTATACTCCTCAATACTTGTGTCCCTAAGTCATGCAACACCCATATCCCCTAATACCAGTTAAATGATTATATATATAGATGAGCCTCAAATAGAGAAACTGATACTTTAGTATCAGTTAAGGGCTGTATTGGCATGCAATAAGTGACCTATGAACACCTACCCGACACTTGGCTATACCTCAACCCAAACACATGCCTGCAGACCCTAACTAAGTCTACAACCTCTGATACTTTATGCTGCTGCAGCAGTGGCTAAATCTTTCTTTCACTTAGTTGTTTCCAACTGCCCTTAGCTACTGCCATAGCTTACAGCAGTGCTTGCTGCTGCCTTGCCATTGCTCAAGCATGTATGTGTTTGATGCTGCTCAAGTGTGCACCAATACTCACCTACTGTAGAAGATGACAGGAACCAATCCCCTCCTCACAGTGCCAACCCGACACCATTGCAACACATTGCCAGCTTGCCTAATGCACTAGGCAAAACTGAATTGAGTTCAGTTCCTGAAGCCTCATAGTTCAGTAGTAACACCTACACACAACTCGACTCTTCTACCCTCTCCCACATCAAGCACAGCTAGAAGATACTATGAATACCAACACAGATAACAGTAGATATATACCTATCTATATATATATCGAGATACACCTATATATGCATATACTCTCTCATATGCAAATAGATAATACACCAATTTACATATACATATCATATGATACTCTAAGGCATAAATAGACACACACATAACCAATAGTCCAATTCACAAACATTTGGTGTACAACACCAAGATACTCTAGGATACATCCTCCATACACCACACCACCATGATACCAACCCTCAATTCACATGGACACATTCAATAGATCAAATATTGTATGAATGAACTAATAGTTGACAATATTGAATAAAATAGATGTACAGGAATCAATTCTGATCGAAAACCCTAACCATAACCCTAACCCTTATACTAACCCTAACCCTAGGTCAAAAAACCTAACCCTAACCCTAGGTCCTGATCAGTGTTTATGTCAGTGTGTGTGTGTGTGTGTGTCGTGTCAGTGTCAGTGTCAGTGTCTATGTGAGTGTGTGTGTGTGTGTGCCTGTGTGTGTGTCGTGTGTGTCTGTCAGTGTCTGTGTGTCGCGTCTGTCAAGTGTGTGTTGTGTCAGTGTCACATGTGTATCCTGTGAGAGAGAGAGAGAGAGAGAGAGAGAGAGAGAGAGAGAGAGAGAGAGAGAAAGAGTTAGGGTTTACCTAGAGCTCGAGGAGAAGGAGGGGGATGCCGGAGTAGCCGCAGCCATAGAGAGCGGGTAGCCGGAGAGGGGGGTGGGGAAAATCGAAAGTTTTTTAAAACTTGCAAAAATTTCGACAGATGGGGGAAAAGAAAACTGAGCCCTAATTAACCAAAATTTTGCGACGTTTAGCGACGTCAAATAAAAATATCGCTAAAATAAGCTTTAGCGACGTCATAGACGTCGCTAAACATGTCGCTAAATATTTTTAATATATACGTCGCTAAATAAGTCGCTAAACATCGCTAAATTAGACATATTAATGATATTTAGCAACCTTAATTAAACTTATAGCGACTAATCTTTTAAAATCTTAATAAAAGTCGCTAAACGTCGCTAAATGTTGCCATTTAGTGATGTCTAGCGACATTTTTACATGGAGTCGCTAAAATGCGTCGCTAATCCCGCTTTTTCTAGTAGTGAGTAGACAATGTTTAACCCAAGCCGATCACATATCTAAGTAGTATTTCAATCACTTAGTATAGTTACAGTTCTTTACCATATTCTATTTTATTATCTTGATCTATTTTATTATGATAAGTGTATACCATATTCCTCTTGTCTACCTATTTCTTTTACTATAGCATGATATTGTTTATTGTTTCTCGTCTGGTATTATATTCTCTATTTCTGTTTATAGTCATTAACAATTAGTTGGAACTACTATTGGGTTGTACTTCGCTCCAATCCTGATTTGATATATTTTTCAGATGACTGGTTAGTGAGGATGTGTCCCACCTACTATGGGCTAATAGATGGGGTGTCATCTGAGGATGTAGTGCCAGATACTGAGGCCATTTAGATTTTCATATCTTGTAGTAGTTGTTTCTAGTTATACTTTGGATTGTATTATTATTTTGAGATCTTGAGTTGTGTTTAGATGTTGAGTTAGACCTGTGATGTATTAAGACTTGTATTTCTTTTTTTTTACATTCCATATCGTACTTAAATCTTCTATTAGTTTTATATGTGATTGAGTATTGACTACCCTTTATTATATCATAATATTGCTCCTCTATTTAGAGTTGAGATGGCATGACAGGTATTATATATATTTTGTGTGAGATGTTAGATAGTACAGAAGATCGAGATAGCGTTCTACCATCGATGCTGTGGCGTAGGCTGGACATACCTACATACTCGTGCCCCTATACCGGGTGCGGGTTATGACACATTTTGGTGGTGGCCCATGCAGGCCAGGCTTCATAATAGTACAATGTCGTAGTAGTGTAACGGCTTAGTTGAACTACTATGAGCCTACGATAGAATAGGATATAGGATACAAGTATGAGAGAGCGAATACTCAATTATAACTAGAAAATAATTCTAACCTAATTGAATTTGCCATCTTTATCGTTCTAAATATTGCCGTCCTTAAAAATTTTTGTCCTTTTTTGATGATATCATATCATGCTCAATATTAATTTCTTATTTACCTTCAGGAGGCTACCTAAGACGCGTTTTCAGCGCTCAGGCACAATGTTAGCGAGGTCGGTCACTTCGCCGCCTATGAGGGCAGCACTAGTAGACACTGTTTCAGCAACTATATTCCATAAGTCCACTTCAGCAATCCAGGTGGGCATTTTTGCAGCAGCTTTTGGGGGTGCTCCACCTCCGGTACAGAGGACAACATCGATATTTTTAGGGGATCTTCCATTCCCGCCACCAGCAGTCGATCAGACGGAGATATTTACGCTCTTTCAGTAGATGATGGAGGCATAGCAGCGCCAGTCAGAGGTTATAAGGTAGGGCATTGAGAATGCTCACCAGATTGTCCTTGTCGTAGTCGAGAGAGTCACCTTAGTCCAGACACAGACGGTACCGCCTCAGCCTGATCCGCAGCAGCCAAGGCCGGGGACTACCATTGACTTCAAGAGGATGGGGACTAAGGACTTTAAGGGCAGCGAGAGAATCTTGTACCCAGACGACTGGATAGAGGATATTGAGAGGGACCTGCGATTGGCACAGATTCCTGAGAGCATGCAGGTAGAGACGGCGGGTAGTATGATGTTCGAGATTGCGCTGACATGGTTCAGGACGGATCCAAGGATATCAGCGTCGGGACTTACTTGAGAAGCTTTCAAAGAGCTTTTCAAAAAGAAGTTCTTCCTGGATGTGGCTCAGAGTATGTTGGAGTGTCAATTCTAGAACCTCATCCAGAGGAACTTGACAGTGGACGATTATGCGACGGAGTATTGCCTATTGGGATAATTTATTGAGGGACAGAATCCTTGGGCCAAGGCTAGAAAGTTCAGAAAGAGACTGAACAGTGAGATTAAGTAACATACTAATGGAGACCGTACCGCTAATTTTGAGAAAATTTTGAGACAGGCACAGCGGGCGAACGATGATTTGGAGCTAGGCTCCAAGAGGCCGAGAGACACTAGAGGAGCGAGTAGTGGTACGGGCCCAGCGAAGGGCACCCACTTTTAACTGCCAAGATAATATCAACATCAGTAGTATCTTGTGCCAGTTAGGGCACCAGCTCATCAGATATAATAGTTTTAGAAGACATTTTATCAGACACCACAGCAGCCTTAAAGGCAGACTCGACAGACTTTTTCTTGTACCTATTATGGAAGGCATAGGCATGATTGGGAGAACTGTCGAAAGAGGCTCAGACTATGCTTGTATTGTGGTTCTCCTGACCATCAAGTGAAGGAGTATTTTAACAACCCGTATGGACCAAATCGCGATCAGAGAGGTAGATTTAGTCCACTTGTGGCATTGCAGACTGCTCAGCAACCGCATAGGGAGCTACCCTAGTAGGGCAGGGCATTTGTGATGGCAGTCAGATAGGACGACACTTCAGGTGGTAGGTTAGCTTGTTTTGTCCTGTTCTATTCCTTTTATTTCCATTTGTTGCTTGTGTGTTTAGTTAGTACCTTATAGACTGCTTGTGAGTTTGTCTAGTTAGTATACCCTGTCAGAGATTGGAAAACCAGGATGGACAAAGACCATAGTTAGTAATTTTCTTTAAATTGTAAGTTGTATGTTTTATTTTTGACTGAGGTTGACCTAGAGGGGGGTACGATCATCTTAAATTTCAAGGACAAAATTTTTCTAAGGTAGGTAGGATTGTCATCCCCAATTTTTTAGCTAGGGGTAATTTGGTAATTTGGCCTAGTAATTTAATTTTAAGAATATAATATTAATATTAGTGGGCCATGTATATTTATTTTATGCTTGTATTAGTTATTTAATTTTTAGAGTGCTATATTTAACTAGAGGCTTGTAGCATTTAATTTAGTTAGTGGACTAGCCTATTTAATTTGACTTATATTAGTGGACCTAACTAGTTTAGATTAGATCTATGGAACAACATTTAATTCTAGTTAGAATTGAGCCAAATAGTAAGCACATTCATTAGGAGAATGAATTAATTAGTTAAACCAATTAGACTAAAACTTTTCTCCTTAATTAATTCCTTCATGACACTCTCAGTGGAGGCTCTACTCAAAAGTTTGTCATGTTCATATTACCTCTGAACAAATTTTTCCGAGTTTTGACTATCGATTATCATGTCCATATTACCTTTGATATTGGTTGTCATCTCAACTTAACACCCGTACTTAACTTTAAGTACGCCAGTGGTGTTGAGTCCACAAAAACGGTCATGTCCATATTACCTCTGGCAGAGTTTGTCCTAAACTTATTACTTGCAATTTTGTGTATAACAAGTAATAGGTCCATAATGGAAACGAAGAGTTCACGTCCATATTACCTTTGAACTATTTTTATTTTCCTCAACGGAGAAAAAGTCAGTTCATGTTCATATTTCCTCTGAACTACGTATTTCCACCATCCCCACAGGGTCATATTTTACAAACATCTATATTACCTCTGTCGGGATTTGTCTCAAACTCATTACTTGCACTAACGTGCGCAAAAAAGTAGTGGGTCCACAAAAATATCCCCAGCATAATATCTTTACTAGCTAGGGACTTGTTTCGAACTTATTATTTGCACTCCAACGTGCGCAAGAAATAATAGGTCCACCAAAAATCCCCCAGTGGGATATCCTCAATCAACACGGTATTGTACTACGTCCATATTACCTCTAGTACAATACCCAGATTTTAAACAAACAATCATAAAGGAATAGAAGGCCCTTTTTGATTGAAAGAATGTTCTCAAATGGCGCTTATGGATGAGCCAAGCCTAATGAAAACCTTATAATGGCTCTTATCAAATTGCAAATTCCTGAAAAAAGTACTATGTTTTAATGGAGTATGATGAAGATCTTAGTCTGACGATACTACATACAAAGGTTAACTGGATCACATTCTATCAGGATTCATGTGACCTCCGAATAGATATCCTTAAAACTAATTTGTAAACCTATCATGTTCATATTACCTCTGATAGTGTTTAGTATACAAATTTAGTTGGATTATATTCTTTTAGGTTCATGTTAATTCTGAATAGATTTATATTCAGCAAAACCTTAACGAAAGTATGTCATGTTCATGATACCTCTGATATCACTTTCACCCTACCCCTATCATTTATATTCCAAAATGATGGGTCCACCAAAGTCAGATAAAGTCTCTTTATTATTCCCAGAAAGAGCAAATTACATAGAAAAGTAAAAAGGTACATCATTTGGGAGGAGCAGTTAAGTCGCGAATATGTTGCGCCAGAGTGACCATCCTCTCATCCTTGGAGCTCAAAACGTCGGCACAAGCTCGCTCCAACCTTGCAGCCTCATTGTTCAAAGCAGATAGCTTGGATCGAGCATATACAAAGCCTGCATAGATGACACCTACATGCGTCAGATTCTGTTGAGCTTTCTCCATTCGATCTTTCAACACATCGCGAGCTGTTGACAGAGAAAGAGCCTTCTCCTTGGCCTTAGCAAGGTCGTCTTCCAACTTATGGACCCTCGCTGCTTCTTCCTTATATTCGGCCTCGCACTGAGCCAATTGGGGGATGACATACCCCAATACGGCACGCTCCTGATCCATCTCCTGCTGTTGTTCCTGGACAGATTTGTTCAGAGATTCTATTTGCCCAGCAAACTCTGCAGTTAAGGAGTCATATCTAGCTTGAACGAGACCATCGATGCTGCCTGGGATAATTGTAAATAATTGTTAATTGGTTGTTCCAAACCATTAACTATCTGCTCCGGTGCATCAGCTCTCCCAGCGTCGTTGAAATCTCTGATCGACGCTATCACAAACTGGGAGGACCTTATCAGAGCCTCGAAGCCTAGATTCTTCTCCAGCACCATTGATATTAGCGTGTTCAAAATGGTATAGAAAAGACTAGTATGCTGCTCAATCAACATGGCAAAATCAGATTGGACGCTGGGAGTGGCTACAATATCGGAGAATCCCCTTCCAGGAACGACTGCAGAAGGTGTCGTCACAGTCGTTACTTCAGTAGAGAGCACGACAAAGGTAGAGGCACCGACAACGGCCGAAGTGGCTGGAATACTCAAAGGAGGCATAGTCGTAATGACAGGCTCATCCTTCTCTCAAGATATCGGAACCGTCTCGGGCGAGCCGACACCCGAAAATGTTTCCTCTTCAAAGTCGGGCACCTCAGTGTCATCGACAGTAGTTGCAACAAAGCGAAAGTTGCGTCGACGCTGCCCTCCCCGTAGATGTCTTCTCCTGAAAAGAAAGACAAGAGAAATTTAATATCAACATGATGTTATTTTTTCTAAAAGAGGCATAAAAGACGATATTTACCCATGACCGATGGTATATATGGCGCATCTGCAGCCAGTACAGCTAAATCATGTCTTAATGATGCTAAACGAGCTGTCATACCTGGAGAAGAGGGTATGCCAATGGACACTGGCAGGTATTCTTCCAGGTCTTCACCGAGATCCAATCGAGGTTCTTCAGGTGGAATCTCGCTGGGTATACTTACAGACGCGGCAGGGGTCTCTTCCGTCGCTGTCTGGATAAAGATATTCTTATTCGGCTTAGTCTCGAAGGCGATCTCGTACCACTACCTGAAGCGGTAGCATCAACAGCAGCCTCGAGCAAAGATTCTCCGGCACTGCCAGCCAAAATTGTGGAGGTTTCCTCTCTAATAGGTGAGGGACCTCTAATCAAAGGATCATCCCCAATAGGGGAGACAGCAGGCTTACTCCTAGGAGCCTCATGACTGGAAATCCTGACAGGACCACCAACAGTCTTCTTCTTCTTGCGAGGGGAAGCCTCCTTCATAACATGAGCCCTTCACTTTCCAGGGATAACTAGAGGCTCTACAGGCGGAGGTATTGCGCCTTTTGGTACTGCCAGCAAAAGCTCATCTGGATTGACAGAGTCTTCACCCTCGTCAGAGGAAACTGATGGGAGTTCCTCTCTTCCCGCGAACTTAAAAGAAGGCAACCTAAAACTTCCACGCATATCAAAATCGTGATGGAAGGTATTGGTGGCCATATAAAATTGGGCGTACGAATGAAGGATGTGCAACTCCATGGAGAGAGAAGTCACTGGTATAGTAAAGACCGCTCCAGTACAACCCATTATGAAGTATCGCCATCCTCTCGCCCCGTCAATAAGTTCACCTCTGGACTTGAAGCTGGTGATGGCATTTTCCACGTGCCACTGGTCATACCCAAACTGCATGGCGAACCGACTAGGCAGATAGGGCTCCAAAAAGCAGTAATCCTCACTTCTGTATAATAAATGAGAAGGTCTGATGCAGACCAACCAATAAAAAGCCTTAGGAGAAAGAACGGTCTTTCCTTCACCTAAATCCTGAAGTCGCGTCCCTTATTGATTGAGATGTATAGTGGGGAAGGTGCAGAAAAGCTTCCAGTTGTGAGCAAAATTTAACGTTCGCCGACAGTCTAAAATTATGGTCACGTTCCAGGTAGAATTCTTGTAATTCAACAAGAAATTATTTCCCGAACTACTGATAGAGCCGGAAGATATCACTCTATGGTTATAAAGAATTAACCATCCCATCAGATATAGGAACGATAATTCTACCCTTGGAAAGCTCTCACGACGAGTTTCGTCTGCAAGCAGCCCGTCAGTCATGGCCCTCAGGCCAGCTTGTATCCGGCATACCATGGAAGGAAGCAGGCCCAGTCTTGCTCCAAATACCAAATGCACCGCGGGCCATAAAGTATTACGGTGAATGCGATCCGAAGATGCAATGCCGGGTACTAACAGTCGACGCAGCCATATAGAAAGAAAGCCAGCCAGTTGAGCTTCCTTGGACAGAGGCCTACGATAATGCCTCAAATAACTGTAGGCTTTAGTGCCTACAGGATATTTCCCTATCCCTTCGTCGAGGATTTGATCTGAAGCCCCAGAGTCTTCAATAAGGTCATCGACTACTTGAGCACTAAGCACGCTCAGAAAGCTCAAAGGCCTATCCCTGCTATCCACGACTTTGTCTGGCTTAGCATCTCTAGCCTGATAGAAAAAGAGGTAAGACGCCCATTTGTTGGTATGAGCCAAATCAGAGGGCTCATTATAGAATATGGTGCACGCTAAATAGTGGCACATCAGCTCCTGGTACACCTCCACCACCCGAGGGTCTGTATCATCCAGCTCCCAGTTTATTGGAACATACTCTTCATAAGGAGTATTCCCCATTGGCAGTCTTGAAATCTCTGCCATTTCGTGAAGGGCCAATCCCAACTCCCCCAGTGGAGTGGCGAAAGTCCCCGTGAGCGAGATATATCGCTCCATCAAAGCCAAAAATAGGCTAGGGTTGAGAGGTAACCCAACACTGGTAGGCTCCACAGCGTCGTACATACCAATGCTCTCCAGCTCCGTCTGAAAGTTCTTCAGGGCCCAGGCAGCTAAATGAACCCATCGAGATTGGTAGGGGCAAGCCACCCATTGGTCCGAGGATTAACCTTGGGGTATACTCCTCCATGCTCCGTGAAGTCATTGCAGAAAGTCGATAATCGGACTGGCTGGAATAATGCAGTGTCTTCACTCGGGACAATGCCCGAAAATAATCCCCTGAAAGGTATGAAGGGACCGAAAGGGCGGCTTATAAATGACCCTCGGTCGGATCCTTTCTGGTAAAATATCTTCCCCGGATGTGTGGCATGGAAGAATGCTGAGATAGGGCAATCTCTCGGCATCTTGGGCAGATACAGGACCAGGCCCCCGGCAGGAAAAATCTAGTTTTCTTTCGTGGGCTTCGTCTAGGATTGTTTGTCAATCATATCCCCGAAGGGGAAAGCCGGTTTTATATATTTTGTCCCGTCTATATATGTCAGGGGCTCTCCGTTGATCATGCTCAACAGCATTCGCTCTCCTTGAGATAATATCAGGATTCCCCTTCCTTCAGGATACTGGGTCCAAAAATAGGAAATGTCAAATAGGACAAATCCTCCAGGTAATTGGAGTTCAGCATCCCGGCAGCAGAATCCATCACCTCAGCCAACAGAGGTATCTGCAAGTCCACTACAAAATACAAGAAGAATAAGTCAGTTTCTATACTAGACCTCACAATCTTGCAGCTTACGCCAAAGATCAACAGTCTGTGCTCTTATGCCAAGACTGTGAAAACTTGAGTTTTTACGCTGGAACATATTTCCAAGGCATAAAATTCAAGGTTGGCAGTATACAGTCTGCATTTTATGCCAGACTGCCAAAGTTTGAGTTATTACGCCGGAATTCTCATCCAGAGCGTAACACTCAAAGATTGTATTATACGCCAAATTTCAACAGTCTGTGGTTTTACGCCAGACTGTGAAAATATGGAGTTTTACGCTGATACATTAGGAATGTGGGCGTAAAAAGATAAAACATCTCTGTGCATCATCTTCCTCGAATAGGCTATTAGCACAGAAAATAACCTAGCGCGTTCACGTATAATGTGTGCGAAGGGTTTTTTTCATTCTTGTCATCCCAAAAGCTTTACCTATGACACCCGGTGCACAACTTGATGGTGGGACACTTCGTTCAGAGCGAGGTTTGCCCTGCCTGATGGGATTCGCTCTTGCTCGGGCGGCGGAGCGAGAAGAGGAGGCAGCCTTCTTTCCCTTAGAGGATGAGATCAATTTTGGTGCCATTGCTAAAGACTCAAAATGCTCAGAGAAGAAACGAAGGAAAGTGCTCAAAGAGACGAAGGGTTTTCTTTTGCAAAATACAGGTGAAGAGTTTTCTCTCTGAAGGCCTTGGGGTATATATAGAGTTCAGATGGACTCCTCAAATCCCTAACCAAATCCGATATTTAATATTTGGTTATGATTGGGGACCACGTCAGCCTACTACTCAGGGAAGGCAGACAGTCAGCGAATTCAAAAAGTTTTTCGTGCAGAGCAGATTCATGATTTTACGTCAAGGAGCTTTTTACGCTCGGCAGCTACAAATCTACGGTTTTACGCTCAGAGGCTATAAGTCTATGATTTTACGCCCGGATGCTTTTATGCTCGGTAGCTTTTATGCTCGAGAGGCTACAAACCTACGACTTCATGCTCAGAGGCTACAAATATATGATTTTATGCTCAAAAGCTTTTCTACGCTTGGAGGCTACAAATCTACGACTTCACGCTCGGAAGCTTTCTTTTCAGAGGCTACAAATCTACAGTTTCAGGCCGGATGCTCTCATGCTCAGCAGCTTTTATGCTCGAGAGACTACAAACTTATGATTTTATGCTCATCTATATTATAGACCTATGACTCTCCGCATATCTCAAAATATGCAAGCCAGAGTACGCGTATATTTGAACAATTCTCAAGACGGCCAATTACAAGGATATTCTTAGAAGATGCTCCGTTATGGCCCTAAAATATTCTAAGTACAGAGTTTAATATTGAAAGAGACTCTTCTCCTTGGGTCGATTGGAAGCTTATCCAAAATCCAGTCTGAATATTTTCTCTACAGTTCAAGCATGGTCAGTTTCTCACCCTACTTCAAGGGATTTTTGAGAAACCATTCTTGAAAATGATGGTCTGAACAAAAATTCTTCTTATCATAGAATTGACAGTTCAGACATTTTACGCGACTTCTCGTTCAAAACAGTATGACAGTTCGGATATTCGACTTAAATACTAAGCAGCTTTCTACGCATCCTCAGTTACGCATAAAAGATTGGACGAGATCGAATACTCTTTTATTCAGAGACAGCATAAAGTTATTCAGACGTGTCGAAGCTACACATATTCAGACTTCATAACTGCAAAATATGGCAAATTATTAGATGCGTAAAAAAAGATAGTTTTTATTAATCATGATTACATATGAGGGAAATCCAGGCTACAAAGGGTTTTTTTTTCATCTTCATGATTACATATGAGGGAAATCCCGTCTACAAAGGATTTCTTATCCTCATTTAAAGATCATGCCCAAAACTGTTCTGCCAGGTTCTCGTATTGGTAAAGATCTTTATCCGTCTTCTTCAGCAGTTAGTCGGTTTTCACAACCGATTAACAAAAAAAATGATAAATGGCGGGAGGATACAGAACTGGGCATGTTTAAATTATTCAAGCCCATCCTCCATACGCCATGACAGATTGAGTTGAGGTATTTACACCCAACTCAATACTGCAAGACAGGGCAGTTTGTGTGCCCTCGTCCACGAACGACGGAAGGAAATATAGCTTGCAAGTTGTATGGTCGAATGTGACCCTTCCTCTCTCCTGGACGAATCGCCATATAAAGTTGCTGATTATCCCGAGCAAAGGAAGCTTTGATATCCTTCCATGATCCATCGTTGCAGAGGATATTTGCTCGAAGATGCCTCTTTTTACGGCTCCTTACATGCTGAAAGAACATGATCTTCTTCTTTCCCAAGTTGGCACGACGAACTCCGGCAATCATCTCTGTATGGTGAAGGAAATATGGGAAGAACAGGTTAACTCATCAGCCTGTATATAGGTAAAAGAAAATACACCGAATCCCAACAAATCCATAAAAATCTGCCCAAAAATTAGCCTCGAGGAACGAGTCAGACTTGACCTTTTTATGCTTCATTCAAAGTGTTTCAAATTACGAAGAATTTGAAAACTTTGAAGGGGGTCTTGAAGAAGCATGAAAAATACACTGCAGAGTTATACGTAACAGTTCAGTGCTGTGTGGCGTAAGACTTGACTTTAGATCCATCGACGTACAAACAGAGCTTCATCGCTAGTACAACATAAAATATAAGCTCCAGGACAACCCGCGTAATGCAGTATTTCCAGGCTGCTTCAGCGTAAAAAGGTTGTTATATCGCCTTTATGGCGTAAAACTTATTTGCTTTTAATGCAGCATGGAAGTGTACGAGGAACGCTTCGTATTCCTCGAATTAACCTGTCAGATCATGCAATGAACCTGACTCCTGACAAAGAGTACTGCACAACTATCCAGACGATGGCTGTAATGATGGTGCGGCATAGAGACCCAGTTTGTCTTTTAGTGATATTTCCTTTGTAGAAATTGGTTTTACGCATACAAGGGAATACGCTGCCTAGCTTTACACAGGCAGACGTGAGCTTTTACGCTCAGCAGAAGACAAAATGAACTGCCACGTCAAAAGCTGCTCTTCGCACAGAGCTCGAGGCACGTCTCTGCAGTTAATGCGCATGATGGGGGCAGATCTCTGCATTTAATGCTCGAAATTGGGATCTACTTTCAAGGACTGGAAAAGCTATGATTAAGGTTAATACGTCCACATCAGCACTTCTGCATGTTACGCCACCTGGCTATTTTCAGCTATAGAAGCACGCTGTACGCTATCTCCTTGAAATACGCCAACCTGGCTATTTTCAGCTATAGGAGCACGCTGTAAGCTATCTCCTTGAAATATGCCAACCTGGCTATTTTCAACTATAGGAGCACGCTGTACGCTATCTCCTCAGAATACGCCAACTCAGGCTACATTTGCAATTGTGCGTAATAAGGCTATTTCGTCCAGAATATGCTCAAGACCTCAGTCAAGGAAGGACGAGCTGCTATCTTTATGCCGACTACCTATCTATACAACATCAAGGCTTCTACGACTACTTGACTTCTACGCTAATTCAACCGCTACTTGGCTTCTACGCCAGTTTGACAACTATTTGGCTTCTATGCCATGGTGACAGTTATTGGCTTCTACGCCAACCTTTTCTACGCGAGGGGCAGTTACCCACGTGGCTTGTATACCGTGATCTTCGCAGCAGTTATACGCATTACCTCTTAATGGGACACGCGTCACACGCTCATTCAGAAGATCATTTATACGTGGGTGGTAGTTATTATAACCACCACATAAAAAGTGCCATACTCTCCACTATCCGGCTTCTACGCCGACTGGACGGTTACTGTCACTAAAATCCTATAAATAGAAATCTCTGTTGACAGAGGTCGGGGTCAAAAACTTGGAGAATTGAGGTCAAAGGTCAAGGGAGGAGAAAGAGAGAAGAGAGGTCAAGAGTCAAAGAAATTGAAGAGCACAGATCGACGATTTTGGCATCGAGCGTCTACTTCTTCTTGCAACTTTTGAAGCTTCTACTTCTTCCACAGCACTTCTTCATCATCGTGTGGTCCAAGGGACAAAGTGATCGACCACAGATCAGACTCCTATAGCAATATTTACCCAGATTAAAATTTATACTTAATATCCTCGTATAGGATTAATAGTACTTCTTGTTTGTAAACCTAATAAAGGGTTTTGTATAAACTTAGTTTTATATCTTACATTTATTATCAAATACCAGTTATGACATATTTTGGTAGTGGCCCATGCAGGCCAGGCTTCATAATAGTGCGATGTCATGGTAGTGTGATGGCTTAGTTGAACTACTATGAGCCTACGATAGAATAAGATATAGGATACAAGGATGAGAGAGCGAATACTCAATCACAACTAGAAAATAATTCCAACCTAACTGAATTTGCCATCTTTATCGTTCTAATTATTGTCTTCCTTAAAAATTTTGTCCTTCTTTGATGATATCGTATCATTCTCAATATTAATTTCTTATCTACCTTCAGGATGCCGCCTAAAATGCATTTTCAGTGCTTAGGCACAATGTCAGCGAGGTCGGTCACTTTGTCTTCTATGAGGGCAGCACCAGCAGACATTGTTCTAGTAACTATATTCTAGAAGTCCACTTCACCAATCCAGGTGGGCATTTCTGCAACAGCTTTTGGGGGTGCTCCACCTCTGGTACAGAGGGCAGTACCGACAGTTTCAGAGGATCTTCTATTCCTGCCACTAGCAGTCGATCAGACGCAGATATTTATGCTCTTTCAGCAGATGATGGAAGCATAGCAGCGCCAGTCAGAGGTTATGAGGTAGGACATTGAGAATGCTCACCAGATTGTCCTTCCGTAGTTGAGAGAGTCGCCTCAGTCTAGTCACAGATGGTACCGCCTCAGCCTGATCCGCAGTAGCCGAGGCCGGGGACTATCATTGACTTTAAGAGGATAGGGACTAAGGACTTTAAGAACACCGAAAGAATCTTGTACCCAGACGACTGGATAGAGTATATTGAGAGAGACCTGCGATTGGCACAGATTCCTGAGAGCATGCAAGTAGAGACGATGGGTAGTATGATGTTCGAGATTGTGCTGACATGGTTCAGAATGGGTCCAAGGATATCTGCGTCGGGACTTACTTGGGAAGCTTTCATAGAGCTTTTCAAAAAGAAGTTCTTTTCGAATGTGGTTCAGAGTACTTTGGAGTGTCAATTCTAGAACCTCATCCAAAGAAACTTGATAGTGGACGAGTATACGATAGAGTATTGCCTATTGGGAAGATTTATTGAGGGACAAAATCCTCGGGTCAAAGCTAGAAAGTTCAGGAAGGGACTGAACAGTGAGATTAAGTACCATACTAATGGAGACCGTACCACTACTTTTAAGAAAATTTTAAGATAGGCACAGTGGGCGGTGGATGATTTGGAGCTAGGCTCCAAGAGGCCGAGAGACACCAGAGGAGGGAGTAGTGGTACGGGCCCAGCGAAGGGCACCCACTTTCAACAACCGAGAGTATATCAGCATCAACAGTATCTTGTGCCAGTTAGGACACCAGCTCAACAGATACAACAGTTTCAGAAGCCAGTTCATCAGACACCACAGCAGCCTCAGAGGCAGACTCAGCAAACTTTTCCTTGTGCCAATTATGGAAGGCATAGGCATGATTGGAAGAACTGTCAAAAGAGGCTCAGACTATGCTTGTATTTTGGTTCCTTTGACCATCAGGTGAAAGAATGTTCTAATAACCCGTATGGACCAGATCGCGGTCAGAGAGGTGGAGTTAGTCCACTTGGTGCATTACAGACTGTTCAGCAACCGCATAGGGAGCCACTCCAGCAGGGCGGGGCATTTGCAATGGCATTCGGAGAGGACGACACTTCAGGTGATAGGTTAGCTTATTTTGTCCTGTTCTGTTCCTTTCCTTTCTATTTGTTGCTTGTGTGTTTAGTTAGTACCTTATAGACTGCTTGTGAGTTTTTATAGTTAGTATACCCTGTCAGAGACTGCAAAACCCGGATGGACAAAGACTACAGTTAGTAATTTTCTTTAAATTGCATATTGTATGTTTTAGTTTGGACTGAGGTTGACCTAGAGGGGGGTACGATCATCTTAAATTTCAAGGACAATTTTTTTTAAGGTAGGTAGGGTTGTCACCCCACTTTTCCAGCTAGGGGTAATTTGGTAATTTGGCCTAGTAATTTAATTTTAAGAATATAATATTAATATTAGTGGGCCATGTATATTTATTTTATGCTTGTATTAGTTATTTAATTTTTAGAGTACTATATTTAACTAGAGGCTTGTAGCATATAATTTCATTAGTGGACTAGCCTATTTAATTTGACTTGTGTTAGTGGACCTAACTAGTTTAAATTAGATCCATGGACCAAAATTTAATTCTAGTTAGAATTGAGCCAAATAGTAAGCACATTCATTAGGAGGATGAATTAATTAGTCAAACCAATTAGACTAAAAACTTTTCTCCTTAATTAATTCCTTCATGACAAGCCCCAGGGGGTAGAGGTCGGCCACATTAGGAGTGGAGAGAGACTCTTTCTTTATTTTTTATTCCAAATCTAGATCTATAATTTCTCTCTTCCAAATTCCTTCATCCTTATACCAATTACTACACAAATTTCTTTCCAATTTCTTTTTTATTGTTCATTAGAGGCTATTAGAACAAGGATCTATAAGAAGAAAGCAATGATCTACAAGGAGGAGCAAGGATCTATAAGTTGAAGGCTCTTGACACTTAATTTGGAGATTTTATTATGAATCCATCTCCCAATTGGTACAATTCTATTTTTGCTCTCTAATTAGACTCTAAATCTATAATTTAATCATTAGGAACCCTTACATGTACTAAGGCTACCCATAGGAATTAGAATTTGGTTCAAAGGAGGCCTATGAAGAAAGTTATGTGGTCTTTTGTGTCAATTTTGGGAGAATTTTGAGAATGGCACATCTTGTGTTTGTCAATAGGTCAATTAGACCAAATTGACATATGTTTGATTGTGTGTGACTAATATCGTGTCCATAATTGGATACGTGTAGGCCGTATCCTGAAAATTTGGCGATACGGGTTGATTTGGGGGTTTTCTTCTGACAAGGGCACGTAGACGAGTAGCTAACATCTCGTGTTGTATCTAATTATGATTTTAGACTTGCTCGTATCCTTTAGGGTATGTTTGGTGGTATGGTGGAGCCGTATCGCAAGCGTATCATAGATTGAGTGTGATATGGGTGCGGTGCACTCCTCGTGTTTGTTTTCTTGCATTATAATTTAATTTACCTTGGTTATAGCTATTAGAGTATTATAATTATAATTGTTATAAGATATATATGTATATATATAATTATTTGTATATTTTATATTTTATTTTGATGTGTTGGTGGTCATAGAAGAATAAGAGAGTGCATGTTCATCATTAGTATGGGTATGTGGTAATATATATATATATATATATATATATATATATATATATATATATATATATATATATATGTATATATATATATATATGTATATATATATATATATGTATATATATATATATGTATGTGTGTGTGTGTGTGTGTGAGTGAGTGAGTGTATGTTTGTATTAGATGTGTGCATATGAGCTAGAGGGGGGAAGTTATAAGAATAAGCAGTAACAATAAACAGGAATAAGCAGCAGCAAGCAGCAGCAAAAAAAGCAGAAAGAAGAAACAAAAGCAGCAGGAAGCAGCAGCAAAAGTAGCAAGAAGCAGCAGTAGCAAGCAGCAGCAGAAGCAACAACGATAAGCAGCAGCAACAGTCGTAAGCAGAAGCAGTAAGCAGCAGCAGTGATAAGCGGCAACAGCGATAAGAAGAAGCAGCAGCAGCGATAAACATAAGCAGTACCAATAAGCAGCAGTAGTTTGAGTACTTAGAAGTTATGTTATAGATAAGTTAAGTTAAGCTAGTAATAAGCTAAGTTAGTCTATATTGATAGTTAGCTATGTATATATTAGTGAGTTACGTATATATATGTGAGATATATATATATATATATATATATATATATATATATATATATATATATATATATATATATATATATATATAAGCACTAGTTATCATTGGTTAGTATTATTTCTAGCTTACCTTGTGTTACACCAAGGTAATGAGATTTGAGGTATCATGGGTATGGGTATTAAATATCCGATGGATATGTTAGTTATGTTTGTTGGTATAGTATTGTTATAAGTTTAAGTGCATGTTAGTATATAGTGAGGTATAGTGGTTAGTTAGCTAATGTTAGATATTGTATTACCTTGTGAGACAAGATAATGTTAAGGTTTTGGTCTATACTCAAGGTATTGAGTTGTATATCAAGATGGGTGTGCAGGTGGTATGATACCACATTTGGTTCAAAGCCAAGGTATCCACTTAGCATTAGTTTGGCTAGGAGTACAAAATATTTTATCTTGTATATATATATTATTGTATTTTCATATCTAATAACTTGTGTATCTTATAATACGGTAATTTGTTGGTATCCTAGTATCCTAACATAGCTAGTATAGCCTAGTTACATAGTGTATGGACCCAATATCCTAGAGATGGAATCATACAACCTAGAAATAGCTAGTTTGACCAAGTTTGACTATTTTGACCTAGAGTTGACATAGTTTGACTATTTTGACTTAGAAATGGCTTTATGACCTAGAATTTGACTAGTTTAACTTATTTTTATTTCAAAACCTTGTATTGATATAATATTTCATATATAGGTAAGTGTGAGGCCAGTTCGGATACCGTTTCATATTATTTGCTCTGGACCTCAAGCGAGTACATTCTTTGATAGTTTTTTTTATTTGATAATTACTATAATGCAAGTATTTAGAAATATATTACTTGATTCCTGACACATTGGTACACGGATTAGTATACACATGGATCTTCAATTATGAGATATTATTTATTATTTTATTGTTTCTCGTATTCTTATCTGGATAATAAGAAATATTTAATATTAGACAATCTTCAATGTTCAATGTTTAATATTTTACAATGCCATAAGTATCTTGCATCATAATGTGTCATGGTTAGATCCATTGTGTAGCGTCCCGCTCCGCGACGACGCTATGTACAAGTGATATCGCCTTGCTTGCTCGAACGGAAGTCTTCTCGGAGAGTTCTCGACTTATTAATCAATGTGAGTGGGCAGAACTGCATTCTCTGATTCTTGCACGACTTAATAATGAATCTGAGTTTTTGAATGCTTGTTGCTTAATAAGATTGTTTCATAAGAAGAATGATATAACCGACTTAGTATGCTAATAAGAGGACTCACATAGCTTGTCATTGAAATGAATCTGCTTGCTTGCTTAACTAGAGAACAGGAAATGCTTGTCTTAATGAGATAGAACCTTGCCATGCTAATAACAAGAGTAAAAAGGGATTGCTTGCACTTATTCTTGATATCGTATGCTAGACTGGAATACTTGAATGCTTGTCCATAAGAGATGGAAGTGCATGCTAGAGATATAAGAACTGTTCTTGCTTGTTACTTGTTTAATGAGTTAGCTTTGCTTGAACATGCTTCATTGATTGCTTGTCATAAGATAGAACTTGGTGAATGGCGTGAGCTTGTGAATCTAGACTAATAGTCCACCCTGAGGCTTAAAAACCTTACTTACGGGAGGGTGTGGCTATTAGGCAAGTATTTTGAGAGAGCTTCAGCTTTATGGACTTGATAGATGTGTTTGCTTGCTTATTCTAGATCATGTGCATAATCTTGTATTGATAGGAGTTTGCATTCTCGCATTTGGTCAGGACAACTTGTGCACGAGGATTATCTCTCGAGCGGTTCCTGGGGCACTGGGGATCGTTCGGCCCGGAAAGAGATCTAGATACCAGAGGCTTGTACGTCCTTTGGTAGACCGAGACTCGTCTATTAGTAAGATGGGCTTGTACGTCCCAACTGCTAATCCCGTGGAGGGGACCATCATGTAGTTAGGGCGTATGCTAGGCTAGCCTTCTTGCATACCTAACTGTTTGATGCAGGGACGAACAGGAAACTAGAGAACGGTATACTTTATGTTATGCAAATTATTGCTAACTTGTGTGTCTACTGCAGGGATAACCGTTCGGCCGTGGGTTAGAAATACTATGAGTTTATCTATAGCCTGCTTGATCTTTCAATATGCATCGTGAGTCACCTGATAGTGCATTTTGTATTCGCATAGGTTGGACAATGGCTATTAGTGTAGAGCTGAACCACGGTCACAACTGCTAATAGCATCAGAAAGTGAGTCATTGGATAGCTGGATTACCGCTGCCAATCCTGAGTTTCTCGGGGACCAAATTCATATAGATGTGTTGCCTTGATTGCTTGAGTGAATAATAGTCTACTTGATATGCTTGCCTCGATTTGAGATTTGCCCCAAGAGTTAGTTTGTGTTGCACAATACATGCTGCGCACTACACGATGAGAACACTGCCCCTTATAGTTGCTTGAATGCTTGAGTATCAAATATGCAAAACTGGTTTCCAACTTGTGTTTTCAAAAAGATGTAATCTGACTAGTTCTGAGCTGCATGAAAAGAATATAGGTTAAACTAGCAAGATCACTAGTAATGCAATATTTTGCCACAAGTCTACTTAGTGTGGGTCTCAGGGGGTGTATCTTCTGTTCAGTTGTTTATCTCACCAGTACTTGTATAAAGTGCTGACCCACCAACAGTTTGCTTGTTCTCAGGTGCCCGATCGTCCGAGGAAGCGATAGCCGTGCCTCATCCCAAGGAACCGGAAATCTGGAGTCGATGCCTTGAGCCGCGTCGATATATGCCTGCTTTGAGCTGCTTTTGTATAGAGGGACAAGATGTATGGAACGGTATCATTATAATCGAGAGATAGAGTGCTGGAGTGAATTGTAACCTCGGCCTTGCGCCACTTGTAATACTTTCGATTATCAATAAAAGAGCTTGTTTATCATGTGCCATTATGTTCTTTACTTTTCTGTAATATGTATGCCGCTGCTTCAGTATCGAATAGCTTACTTGCCCTTGTATCAGAGCTTTGGCCTTGTGCAAGCGTACTTTAGGCTTGTACGACATCATGTCCCGATGAGAACGATTATCCCACGGGAGAGCTGCAACGTGGTGATTCACGTTCAGCAGGGACAATTGGGCTTACGGGAGACTGGGGCGTGAGATAATGGTATCAGAGTGACTCGATTCTTTGCCCATTCTATTGCCTCCGACTCTGAGTTGTGATTGTGCTGCAATGAACGTTCCATATAATAAGTCCATAGATATTCTCAAAGATGGCCGCAAATATTTTCTGGATTTGTTTTCATTGCTTGAATTATGATTTGTGATTTCTGGATTTGCTGAGTTTTGATTTGGGATGGTGAGGGATGAGGACTATCGCTGCTCTGTGTTATCGTGAGTTTCTTCTTGAGTTTCGAGGACGAAACTCTTTGTTGGTGGGTAAGTATGTAGCGTCCCGCTCCGCGACGATGCTATGTACAAGTGATATCGCCTTGCTTGCTCGAATGGAAGTCTTCTCGGAGAGTTCCCGACCGATTAATCAATGTGAGTAGGCAGAACTACATTCTCTGATTCTTGCATGACTTAATAATGAATCTGAGTTTTTGAATGCTTGTTGCTTAATAAGATTGTTTCATAAGAAGAATGATAGAACCGACTCAGTATGCTAATAAGAGGACTCACATAGCTTGTCATTGAAATGAATCTGCTTGCTTGCTTAACTAGAGAACAGGAAATGCTTGTCTTAATGAGATAGAACCTTGCCATGCTAATAACAAGAGTAAAAAGGGATTGCTTGCACTTATTCTTGATATCGTATGCTAGACTGGAATACTTGAATGCTTGTCCACAAGAGATGGAAGTGCATGCTAGAGATATAAGAACTGTTCTTGCTTGTTACTTGTTTAATGAGTTAGCTTTGCTTGAACATGCTTCATTGATTGCTTGTCATAAGATGGAACTTGGTGGATGGCGTGAGCTTGTGATTCTAGACTAATAGTCCACCCTGAGGCTTAAAAACCTTACTTACAGGAGGGTGTGGCTATTAGGCAAGTGTTTTGAGAGAGCTTCGGCTATATGGACTTGATAGATGTGTTTGCTTGCTTATTCTAGATCATGTGCATAATCTTGTATTGATAGGAGTTTGCATTCTCGTATTTGGTCAGGACAACTTGTGCACGAGGATTATCTCTCGAGCGGCTCTTGGGGAATTGGGGATCGTTCGGCCCGGAAAGAGATCTAGATACCAGAGGCTTGTACGTCCTTTGGTAGACCGAGACTCGCCTATTAGTAAGATGGGCTTGTACGTCCCAACTGCTAATCCCGTGGAGGGGACCATCATGTAGTTGGGGCGCATGCTAGGCTAGCCTTCTTGCATACCTAACTGTTTGATGCAGGGACGAATAGGAAACTAGATAACGGTATACTTTATGTTATGCAAATTATTGCTAACGTGTGTGTCTGCTGCAGGGATAACCGTTCGACCGTGGGTAAGAAATACTATGAGTTTATCTATAGCCTGCTTGATCTTTCAATATGCATCGTGAGTCACCTGATAGTGCATTTTGTATTCGCATCGGTTGGACAATGGCTATTAGTGTAGAGCTGAACCACGGTCACAGCTGCTAATAGCATCAGATAGTGAGTCATTGGATAGCTGGATTACCGCTGCCAATCCTGAGTTTCTCGGGGACCGAATTCATATAGATGTGTTGCCTTGATTGCTTGAGTGAATAATAGTCTACTTGATATGCTTGCCTCGATTTGAGATTTGCCCCAAGAGTTAGTTTGTGTTGCACAATACATGCTGTGCACTACACGATGAGAACACTGCCCCTTATAGTTGCTTAAATGCTTGAGTATCGAATATGCAAAACTGGTTTCCAACTTGTGTTTTCAAAAAGATGTAATCTGACTAGTTCTGAGCTGCATGAAAGGAACATAGGTTAAACTAGCAAGATCACTAGTAATGCAATATTTTGCCACAAGTCTACTTAGTGTGGGTCTCAGGGGGTGTAGCTTCTGTTCAGTTGTTTATCTCACCAGTACTTGTATTAAGTGCTCACCCACCAACAGTTTGCTTGTTCTCAGGTGCCCGATCGTCCGAGGAAGCGATAGCCGTACCTCATCCCAAGGAACCGAAAATCTGGAGTCGATGCCTTGAGCCGCGTCGAGATGTGCCTGCTTTGAGCTGCTTTTGTATAGAGGGACATGATGTATGGAACGGTATCATTGTAATCGAGATATAGAGTGCTGGAGTGAATTGTAACCTCGGCCTTGCGCCGCTTGTAATACTTTCGATTATCAATAAAAGAGCTTGTTTATCATGTGCCATTATGTTCTTTACTTTTCTGCAATATGTATGCCGCTGCTTCAGTATCGAATAGCTTACTTGCCCTTGTATCAGAGCTTTGGCCTTGTGCAAGCGCACATTAGGCTTGCATGGCATCACGTCCCGATGAGAACGATTGTCCCACGGGAGAGCTGCAAAGTGGTGATTCACGTTCAGCGGGGATAATTGGGCTTGCGGGAGACCGGGGCGTGACATAATGGTATCAGAGCGACTCGATTCTTTGCCCATTTTATTGCCTCCGACTCTGAGTTGTGATTGTGCTGCAATGAATATTCCATACAGTAAGTCCATAGATATTCTCAAAGATGACTGCAAATATTTTCTGGATTTGTTTTCATTGCTTGAATTATGATTTGTGATTTCTGGATTTGCTGAGTTTTGATTTGGGATGGTGAGGGATGAGGACTATCGCTGCTCTGTGTTATCGTGAGTTTATCCTTGAGTTTCGAGGACGAAACTCTTTGTTGGTGGGTAATTATGTAGCGTCCCGCTCCACGACGACGCTATGTACAAGTGATATCGCCTTGCTTGCTCGAACGGAAGTCTTCTCGGAGAGTTCCAGACCGATTAATCAATGTGAGTGGGCAGAACTGCATTCTCTGATTCTTGCACGACTTAATAATGAATCTGAGTTTTTGAATGCTGGTTGCTTAATAAGATTGTTTCATAAGAAGAATGATAGAACCGACTCAGTATGCTAATAAGAGGACTCACATAGCTTGTCATTGAAATGAATCTGCTTGCTTGCTTAACTAGAGAACAGAAAATTCTTGTGTTAATAAGATAGAACCTTGCCATGCTAATAACAAGAGTAAAAAGGGATTGCTTGTACTTATTCTTGATATCGTATGCTAGACTGGAATACTTGAATGCTTGTCCACAAGAGATGGAAGTGCATGCTAGAGATATAAGAACTGTTCTTGCTTGTTACTTGTTTAATGAGTTAGCTTTGCTTGAACATGCTTCATTGATTGCTTGTCATAAGATGGAACTTGGTGAATGGCGTGAGCTTGTGAATCTAGACTAATAGTCCACCCTGAGGCTTAAAAACCTTACTTATGGGAGGGTGTGGCTATTAGGCAAGTGTTTTGAGAAAGCTTCGGCTATATGGACTTGATAGATGTGTTTGCTTGCTTATTCTAGATCATGTGCATAATCTTGTATTGATAGGAGTTTGTATTCTCGCATTTGGTCAGGACAACTTGTGCACGAGGATTATCTCTCTAGCGGTTCCTGGGGCACTGGGGATCGTTCGGCCCGGAAAGAGATCTAGATACCAGAGGCTTGTACATCCTTTGGTAGACCGAGACTCGTCTATTACTAAGATAGGCTTGTACGTCCCAACTGCTAATCCCGTGGAGGGGACCATCATGTAGTTAGGGCGCATGCTAGGCTAGCCTTCTTGTATACCTAACTGTTTGATGCAGGGACGAACAGGAAACTAGAGAACGGTATACTTTATGTTATGCAAATTATTGCTAACTTGTGTGTCTGCTGCAGGGATAACCGTTCGGCCGTGGGTAAGAAATACTATGAGTTTATCTATAGCCTGCTTGATCTTTCAATATGCATCATGAGTCACCTGATAGTGCATTTTGTATTCGCATCAGTTGGACAATGGCTATTAGTGTAGAGCTGAACCACGGTCACAGCTGCTAATAGCATCAGAAAATGAGTCATTGGATAGCTGGATTACCGCTACCAATCCTGAGTTTCTCGGGGACCGAATTCATATAGATGTGTTGCCTTGATTGCTTGAGTGAATAATAGTCTACTTGATATGCTTGCCTCGATTTGAGATTTGCCCCAAGAGTTAGTTTGTGTTGTACAATACATGCTGCGCACTACACGATGAGAATACTGCCCCTTATAGTTGCTTGAATGCTTGAGTATCGAATATGCAAAACTGGTTTCCAACTTGTGTTTTCAAAAAGATGTAATCTGACTAGTTCTGAGCTGCATGAAAAGAACATAGGTTAAACTAGCAAGATCACTAGTAATGCAATATTTTGCCACAAGTCTACTTAGTGTGGGTCTCAGGGGATATAGCTTCTGTTCAGTTGTTTATCTCACCAGTACTTGTATAAAGTGCTGACCCACCAACAGTTTGCTTGTTCTCAGGTGTCCGATCGTCCGAGGAAGCGATAGCCGTGCCTCATCCCAAGGAACCAGAAATCTGGAGTCGATGCCTTCAGCCGCGTCGAGATGTGCCTGCTTTGAGCTGCTTTTGTATAGAGGGACATGATGTATGGAACGGTATCATTGTAATCGAGAGATAGAGTGCTGGAGCGAATTGTAACCTCGGCCTTGCGCCATTTGTAATACTTTTGATTATCAATAAAAGAGCTTGTTTATCATGTGCCATTATGTTCTTTACTTTTCTGCAATATGTATGTCGCTGCTTCAGTATCGAATAGCTTACTTGCCCTTGTATCAGAGCTTTGGCCTTGTGCAAGCGCACTTTAGGCTTGCACGGCATCACATCCCGATGAGAACGATTGTCCCACGGGAGAGCTGCAACGTGGTGATTCACGTTCAGCAGGGACAATTGGGCTTGCGGGAGACCGGGGCGTGACATAATGGTATCAGAGCGACTCGATTCTTTGCCCATTCCATTGCCTCCGACTCTGAGTTGTGATTGTGCTGCAATGAACGTTTCATACAATAAGTCCATAGATATTCTCAAAGATGGCCGCAAATATTTTTTGGATTTGTTTTCATTGCTTGAATTGTGATTTTCAATTTCTGGATTTGCTGAGTTTTGATTTGGGATGGTGAGGGATGAGGACTATCGCTGCTCTGTGTTATCGTGAGTTTCTCCTTGAGTTTTGAGGACAAAACTCTTTGTTGGTGGGTAAGTATGTAGCGTCCCGCTCCGCGACGACGCTATGTACAAGTGATATCGCCTTGCTTGCTCGATCGGAAGTCTTCTCGGAGAGTTCCCGACCGATTAATCAATGTGAGTGGGCAGAACTGCATTCTCTGATTCTTGCATGACTTAATAATGAATCTGAGTTTTTGAATGCTTGTTGCGTAATAAGATTGTTTCATAAGAAGAATGATAGAACCGACTCAGTATGCTAATAAGAGGACTCACATAGCTTGTCATTGAAATGAATCTGCTTGCTTGCTTAACTAGAGAACAGGAAATGCTTGTCTTAATGAGATAGAACCTTGCCATGCTAATAACAAGAGTAAAAAGGGATTGCTTGCACTTATTCTTGATATCGTATGCTAGACTGGAATACTTGAATGCTTGTCCACAAGAGATGGAAGTGCATACTAGAGATATAAGAACTGTTCTTGCTTGTTACTTGTTTAATGAGTTAGATTTGCTTGAACATGCTTCATTGATTGCTTGTCATAAGATGGAACTTGGTGAATGGCGTGAGCTTGTGAATCTAGACTAATAGTCCACCCTGAGGCTTAAAAACCTTACTTACGGGAGGGTGTGGCTATTAGGCAAGTGTTTTGAGAGAGCTTCGGCTCTATGGACTTGATAGATGTGTTTGCTTGCTTATTCTAGATTATGTGCATAATCTTGTATTGATAGGAGTTTGCATTCTCGCATTTGGTCAGGACAACTTGTGCACGAGGATTATCTTTCGAGCGGTTCCTGGGGCACTGAGGATCGTTCGGCCCGGAAAGAGATCTAGATACCAGAGGCTTGTACGTCCTTTGGTAGACCGAGACTCGTCTATTAGTAAGATGGGCTTGTACGTCCCAACTGCTAATCCCGTGGAGGGGACCATCATGTAGTTAGGGCGCATGCTAGGCTAGCCTTCTTGCATACCTAACTATTGGATGCAGGGACGAACAGGAAACTAGAGAACGGTATACTTTATGTTATGCAAATTATTGCTAACTTGTGTGTCTGCTGCAGGGATAACCGTTCGGCCGTGGGTAAGAAATACTATGAGTTTATCTATAGCCTGCTTGATCTTTCAATATGCATCGTGAGTCACCTGATAGTGCATTTTGTATTCGTATCGGTTGGACAATGGCTATTAGTGTAGAGCTGAACCACGGTCACAGCTGATAATAGCATCAGAAAGTGAGTCATTGGATAGCTGGATTACCGCTGCCAATCCTGAGTTTCTCGGGGACCGAATTCATATAGATGTGTTGCCTTGATTGCTTGAGTGAATAATAGTCTACTTTATATGCTTGCCTCGATTTAAGATTTGCCCCAAGAGTTAGTTTGTGTTGCACAATACAAGCTGCGCACTACACGATAAGAACACTGCCCCTTATAGTTGCTTGAATGCTTGAGTATCGAATATGCAAAACTGGTTTCCAACTTGTGTTTTCAAAAAGATGTAATCTGACTAGTTCTGAGCTGCATGAAAAGAACATAGGTTAAACTAGCAAGATCACTAGTAATGCAATATTTTGCCACAAGTCTACTTAGTGTGGGTCTCAGGGGGTGTAGCTTCTGTTCAGTTGTTTATCTCACCAGTACTTGTATAAAGTGCTGACCCACCAACAGTTTGCTTGTTCTCAGGTGTCCGATCGTCCGAGAAAGCGATAGCCGTGCCTCATCCCAAGGAACCAGAAATCTGGAGTCGATGCCTTCAGCCGCGTCGAGATGTGCCTGCTTTGAGCTGCTTTTGTATAGAGGGACATGATGTATGGAACGGTATCATTGTAATCGAGAGATAGAGTGCTGGAGCGAATTGTAACCTCGGCCTTGCGCCGCTTGTAATACTTTCGATTATCAATAAAAGAGCTTGTTTATCATGTGCTATTATGTTCTTTACTTTTCTGTAATATGTATGTCGCTGCTTCAGTATCGAATAGCTTACTTGCCCTTGTATCAGAGCTTTGGCCTTGTGCAAGCGCACTTTAGGCTTGCACGATATCACGTCCCGATGAGAACAATTGTCCCACGGGAGAGCTGCAACGTGGTGATTCACGTTCAGCAGGGACAATTGGGCTTGCGGGAGACCGGGGCATGACATAATGGTATCAGAGCGACTCGATTCTTTGCCCATTCCATTGCCTCCGACTCTGAGTTGTGATTGTGCTGCAATGAACGTTCCATACAATAAGTCCATAGATATTCTCAAAGATGGCCGCAAATATTTTCTGGATTTGTTTTCATTGCTTGAATTATGATTTTCGATTTCTGGATTTGCTGAGTTTTGATTTGGGATGGTGAGGGATGAGGACTATCGCTGCTCTGTGTTATCGTGAGTTTCTCCTTGAGTTTCGAGGACGAAACTCTTTGTTGGTGGGTAAGTATGTAGCGTCCCGCTCCGCGACGACGCTATGTACAAGTGATATCGCCTTGCTTGCTCGATCGAAAGTCTTCTCGGAGAGTTTTCGACCGATTAATCAATGTGAGTGGGCAGAACTACATTCTCTGATTCTTGCACGACTTAATAATGAATCTAAGTTTTTGATTGCTTGTTGCTTAATAAGATTGTTTCATGAGAAGAATGATAGAACCGACTCAGTATGCTAATAAGAGGACTCACATAGCTTGTCATTGAAATGAATCTGCTTGCTTGCTTAACTAGAGAACAGGAAATGCTTGTCTTAATGAGATAGAACCTTGCCATGCTAATAACAAGAGTAAAAAGGGATTGCTTGCACTTATTCTTGATATCGTATGCTAGACTGGAATACTTGAATGCTTGTCCACAAGAGATGGAAGTGCATGCTAGAGATATAAGAACTGTTCTTGCTTGTTACTTGTTTAATGAGTTAGCTTTGCTTGAACATGCTTCATTGATAGCTTGTCATAAGATGGAACTTGGTGAATGGCGTGAGCTTGTGAATCTAGACTAATAGTCCACCCTGAGGCTTAAAAACCTTACTTACGGGAGGGTGTGGCTATTAGGCAATTGTTTTGAGAGAGCTTCGGCTATATGGACTTGATAGATGTGTTTGCTTGCTTATTCTAGATCATGTGCATAATCTTGTATTGATAGGAGTTTGCATTGTCGTATTTGGTCAGGACAACTTGTGTACGAGGATTATCTCTCGAGCGGTTCCTGGGGCACTGGGGATCGTTCGGCCCGGAAAGAGATCTAGATACCAGAGGCTTGTACGTCCTTTGGTAGACCGAGACTCGTCTATTAGTAAGATGGGCTTGTACGTCCCAACTGCTAATCCCATAGAGGGGACCATCATGTAGTTAGGGCGCATGCTAGGCTAGCCTTCTTGCATACCTAACTATTTGATGCAGGGACGAACAGGAAACTAGAGAACGGTATACTTTATGTTATGCAAATTATTGCTAACTTGTGTGTCTGCTGCAGGGATAACCGTTCGGCCGTGGGTAAGAAATACTATAAGTTTATCTATAGCCTGCTTGATCTTTCAATATGCATCGTGAGTCACCTGATAGTGCATTTTGTATTCGCATCGGTTGGACAATGGCTATTAGTGTAGAGCTGAACCACGGTCATAGCTGCTAATAGCATCAGAAAGTGAGTCATTGGATAGCTGGATTACCGCTGCCAATCCTGAGTTTCTCGGGGACCGAATTCATATAGATGTGTTGCCTTGATTGCTTGAGTGAATAATAGTCTACTTGATATGCTTGCCTCGATTTGAGATTTGCCCCAAGAGTTAGTTTGTGTTGCACAATACATGCTGCGCACTACACGATGAGAACACTGCCCCTTATAGTTGCTTGAATGCTTGAGTATCGAATATGCAAAACTGGTTTCCAATTTGTGTTTTCAAAAAGATATAATCTGACTAGTTCTGAGCTGCATGAAAAGAACATAGGTTAAACTAGCAAGATCACTAGTAATATATTATTTTGCCACAAGTCTACTTAGTGTGGGTCTCAGGGGGTGTAGCTTCTGTTCAGTTGTTTATCTCACCAGTACTTGTATAAAGTGATGACCCACCAACAGTTTGCTTGTTCTCAGGTGCCCGATCGTCCGAGGAAGCGATAGCCGTGCCTCATCCCAAGGAACCAAAAATCTGGAGTCGATGCCTTGAGCCGAGTCGAGATGTGCCCGCTTTGAGCTGCTTTTGTATAGAGGGACATGATGTATGGAACGGTATCATTGTAATCGAGAGATAGAGTACTGGAGCGAATTGTAACCTCGGCCTTGCGCCGCTTGTAATACTTTCGATTATCAATAAAAGAACTTGTTTATCATGTGCCATTATGTTCTTTACTTTTCTGCAATATGTATGCCGCTGCTTCAGTATCGAATAGCTTACTTGCCCTTGTATCAGAGCTTTGGCCTTGTGCAAGCGCACTTTAGGCTTGTACGGCATCACGTCCCGATGAGAACGATTGTCCCACGGGAGAGCTGCAACATGGTGATTCACGTTCAGCAGGGACAATTGGGCTTGCGGGAGACCGGGGCGTGACATAATGGTATCAGAGCGACTCGATTCTTTGTCCATTCCATTGCCACCGACTCTGAGTTGTGATTGTGCTGCAATGAACGTTCCATACAATAAGTCCATAGATATTCTCAAAGATGGCCGCAAATATTTTCTGGATTTGTTTTCATTGCTTGAATTATGATTTGTGATTTCTGGATTTGCTGAGTTTTCATTTGGGATGGTGAGGGATGAGGACTATCGCTGCTCTGTGTTATCGTGAGTTTCTCCTTGAGTTTCGAGGACGAAACTCTTTGTTGGTGGGTAAGTATGTAGCGTCCCGCTCCGCGACGACGCTATGTACAAGTGATATCGCCTTGCTTGCTCGAACGGAAGTCTTCTCGGAGAGTTCCCGACCGATTAATCAGTATGAGTGGGCAGAACTGCATTCTCTGATTCTTGCACAACTTAATAATGAATCTTAGTTTTTGAATGCTTGTTGCTTAATAAGATTGTTTCATAAGAAGAATGATAGAACCGAATCAGTATGCTAATAAGAGGACTCACATAGCTTGTCATTGAAATGAATCTGCTTGCTTGCTTAACTAGAGAACAGGAAATGCTTGTCTTAATGAGATAAAACCTTGCCATGCTAATAACAAGAGTAAAAAGGGATTGCTTGCACTTATTCTTGATATCGTATGCTAGACTGGAATACTTGAATGCTTGTCCACAAGGGATGGAAGTGCATGCTAGAGATATAAGAACTGTTCTTGCTTGTTACTTGTTTAATGAGTTAGCTTTGCTTGAACATGCTTCATTGATTGCTTGTCATAAGATGGAACTTGGTGAATGGCGTGAGCTTTTGAATCTAGACTAATAGTCCACCCTGAGGCTTAAAAACCTTACTTACGGGAGGGTGTGGCTATTAGGCAAGTGTTTTGAGAAAGCTTCGGCTATATGGACTTGATAGATGTGTTTGCTTGCTTATTCTAGATCATGTGCATAATCTTGTATTGATAGGAGTTTGTATTCTCGCATTTGGTCAGGACAACTTGTGCACGAGGATTATCTCTCTAGCGGTTCCTGGGGCACTGGGGATCGTTCGGCCCGGAAAGAGATCTAGATACCAGAGGCTTGTACGTCCTTTGGTAGACCGAGACTCGTCTATTACTAAGATAGGCTTGTACGTCCCAACTGCTAATCCCGTGGAGGGGACCATCATGTAGTTAGGGCGCATGCTAGGCTAGCCTTCTTCTATACCTAACTGTTTGATGCAGGGACGAACAGGAAACTAGAGAACGGTATACTTTATGTTATGCAAATTATTGCTAACTTGTGTGTCTGCTGTAGGGATAACCGTTCGGCCGTGGGTAAGAAATACTATGAGTTTATCTATAGCCTGCTTGATCTTTCAATATGCATCATGAGTCACCTGATAGTGCATTTTGTATTCGCATCAGTTGGACAATGGCTATTAGTGTAGAGCTGAACCACGGTCACAGCTGCTAATAGCATCAGAAAATGAGTCATTGGATAGCTGGATTACCGCTGCCAATCCTGAGTTTCTCGGGGATCGAATTCATATAGATGTGTTGCCTTGATTGCTTGAGTGAATAATAGTCTACTTGATATGCTTGCCTCGATTTGAGATTTACCCCAAGAGTTAGTTTGTGTTGTACAATACATGCTGCGCACTACACGATGAGAATACTGCCCCTTATAGTTGCTTGAATGCTTGAGTATCGAATATGCAAAACTGGTTTCCAACTTGTGTTTTCAAAAAGATGTAATCTGACTAGTTCTGAGCTGCATGAAAAGAACATAGGTTAAACTAGCAAGATCACTAGTAATGCAATATTTTGCCACAAGTCTACTTAGTGTGGGTCTCAGGGGGTGTAGCTTCTGTTCAGTTGTTTATCTCACCAGTACTTGTATAAAGTGCTGACCCACCAACAGTTTGCTTGTTCTCAGGTGTCCGATCGTCCGAGGAAGCGATAGCCGTGCCTCATCCCAAGGAACCAGAAATCTGGAGTCGATGCCTTCAGCCGCGTCGAGATGTGCCTGCTTTGAGCTGCTTTTGTATAGAGGGACATGATGTATGGAACGGTATCATTGTAATCGAGAGATAGAGTGCTGGAGCGAATTGTAACCTCGGCCTTGCGCCATTTGTAATACTTTCGATTATCAATAAAAGAGCTTGTTTATCATGTGCCATTATGTTCTTTACTTTTCTGCAATATGTATGTCGCTGCTTCAGTATCGAATAGCTTACTTGCCCTTGTATCAGAGCTTTGGCCTTGTGCAAGCGCACTTTAGGCTTGCACGGCATCACATCCCGATGAGAACGATTGTCCCACGGGAGAGCTGCAACGTGGTGATTCACGTTCAGCAGGGACAATTGGGCTTGCGGGAGACCGGGGCGTGACATAATGGTATCAGAGAGACTCGATTCTTTGCCCATTCCATTGCCTCCGACTCTGAGTTGTGATTGTGCTGCAATGAACGTTCCATACAATAAGTCCATAGATATTCTCAAAGATGGCCGCAAATATTTTTTGGATTTGTTTTCATTGCTTGAATTGTGATTTTCAATTTCTGGATTTGCTGAGTTTTGATTTGGGATGGTGAGGGATGAGGACTATCGCTGCTCTGTGTTATCGTGAGTTTCTCCTTGAGTTTCGAGGACAAAACTCTTTGTTGGTGGGTAAGTATGTAGCGTCCCGCTCCGCGACGACGCTATGAACAAGTGATATCGCCTTGCTTGCTCGATCGGAAGTCTTCTCGGAGAGTTCCCGACCGATTAATCAATGTGAGTGGGCAGAACTGCATTCTCTGATTCTTGCATGACTTAATAATGAATCTGAGTTTTTGAATGCTTGTTGCGTAATAAGATTGTTTCATAAGAAGAATGATAGAACCGACTCAGTATGCTAATAAGAGGACTCACATAGCTTGTCATTGAAATGAATCTGCTTGCTTGCTTAACTAGAGAACAGGAAATGCTTGTCTTAATGAGATAGAACCTTGCCATGCTAATAACAAGAGTAAAAAGGGATTGCTTGCACTTATTCTTGATATCGTATGCTAGACTGGAATACTTGAATGCTTGTCCACAAGAGATGGAAGTGCATACTAGAGATATAAGAACTGTTCTTGCTTGTTACTTGTTTAATGAGTTAGCTTTGCTTGAACATGCTTCATTGATTGCTTGTCATAAGATGGAACTTGGTGAATGGCGTGAGCTTGTGAATCTAGACTAATAGTCCACCCTGAGGCTTAAAAACCTTACTTACGGGAGGGTGTGGCTATTAGGCAAGTGTTTTGAGAGAGCTTCGGCTATATGGACTTGATAGATGTGTTTGCTTGCTTATTCTAGATCATGTGCATAATCTTGTATTGATAGGAGTTTGCATTCTCGCATTTGGTCAGGACAACTTGTGCACGAGGATTATCTCTCGAGCGGTTCCTGGGGCACTGGGGATCGTTCGGCCCGGAAAGAGATCTAGATACCAGAGGCTTGTACGTCCTTTGGTAGACCGAGACTCGTCTATTAGTAAGATGGGCTTGTACGTCCCTACTGCTAATCCCGTGGAGGGGACCATCATGTAGTTAGGGCGCATGCTAGGCTAGCCTTCTTGCATACCTAACTATCTGATGCAGGGACGAACAGGAAACTAGAGAACGGTATACTTTATGTTATGCAAATTATGGCTAACTTGTGTGTCTGCTGCAGGGATAACCGTTCGGCCGTGGGTAAGAAATACTATGAGTTTATCTATAGCCTGCTTGATCTTTCAATATGCATCGTGAGTCACCTGATAGTGCATTTTGTATTCGCATCGGTTGGACAATGGCTATTAGTGTAGAGCTGAACCACGGTCACAGCTGATAATAGCATCAGAAAGTGAGTCATTGGATAGCTGGATTACCGCTGCCAATCCTGAGTTTCTCGGGGACCGAATTCATATAGATGTGTTGCCTTGATTGCTTGAGTGAATAATAGTCTACTTTATATGCTTGCCTCGATTTAAGATTTGCCCCAAAAGTTAGTTTGTGTTGCACAATACAAGCTGCGCACTACACGATGAGAACACTGCCCCTTATAGTTGCTTGAATGCTTGAGTATCGAATATGCAAAACTGGTTTCCAACTTGTGTTTTCAAAAAGATGTAATCTGACTAGTTCTGAGCTGCATGAAAAGAACATAGGTTAAACTAGCAAGATCACTAGTAATGCAATATTTTGCCACAAGTCTACTTAGTGTGGGTCTCAGGGGGTGTAGCTTCTGTTCAGTTGTTTATCTCACCAGTACTTGTATAAAGTGCTGACCCACCAACAGTTTGCTTGTTCTCAGGTGTCCGATCGTCCGAGAAAGCGATAGCCGTGCCTCATCCCAAGGAACCAGAAATCTGGAGTCGATGCCTTCAGCCGCGTCGAGATGTGCCTGCTTTGAGCTGCTTTTGTATAGAGGGACATGATGTATGGAACGGTATCATTGTAATCGAGAGATAGAGTGCTGGAGCGAATTGTAACCTCGGCCTTGCGCCGCTTGTAATACTTTCGATTATCAATAAAAGAGCTTGTTTATCATGTGCCATTATGTTCTTTACTTTTCTGCAATATGTATGTCGCTGCTTCAGTATCGAATAGCTTACTTGCCCTTGTATTAGAGCTTTGGCCTTGTGCAAGCGCACTTTAGGCTTGCACGACATCACGTCCCGATGAGAACGATTGTCCCACGGGAGAGCTGCAACGTGGTGATTCACGTTCAGCAGGGATAATTGGGCTTGCGGGAGACCGGGGCGTGACATAATGGTATCAGAGCGACTCGATTCTTTGCCCATTCCATTGCCTCCGACTCTGAGTTGTGATTGTGCTGCAATGAACGTTCCATACAATAAGTCCATAGATATTCTCAAAGATGGCCGCAAATATTTTCTGGATTTGTTTTCATTGCTTGAATTATGATTTTCGATTTCTGGATTTGCTGAGTTTTGATTTGGGATGGTGAGGGATGAGGACTATCGCTGCTCTGTGTTATCGTGAGTTTCTTCTTGAGTTTCGAGGACGAAACTCTTTGTTGGTGGGTAAGTATGTAGCGTCCCGCTCCGCGACGACGCTATGTACAAGTGATATCGCCTTGCTTGCTCGATCGAAAGTCTTCTCGGAGAGTTTTCGACCGATTAATCAATGTGAGTGGGCAGAACTGCATTCTCTGATTCTTGAACGACTTAATAATGAATCTAAGTTTTTGAATGCTTGTTGCTTAATAAGATTGTTTCATAAGAAGAATGATAGAACCGACTCAGTATGCTAATAAGAGGACTCACATAGCTTGTCATTGAAATGAATCTGCTTGCTTGCTTAACTAGAGAACAGGAAATGCTTGTCTTAATGAGATAGAACCTTGCCATGCTAATAACAAGAGTAAAAAGGGATTGCTTGCACTTATTCTTGATATCGTATGCTAGACTGGAATACTTGAATGCTTGTCCACAAGAGATGGAAGTGCATGCTAGAGATATAAGAACTGTTCTTGCTTGTTACTTGTTTAATGAGTTAGCTTTGCTTGAACATGCTTCATTGATTGCCTGTCATAAGATGGAACTTGGTGAATGGCGTGAGCTTGTGAATCTAGACTAATAGTCCACCCTGAGGCTTAAAAACCTTACTTACGGGAGGGTGTGGCTATTAGGCAAGTGTTTTGAGAGAGCTTCGGCTATATGGACTTGATAGATGTGTTTGCTTGCTTATTCTAGATCATGTGCATAATCTTGTATTGATAGGAGTTTGCATTCTCGCATTTGGTCAGGACAACTTGTGCACGAGGATTATCTCTCGAGCGGTTCCTGGGGTACTGGGGATCGTTCGGCCCGGAAAGAGATCTAGATACCAGAGGCTTGTACGTCCTTTGGTAGACCGAGACTCGTCTATTAGTAAGATGGGCTTGTACGTCCCAACTGCTAATCCCGTGGAGGGGACCATCATGTAGTTAGTGCGCATGCTAGGCTAGCCTTCTTGCATACCTAACTATTTGATGCAGGGACAAACAGGAAACTAGAGAACGGTATACTTTATGTTATGCAAATTATTGCTAACTTGTGTGTCTGCTGCAGGGATAACCGTTCGACCGTGGGTAAGAAATACTATAAGTTTATCTATAGCCTGCTTGATCTTTCAATATGCATCGTGAGTCACCTGATAGTGCATTTTGTATTCGCATCGGTTGGACAATGGCTATTAGTGTAGAGCTGAACCACGGTCATAGCTGCTAATAGCATCAGAAAGTGAGTCATTGGATAGCTGGATTACCGCTGCCAATCCTGAGTTTCTCGGGGACCGAATTCATATAGATGTGTTGCCTTGATTGCTTGAGTGAATAATAGTCTACTTGATATGCTTGCCTCGATTTGAGATTTGCCCCAAGAGTTAGTTTGTGTTGCACAATACATGCTGCGCACTACACGATGAGAACACTGCCCCTTATAGTTGCTTGAATGCTTGAGTATCAAATATGCAAAACTGGTTTCCAATTTGTGTTTTCAAAAAGATATAATCTGACTAGTTCTGAGCTGCATGAAAAGAACATAGGTTAAACTAGCAAGATCACTAGTAATATAGTGTTTTGCCACAAGTCTACTTAGTGTGGGTCTCAGGGGGTGTAGCTTCTGTTCAGTTGTTTATCTCACCAGTACTTGTATAAAGTGATGACGCACCAACAGTTTGCTTGTTCTCAGGTGCCCGATCGTCCGAGGAAGCGATAGCCGTGCCTCATCCCAAGGAACCAAAAATCTGGAGTCGATGCCTTGAGCCGCGTCGAGATGTGCCTGCTTTGAGCTGCTTTTGTATAGAGGGACATGATGTATGGAACGGTATCATTGTAATCGAGAGATAGAGTACTGGAGCGAATTATAACCTCGGCCTTGCGCCGCTTGTAATACTTTCGATTATCAATAAAAGAGCTTGTTTATCATGTGCCATTATGTTCTTTACTTTTCTGCAATATGTATGCCCCTGCTTCAGTATCGAATAGCTTACTTGCCCTTGTATCAGAGCTTTGGCCTTGTGCAAGCGCACTTTAGGCTTGTACGGTATCACGTCCCAATGAGAACGATTGTCCCACGGGAGAGCTGCAACATGGTGATTCACGTTCAGCAGGGACAATTGGGCTTGCGGGAGACCGGGGCGTGACATAATGGTATCAGAGCGACTCGATTCTTTGTCCATTCCATTGCCTCCGACTCTGAGTTGTGATTATGCTGCAATGAACGTTCCATACAATAAGTCCATAGATATTCTCAAAGATGGCCGCAAATATTTTCTGGATTTGTTTTCATTGCTTGAATTATGATTTGTGATTTCTGGATTTGCTGAGTTTTCATTTGGGATGGTGAGGGATGAGGACTATCGCTGCTCTGTGTTATCGTAAGTTTCTCCTTGAGTTTCGAGGACGAAACTCTTTGTTGGTGGGTAAGTATGTAGCGTCCCGCTCCGCGACGACGCTATGTACAAGTGATATCGCCTTGCTTGCTCGAACGGAAGTCTTCTCAGAGAGTTCTCGACCGATTAATCAGTATGAGTGGGCAGAACTGCATTCTCTGATTCTTGCACAACTTAATAATGAATCTTAGTTTTTGAATGCTTGTTGCTTAATAAGATTGTTTCATAAGAAGAATGATAGAACCGAATCAGTATGCTAATAAGAGGACTCACATAGCTTGTCATTGAAATGAATCTGCTTGCTTGCTTAACTAGAGAACAGGAAATGCTTGTCTTAATGAGATAGAACCTTGCCATGCTAATAACAAGAGTAAAAAGGGATTGCTTGCACTTATTCTTGATATCGTATGCTAGACTGGAATACTTGAATGCTTGTCCACAAGGGATGGAAGTGCATGCTAGAGATATAAGAACTGTTCTTGCTTGTTACTTGTTTAATGAGTTAGCTTTGCTTGAACATGCTTCATTGATTGCTTGTCATAAGATGGAACTTGGTGAATGGCGTGAGCTTTTGAATCTAGACTAATAGTCCACCCTGAGGCTTAAAAACCTTACTTACGGGAGGGTGTGGCTATTAGGCAAGTGTTTTGAGAGTGCTTCGGCTATATGGACTTGATAGATGTGTTTACTTGCTTATTCTAGATCATGTGCATAATCTTGTATTGATAGGAGTTTGCATTCTCGCATTTGGTCAGGACAACTTGTGCACGAGGATTATCTCTCGAGCGGTTCCTGGGGTACTGGGGATCGTTCGGCCCGGAAAGAGATCTAGATACCAGAGGCTTGTACGTCCTTTGGTAGACCGAGACTCGTCTATTAGTAAGATTGGCTTGTACGTCCCAACTGCTAATCCCGTGGAGGGGACCATCATGTAATTAGGGCGCATGCTAGGCTAGCCTTCTTGCATACCTAACTGTTTGATGCAGGGACGAACAGGAAACTAGAGAACGGTATACTTTATGTTATGCAAATTATTGCTAACTTGTGTGTCTGCTGCAGGGATAACCGTTCGGCCGTGGGTAAGAAATACTATGAGTTTATCTATAGCCTGCTTGATCTTTCAATATGCATCGTGAGTCACCTGATAGTGCATTTTGTATTCGCATCGGTTGGACAATGGCTATTAGTGTAGAGCTGAACCACGGTCACAGCTGCTAATAGCATCAGAAAGTGAGTCATTGGATAGCTGGATTACCGCTGCCAATCCTGAGTTTCTCGGGGACCAAATTCATATAGATGTGTTGCCTTGATTGCTTGCCTCGATTTGAGATTTGTCCCAAGAGTTAGTTTGTGTTGCACAATACATGCTGCGCACTACACGATGAGAACACTGCCCCTTATAGTTGCTTGAATGCTTGAGTATCGAATATGCAAAACTGGTTTCCAACTTGTATTTTCAAAAAGATGTAATCTGACTAGTTCTGAGCTGCATGAAAAGAACATAGGTTAAACTAGCAAGATCACTAGTAATACAATATTTTGCCACAAGTCTACTTAGTGTGGGTCTCAGGGGGTGTAGCTTCTGTTCAGTTGTTTATCTCACCAGTACATGTATAAAGTGCTGACCCACCAACAGTTTGCTTGTTCTCAGGTGCCCGATCATCCGAGGAAGCGATAGCCGTGCCTCATCCCAAGGAACCAAAAATCTGGAGTCGATGCCTTGAGCCGCGTCGAGATGTGCCTGCTTTGAGCTGCTTTTGTATAGAGGGACATGATTTATGGAACGGTATCATTATAATCGAGAGATAGAGTGCTGGAGCAGATTGTAACCTCGGCCTTGCGCCGCTTGTAATACTTTCGATTATCAATAAAAGAGCTTGTTTATCATGTGCCATTATGTTCTTTACTTTTCTGCAATATGTATGCCGCTGCTTCAGTATCGAATATCTTACTTGCCCTTATATCAGAGCTTTGGCCTTGTGCAAGCGTACTTTAGGCTTGCACGATATCACGTCCCGATAAGAACGATTGTCCCACGGGAGAGCTGTAACGTGGTGATTCACGTTCAGCAGGGATAATTGGGCTTGCGGGAGACCGGGGCGTGACATAATGGTATCAGAGCGACTCGATTCTTTGCCCATTGTATTGCCTCTGACTCTGAGTTATGATTGTGCTGCAATGAACGTTCCATACAATAAGTCCATAGATATTCTCAAATATGGCCGCAAATATTTTTTGGATTTGTTTTCATTGCTTGAATTATGATTTGTGATTTCTGGATTTGCTGAGTTTTGATTTGGGATGGTGAGGGATGAGGACTATCGCTGCTCTGTGTTATCGTGAGTTTCTCCTTGAGTTTCGAGGACGAAACTCTTTGTTGGTGGGTAAGTATGTAGCGTCCTGCTCCGCGACGACGCTATGTACAAGTGATATCGCCTTGCTTGCTCGAACGGAAGTCTTTTCGGAGAGTTCCCGACCGATTAATCAATGTGAGTGGGCAGAACTGCATTCTCTGATTCTTGCACGACTTAATAATAAATCTGAGTTTTTGAATGCTTGTTGCTTAATAAGATTATTTCATAAGAAGAATGATAGAACCGACTCAGTATGCTAATAAGAGGACTCACATAGCTTGTCATTGAAATGAATCTGCTTGCTTGCTTAACTAAAGAACAGGAAATGCTTATCTTAATGAGATAGAACCTTGCCATGCTAATAACAAGAGTAAAAAGGGATTGCTTGCACTTATTCTTGATATCGTATGCTAGACTGGAATACTTGAATGCTTGTCCACAAGAGATGGAAGTGCATGCTAGAGATATAAGAACATTTCTTGCTTGTTACTTGTTTAATGAGTTAGCTTTGCTTGAACATGCTTCATTGATTGCTTGTCATAAGATGGAACTTGGTGAATGGCGTGAGCTTGTGAATCTAGACTAATAGTCCACCCTGAGGCTTAAAAACCTTACTTACGGGAGGGTGTGGCTATTAGGCAAGTATTTTGAGAGAGCTTCGACTATATGGACTTGATAGATGTATTTGCTTGCTTATTCTAGATCATGTGCATAATCTTGTATTGATAGGAGTTTGCATTCTCGCATTTGGTCAGGACAACTTGTGCACCAGGATTATCTCTCGAGCGGTTCCTGGGGCACTGGGGATCGTTCGGCCCGGAAAGAGATCTAGATACCAGAGGCTTGTACATCCTTTGGTAGACCGAGACTCGTCTATTAGTAAGATGGGCTTGTACGTCCCAACTTCTAATCCCGTGGAGGGGACCATCATGTAGTTAGGGCGCATGCTACACTAGCCTTCTTGCATACCTAACTGTTTGATGCAGGGACGAACAGGAAACTAGAGAACGGTATACTTTATGTTATGCAAATTATTGTTAACTTGTGTGTCTGCTGCAGGGATAACCGTTCGACCATGGGTAAGAAATACTATGAGTTTATCTATAGCCTGCTTGATCTTTCAATATGCATCGTGAGTCACCTGATAGTGCATTTTGTATTCGCATCGGTTGGACAATGGCTATTAGTGTAGAGCTGAACCACGGTCACAGCTGCTAATAGCATCAGAAAGTGAGTCATTGGATAGCTGGATTACCGCTACCAATCCTGAGTTTCTCGGAGACCGAATTCATATAGATGTGTTGCCTTGATTGCTTGAGTGAATAATAGTCTACTTGATATGCTTGCCTCAATTTGAGATTTGCCCCAAGAGTTAGTTTGTGTTGCACAAAATATGCTGCGCACTACACGATGAGAACACTGCCCCTTATAGTTACTTGAATGCTTGAGTATCGAATATGCAAAACTGGTTTCCAACTTATGTTTTCAAAAAGATGTAATCTGACTAGTTCTGAGCTGCATGAAAAGAACATAGGTTAAACTAGTAAGATCACTAATAATGCAATATTTTGCCACAAGTCTACTTAGTGTGGGTCTCAGGGGGTGTAGCTTCTGTTCAGTTGTTTATCTCACCAGTACTTGTATAAAGTGCTGACCCACCAACAGTTTGCTTGTTCTCAGGTGCCCGATGGTCCAAGGAAGCGATAGCCGTGCCTCATCCCAAGGAACCGGAAATCTGGAGTCGATGCCTTGAGCCGCGTCGAGATGTGCCTGCTTTGAGCTGCTTTTGTATAGAGGGACATGATGTATGGAACGGTATCATTGTAATCGAGAGATAGAGTGCTGGAGCGAATTATAACCTCAGCCTTGCGCCGCTTGTAATACTTTCGATTATCAATAAAAGAGCTTGTTTATCATGTGCCATTATGTTCTTTACTTTTCTGCAATATGTATGCCGCTGCTTCAGTATCGAATAGCTTACTTGCCCTTGTATCAGAGCTTTGGCCTTGTGCAAGCGCACTTTAGGCTTGCACGGCATCACGTTCCGATGAGAACGATTGTCCCGCGGGAGAGCTGCAACGTGGTGATTCACGTTCAGCGGGGACAATTGGGCTTGCGGGAGACCGGGGCGTGACACATTGTACTAGTCGGGGAAAGGGAAAGTGTTGGCTAGATATGTGATCAAAGCCTAGACAATGTTCAATATTCAATGTTTAACTAAGCAATGTTTATCCATTGTTAAGTAGACAATTTTTAACCCAAGCCGATCACATATCTAACTAGTTTTTCAATCACTTTGTATAGTTACAGTTCTTTACCATATTTTATTCCATTATCTTGATCTATTTTATTGAGATTAGTGTATACCATATTGCTCTTGTCTACCTGTCTTTTCTACCAAAGCATAGTATTGTTCATTGTTTCTCGTCTTGTATTATATTCACTATTTTTGTTTATAGTTATTATCAATTAGTTGGAACTGCTATTAGGTTATACTTCGCTCCAATCCTGACTGGATATATTTTTCAGATGACTGGTTAGTGATAATGTGTCCCACCTACTATGAGCTAACAGATGGAGTGTCATCTGAGGATGTAGTGCCAGATACCGAGGCCATTTAGATTTCCATATCTTGTAGTAGTTATTTCTAGTTAGACTTTGGATTGTATTATTATTTTTAGTTCTTGATTGTGTTTAGATGTTGATTTGGATCTGTGATGTATTAAGACTTGTATTTCTTTTCTTTCTATTACATATCATTCTTAAATTTTTCTTTACTTTTATATGTGATTGAGTATTGACTACCTTTTATTATATTATCATATTGCTCCTTTATTTGGAGTTGAGATGGCATGACAGGTAATATATATATTTTGTGTGAGATGTTAGATAATATAGAAGACCGAGACAGCATTCTACCATCGATATTACGACGTAGGCTAGTCGTACCCAAGTACTAGTGCCCCTATACCGGGTGCGGGTCATAACATATATTATCACTGGCAGAGGTCCAATCACAATATTGAGAGGATTAAGAGTTGGCATTGCTAACTCTTGGTTTATGACTGGTTCTGGATTTGTGTTATCCTGTAGAGATATTGTTCCAGGAGTAGGCTGTGCAGGTATGAATGAAGCCACATGGACAAGTATTGGTATATTAGAATATTGAGTTGTCATTATTTTATGTATATTTTGTATCATAGTGTGCATGTCTCTAAGAGAGGCCTCTAATGAGTTGAGGTATTATTTGATAGCTTCTGATGAAAAAGTGTATTTTTTATTACTGACGACGTAAATATTAACATCCCTGTGTACAACAAAGGGATTGGTAGAAAGAGCCATGTAGTTGGAGTCTACACTGTCAGTTTTAGAATCGAGGGGATTGCTACCCCTAGCCACGAATTCTGAGGAATAGGGATTCCCGTGAAGACCGAGCTCACATCTTCTAGAATGAGTATTTTGGTATACTCCTTCAAAGAAGTCGATGATTTGGTCAAATATCCTCTGGCTAGGTGTTCTTGAAGAACTTAGTCTTGATTGTCTCCTGCCACAGAGAATATGCAAAGTCATGTATGCTGAAGCAAGATGTGGTAGGTCATCATACTCCTGGTTGTCAACTTGTTTTGTATGTAGAGGTTTAGAAGACATAGTGCAGGTCGATCGGTCAAACACAGACCATTTTGCTGATGCACAGCAATATTCAATCATAACTTTGTGATAATTGCAACGATGTTCATTAGTAAACATTGTTGCAAGGTTTGAGGGATCTCTCTCCTTACACTTTTATACAATGTGTTCGCTTAATTCATAGAGGGGAAGAGAAAAGGATGAGGAGGGCAGACTGCCTCTTTATATGAGATACATTAGACCTCCTATGCACTTTTTTAGTTCCCTGTGTGTAAAGGAAAGTGCTTACTTGATTGGCGTACGATCCGTAGTTTCTCGCACCTTTATTCTTAACATAGGAGAAATTTTTTTCTGAATGTTCTTTACATGTTCACGCGCATAAATAGTACGTGGTGAGGATGTTGGTACTGTTTGGCGCATATTTTATGGCATAGAAAGAGTTGGTACAATTTTCCTATGTGTATTTATTTTTATACGTAGGTCTTGGCCTGGCGCACCAATAGCAGGTTCATAATGAATAACTTTTCTCTAATTGAATGCATAATCATGATGTTTGGGCGATGATTTTTTTTATTAACTTTTTATTAGCGCCTGTACAGAGATTAGTTTGGACAATAATGTCCATGACTTGTTTGCCCCGCATATGACCCCCAATATGTGTAGGCTCAGAAGCTTGGGTGTGGATCACCTTTTGCTTGACATTGCGTGAGTTGTTTGATTTGTGAACCTTGTTTAATGCAATGGATTCAGAAGCTTGGGTGTGGATCATCCTTTGCTTGAAATTGTGTGAGTTGTGCGAGTTGTATGCCTTGTTTAACGCAAGAGAATTTTCTACCAAGTCATTGATATGAACAGAATTGACAAGAAAACTCTCGTTAATCAGAATGCCCTTTCCCTTGTTGGCAGCAACTTCGAGATATGCATGATGAGGCTTGGGCACCCATACTTTGCAAGTTTTCTTCGACTTGAGTGTGGATGAGGGGCGAGCACTAACCCAGAATAGAGCATTTCTACGTATGCTTGTTGGTCGAACTTCACGACCAAGGTATTTTGTATCGAGCCGACCGACGCAGCGTCGAGTTGAGCTATCACCATTTCGTCAGAGGAGAAAGTAGTCCCCAGCAGAGTCGCCATCTTGTTTGCGAATTAATTTTTATACAAAACTTTTATATTACAAACTATTGAAAAGAAAGAAAAGTAAAAAAAGAGTTTATAAAAAGGAATCTAAGTACAGTTGATTCTGGGAAGTATAGTTATGGAGATTTGATCTGCAGACGATCACTTTACTCCTTGGACCATAATAAAAAAATGTACACGACAACAAAGAAATATAGGGAATATTGTGAACGACTTGGAGAGTTGAACAATAAGAAAGCTCTGGCAACAATGGCACGAGAAGATTCTATTTCTCTACTTTTTTTCTTGACTTTCAAAGATTTAAGAATTCTAGCCCCATTCCCTTTCTGTGTGTCCTCCTTTCAAATGGATGTACCGATCATGTACTTATAGAGTTTAGGAGCGGTTATAAGAGTGTCTGCGCACTTTGGATAGTCTGTATAGCTTTACCATTGTGTGCATACTTTGGTGGACTAACACCCCACGTTCTTAATGAGTGGATGCACAATTTACCGCCTGTTTGACACGTAGGTTCCTATACGAGGAAAGCATAGGTCATAGAGACAGTTATTTGTACACTTTTTATGAGAAGCATGGCATGTAAGACATTAATTCATAACTTCTCACTGTCAGTAAAGATAATAGACACACTTTAGAAGTATTCTGGTGACTGGCGCACTTTTGGAAAGATTGGCACTGTGACACATTTTTGAAGAAATTGACACAACGATGCACTTTTGAAGAAGTTGGCACAAAGGCACACATTTGAAAAAATTGGCACAGCGGTGCACTTTTAATAGAATTGGCACAACAGCCACTTCTGAAAAAATTGGCACAATGGCACACTTATGAAGAAATTGGCACAACGTGCACTTATTAAGAAATTGGCACAATAACACACTTTTGAAGGCATTGGCATAACAACGCACTACTGAAGGAATTGGCACTACGATGCACTTTTAAAGAAATTGGCACAATGGCGCATTTCTGAAGACCTTGGCACGCTGACTGGGTCGCTAAAAGATAACCTGGTTCTGCATGCCGCAACACAGCTTAAATGGTGACTTCTGACTCTTCGAATTCTGCAGCTGTCAGCTATCAGTATGTTACATTAAATGTCAAGAGATAGTGCATGTCTTTGTGAGTTTGTGCGCTAACTTTCGTAAGATTAAGATAGTGCACCACAATAAGAAAGTGCGCCAACTTCTGAAGTTTCAAGAAAGTGCGTCAAAGTAAGAAAGTATGCATTTTCCTTCTGAAACAAGTAGAGAGTGTGCAATCCTCTAAATAGATAGAAAGTGCGCCACTCTTACTATGTTGGGCTTATTTGTATAAATTTGCACCATCTCTTTGAGGTGCACTTTTTATACAATGACACCATTTTTTTTAAAAGTGCGCCATCATGGCTACTTCTTCAAAAATGTGCCACCACGGCAATCCAGACCACTTTTAAAGTGTGCCTACAATCCTAAATGACAGTGAGTTATTATGATTACGTGTCTTTCATGCCAAAATTCTCGTAAAATATGTATAAAGAACTATCCCATGACCTACGCTTTCTCGTATAGTAAGCCATGTGTCCAACAGACAGCAAGTTGTGCACCTACTCACTAGATCATGGGATATCATCCTATCAAAAGTGTGTGCACAGTACGAATTGTCCAAAGTGCATGCAAACTGTCATAATTGCAGTAAAATCATATAAATATAGGATCATGGTGTACGTTATAGAGGCTAAAATTTTTAAGTTTTTGAGAATTTTTCAAGTCTTTGGAAGGTTTTTCAAGTTTTTGAAATTCAAGAATAGAAGGAGAGAAATAGAAGCTTGCCATGCCGTTGTTGCCAAAGCTTTCTTATTGCCCAACTCTTTATTTTTTTACAGCATCCCTACATTTTTTGTTGTCATGTGTTACAAGGAGTAAAGTGATCACCCGCAGATAAGATCTCTAAAGCTATATTTCTCCAGAATCAATTATACTTATATTCCTGTTTAGGATATCTTGTACTCTTCTTCTTAATTTAATAGTTTGTGAAACAAAGTTTTGTACAAACCTTGTTCATTGTAAACACGGACGTCCTAGTAGGACATTGTAGGACACATCTACATCGATGACGTAGCAAGTCATCTCAGTTCCGAGATCTCCAATTTGATATTTCAGACAAATCTTGCCTAGCAGGAAGCTTCTGTCGGCGTTAAAGCCGTAGATAGTGGTGTTAATGGCTGCCAGCCGATGCATTGGATTCCCCAAGGTCGATATCAGACTTTGTGGGATAATGCTGAGAAATAATTTGGGTTCGATATGCATCTAGTCCACCTTAATGGCTCCAATGTACCCTGTGTAATATAAGGGGTGATCATGCCTATTATTCTTTAAAGCATGTCCGGTTGAGAGAATGTGATGTTTGGAGTCGCTTCTTGTAGAAGCATGAAAAATACGCCGAATAGCTCTACGCGGCATGGTGATGCGGGGCAGCGTAAAAGATGACCTCTGAGCCATCAAACATGCAACAGAGCCTTTTTCCGCTAAGAGCAGCGTGAGATATAAGCGCAAGGACCGTCCGCGTAAATGTAGTATGTCCAGGCTGCTTCAGCGTAGACAGGGTGCTTCAGCGCCTCTATGGCGTAAAACTCATCCGCTTTCAATGCAGCATTTAAGCGTACGAGGAATGCTTCATATTTCCCGAAAAGAACCTGTCAAATCATGCAGTGAACCTGATGTCTGACTTCTGACAAAGAGTATTACACGACTACCCAAACGATGGCTGGAATAATGGCAGACCACTTGGGATGCGCCCCTATATTTAATGCACAGGATGATGGAGGATCTCTGTATTTAATGAAGGGTATTTGATTAATATCACCGAACCGTCGTTTACTGACGTCTCCTCGGCGTAAACTACTTTTACGCGTACAAGGGGATACGCTGCCTTATTTTATACAGGCAGATGTGAGCTTCTCACGCTCCGCAGAAGACAAACAGACTGCCACATCAAAAAGCTACTCTTCATACAGGGCTCGAGGCACGTCTTTGCACTTAATGCTCAGAATGATGACAGACCTTCAGAACACGCCTCTGCAATTAATGCGCGAGATGATGGCGGATCTCTGTATTTAATGCAGGAGATTTAATTATATCCCTAAGAACCGTAATTCTGGCTAAAGGATCGCTTAGGCTTCTACGCCTCCTCGGCTTATGTGCCCTCGGCTTCTATGCCTACTTGGCTTCTACGCCATGGTGACAGACATTGGCTTCTACGCCAACCTCTTCTACACAAGGGATACCTACCTACGTGGCTTCTACGCCATGATCTTCGCAACAGTTATACGCATTTGTCCTTTAGTTGGACACGCGTCACATGCTCATACAAAAGATCATCTATACGTGGGCAGTGGTTATTTTAACCATCGTGTAAAAAGGTGCTGTACTTTCCACTACTCGGTTTTTATACCGACTGAGTGGTCACTGTCACCAAAACTCTATAAATAGAGACCTCTATTGACAGAGGTCCAAGGTCAAAAAACTCGAACAAGGTCGGACTTCAAAAAAGATTGAACCAAAAGTCAGGAAAAATAGGTCAAAAGATCTAGGAGAGAAGTCGAAGAGTCAACGAGAGAGAAGAATCCGGAGCTCAGGCAAAGAGGAGTGATCGACGACTTTGGCATCGTGCATCCGCCCTCTTTTGCAACCTTCGAAGCTGCTTCCCGTCTTCTATGGCACTTCTTCACCATCGTGTGGTCAAAGGGCTAAAGTGATCGACTGCAGATCAGACACCTATAGCAATATTTACCCAGATTTAAAAATTGTACTCAACGTCCTCGTATAGGACTAATTGTACAAGCTTGTTTGTAAACCAAAAAAATGGATTTCGTATAAACCTTGTCTTATATACATTCTTCTTTCGTTTATCACCGTAAACAAGATGGCGACTCTTCTGGGGACATCCTTCTCCTCTGACGAGAAGGCGATTGCTCAACACGATACGGTATCCGTGGGATCCGTAAAGGAGACATTGGTCGTCCAGTTCGACCAGTCTGCCTACGAAGACATGCTTCGGATAGGGGTAGCTCTCACTCTCTCTCTGTACAAGACAACAGGAAGCTACGCAAGGTCTGGATGCCCAAGACATCTACTATCATTCTTGTCGACTCTCCGATCTCTTCGACCAATGAGGTTATAGCATTGCTCCCTCCATGCCCTGCGCGTAAAATTTAGTCTCCCGTCTCTGACGGAATAGACAAAACTTCTGGCAAGGCCTTAGTGCCAACCCAGAAGTATCACCCATGCCCTACGCATAAAAATCAGTCTTCCGTCTCTGGCAGAATAGACAAAACTTCTAGCAAGGCCTTAGTGCCAACCCAGAAGTATCACCCGTGCCCTGCGCGTAAAATTCAGTCTCCCGTCTCTGGCGGAATAGATAAAACTTCTGACAATGCCTTAGCGCCAAATCAGAAGATCCAAACACGCTCCGCGTGTAAAAATGCATCTGCCCTCCACAGAGAAGCAGATGATCCCTACAATCCACGCAAAGGAAAGCAAGCGACGGACTGCTCAAATTCCCGACCTTTACGCCCGTAAGGGAACAATCTGTCCGCCCTCCGGATTACATGAGGTGCTGATGGCCGACTGAGAACCTCCTCAGTTTTATGCCAGCCAGAATTACGTCGGAAGAACTCCTCCAGCGTAAAGCAGACTCGGTTTGCGGAAGAACAAGCTCCTCGGGGATTATCCGCTAACCAGATGGCCAACCTGTTGTACACAGGTGGCACAGGGAAAATTATGGTTCCCAACCTTTGCACGCCCACTGATGTAAACAGAAGGGACAAGCCATCTTCTTCCTCTATAAATGCTCCCGACCTGCATAAATATCTGATCCAGAAACGCAAGGATAGGGGATCTTCCAGCATGTCTATTACGCCTCCAAGCGGGCACTATTGTAATAGTCATAGGATTGTCATTGATTATTGCTGTTCTAAAGCAAAATGGTCGGTTTTCGATCGGTTGAGGTACTCTCCATCTTTCAAGAAAGAAGAGCCCACACACGCATCAGTGAACATGGCTTCACATATACCTGGAGGACGATCGAGCTTAAGGCGTCATCCCTCTAGAACTCCGAGCCGAAGGGGATTAAACCAGCCCCTCAGGAACACTGAAGCTGGGGTGTTCCGAAACACCCGTTCGAGGTCACGATAACTGACTTCGTGCTCTTCTGATTCCGATGCTGGGGGTCGCCAGTCCCCCGAATCAGATATTGAGAGTATAGAGTCTACTTCTATAGAGACCTATACAAATCCTTCAATGACACCCAGGGAGATGGAAGTTTATGCCATTGGAGATGAACGCGAGAAAGCTTCTCCATCAGGAAGCGCTGAGAAACGCATTACTATACTGGAGACATCCCTGAAGGAGATGCAATCCATGATAGAGAACATGCACTAGATGATGCTGACTCAACATACAGCTGCCATGGCTCAAGCATCGGTCCCTCCAACTCAGATACGTGTGGGGGTGGACTTACCACCATCCAACCCAATCCAAGAGCCTGCTCTGGACCAAGAGTCAGCAGTTCCTCTACTTTCTCACCCGGAGAATGTATTACCTCCTGTTGGAGTCGCGACGCAACCGATTCCCCACCACTTCGTGGTCCCGCTATGGGCTAAAAATCTGATGCAGGCAGTACGAGAGTTGAAAGCCCAATTCGATGCCTTGAAGCACAAAGATTAGCTCAAGAAATTGGGAATCAACCAGCCTTACCCGGCTTTCTGGGAAGAAGTCCCTTTTCCTCCGAGATAAAAACCACAGACCATGGCCTTGTTCGAAGGAAAAATGTCACCAAGTCAGTACATGAACTACTTCAGTATGATGACGGTGCTATTACAAGAGAATGACGTCCTCCTCACCCGGGTGTTCAAGGGCTATCTCTCGGGAGTAGCTTATCAGTGGTACCGTAGCCTGGCGGACAACTGCATCTCGTCCTTCGAAGACTTCAAGGCTTTATTCTTCACACAATTCTACGAGGGAGGGATGGACATGTCTATGTCCTCTCTCATCGAAGTAAAGCAGAAATAAAAAGTGGATGTTCGCACTTTCGTCGAACTTTTTTGCCAAGCCACTTTATAAATGCTTCCCAGAGTTCCAGACTCGGCGTTGGTGGACATTTGCAGAAAGAACCTTATTCCCGTAATCTCGGTATTTACAGGACCATATCAGTTCCATGATTGGCCCTCATTTATCATCTCAGCGGTAGCCGCCGAAGATAACAGTCAAAAGGCGCGTGACAATGGCATAATAATCTCTGCCTCTGACAGAGGCAAGAGGTCATCTCCTAACAACGACCATCCTCGTGGTTCCAAAGGGAAGGTAGCCCTGACAATCAACACGTCCAGGCAAAAGACTACGGCTACTACGCAGTCGAGACCTGGGACTTCCAGGCCCATTGAAGTCTACTCTTTCGACGACGACGATATTCTGAGCATATTCGAATGTCTCGTCAAGAGCGACAAGATTACCCTTCCCGAGGAGAAGCGGCCCGGTGAAGTCGACAGTATTAACAACCCTAAGTACTGCATCTTCCATAAATATGTACACCACCCTTCAAAGGCGTATTATATACTGAAGGGGAAGATCCAGGAGTTGATCGATGCTAAGGCCATCACTCTGCGCAACAGCAAGAAGACGGTCACGGCCAACATGATCTTCCTGCAATTTGGCAATCTGCCTCCCCAAGAAGTCCCGGACGGTGTGGCACCTATTTCCCGGACAACGATGAACATCATCAATCTCCCTCCAGCTAGGGGTCAAAATTATGACCTGGTGCCCCTAACCACCCGGCGAGGCAAGATTATGTGGGTTCATCCAGATTTGGTGTCGGAGCTCGAGGAAGAGACTAATGCTACAAAGGCTAAGTCTAGGAAGAACTCCAAGTGCAAACCATGCCATATGGTTGCCACTTCTTCGACATCAGACGAAGATGAGGTATTGGCTGCAACCCGTTCAGGGAAAGCTTAGCTCAAGGACTACGAAACGAGTCAGAAAGATGCACCGACAGACGCTGCAGCTGCCAAGCCTTCAGAACCGGAGCCCGCCAGACCAGAAGCCGGTCTTCCAAGACCAACTTCGGCGGATAAGGGGAAGCAAAAAGAAGTGCGCTTCGATAAACCTGTGAAAGACATTCAAAACAAAGGTTTAGAGAAGCCCTACAACTTCGACATCCTGGCCCAACTAGCCAATACACCAGCCAGGTTGTCCATCTTCGAGCTACTCAGGCTCTCTCAAGACACTCGTCAAGCCCTGAGTGAAGCATTGATACAGGCGGATGCATACTTGACCCAGCTCAAGTCCCCTGACAAAGAACCTGTGGCAAGTCCTCAATGCCACAGTGTGATGGAGGTGGTCCCGAATATCACTTTTACTCAAGATGACATGCTGTTAAAACATAACAGGCATGACAGACCCCTCTATTACACCGGATACGTTGGTTCCATGGAAGTCGACCGGATTCACATAGATTTGAGATCATCAATCAGCATCATTCCTCATAGTCTGCTCAGACCATTGAGGATCCCTACCAGCGAATTGGCTTACACCACCACTACAATCGTGGGTTTCAACGCAAGAAGAAGCAAGCCATTGGGGAATATTCGGCTGAAGATCCAGATCGGTAACCTCAGATCGGTAGCTACATGCTATATCATCGATTCAGAGGTATCCTACAATATCCTGCTGGGAAGACCATGGATCCACGACCACAAAATCATTCCTTCGACCCTACATCAATACTTCAAATATGTAGATACTCAAGGAACAGTACAAACGGAGGTTGCTGACCTGAACTCGTTTAAAGGAGTAGAATTCTACTACTCTGACGCCGTGTTGTACTCCCAAGACTACATGAAAGAGGCATCAGGCAAAGCAGAGAAAGGATCCCACCCGGGGCCTGAAGAACCCTCTATCGAACAACCAATGTCAATCAGAATGAAAGGACGAACTACTCGTCCGACAACCACGCAGCCTATGGCTATCCACCTTAACAAAACCAGGTTAAGAAGAAAAGGTCGTCCTCTGGTGATCACTTTGAACCAGAAGCCTCCACCCTTGGTCATCAATCTTCGGCGTGACAGGCATCCGACTGATGTAAATAGAGCCAGGAGTGTGGTTTTCGATGATAATAAAGGACCTCTTTTCCAGTATATCGACGCTCAAATTCCAAATCAGGAATTCTCTCCCCATGACGATATAGAGCCTATAGCACAGAAATTCTTGGCAGCTATAGATTCCTATCATCCCTACATATGGGAAGTAGCATCAGCATCCAATGTCACCATGACTTATGGACCGTATGAGGACTCCATCTTCATTGTTCCGCCTACTCGCAGCAGTCAGCATTCAATAGTCTTCGGCCGCAGGCGCGATGGACCGACTATACAAGAAGATTCCTTCAACGATGATGCTGGTGAAATGCAAGTTCACAGGTACAGCCTACAAGCTTTAAAGATCATACAAAGTATGGGTTACGACTTGAAACTGGAACCAGGTCTCAACTACGGGAAAGGCAGACGGATACCGCTGCTCGGCAATCCCCACTATCAACAAACTCATTTTGGGTTAGGGTATGCCGCCTCCCTTGCAACTTCCGAGTCGAACGAGGATGTCTTTTCCTCTCTTCAAGATGGCTCATCACCATTCGACTCATCTGAGGCTCTCGAACAAACATTATCAGTGAATATGGTAGTGGCAGATTCTTTCAAAACAGACGAACAAGAATCTGAGCCGTTTGAGAATGACTCTTGGGCTCAACAAATGGATACACAATGGGAATTCTGGTTCGAGCAGAGAAAACCTCCCACTGAAGACGAAGTTATCCAGATCAATGTTAGGGATAAACTTTCGCCAAAGCCGATATTTATCAGAAACAATCTTTCTCCAGTTGAAAGGGAAGACGTTATTCAACTGATAAAAGAATACATCGACGTATTTGCGTGGAATTATGAGGATATGCCAGGACTTGATCCAAAGGTGGCTACCCATAAACTTAATATACTACCCGATTCGAAGCCTGTGAAGCAGCACCAACGCCGGTTTTGCCCAGATATAATGGATGCCATTGAAGCTGAAATCAAGAAGTTGATAGACTGCGGTTTCATCCCGGAGGAACAACATCCCGACTGGGTCGCCAATGTTGTCCCGGTCATGAAGAAAAATGGGAAAGTATGCGTCTGCATCGATTACCGAGATCTGAACATAGCATGCCCCAAGGATGAGTTCTCCCTTCCCATTACGGACATCATGGTCGACAACACATGCGGTTTTAAGCAGATGTCCTTCATGGACGGATTTTTAGGATACAATCAAATCAAGATACATTCTGAAGACGAGAAGCATACTGCCTTCCGGACACCATTGGGGGTATATTGCTACACGGTCATGCCCTTCGGATTGAAGAATGCCGGGGCTAGTACCAACGGGCTATGAGTAACATATTCTGCGAGCATTTACGCAAGACAGTGGAGTATTACGTGGACGACATAGCTGTCAAAAGCCGCCTCAAGGATAATCACATCCAAGACTTGAAGATAGTATTTGAGCTGATGCGCCAACATCAACTCAAAATAAATCCCATAAAGTCCTTTCTGGGTGTATCTAGTGGCAAATTCTTAGGATTTGTCATTACCGCCAAAGACATTCAAGTGGACCCTGATAAAGTCAAGGCCATCTTAGAAATGCGACCATCCCGTAATCTAAGGGAACTCAGGGGATTTCAAGGTCGTCTGGCTTATATCCAGAGATTCATATCCAACCTCTCCGGGAAATGCCAGCCCTTTTTTTGTCTCCTGAAGAAAGGTGTATCCTTCATATGGGACAAAACCTGCCAACAAGTGTTTAACGATATCAAGCGCTACCTCACTCATCCGCCCATTCTGGTGCCTCCCGTCATAGGGAGACCATTCTTGCTGTATGTTCGAGCGATAGATCACTCTCTGGGAGCTCTTCTCGCACAGGAGAATGATACAGGACATGAACAGGCTATCTACTACCTCAGCAGGATGATGGTCGGAGCCGAACACTGGTACAACCCGGTAGAGAAAGAATGCTTGGCCCGGATGTTCGCTATTCAGAAAATGCGACACTATGTCAAAGGTCAGACGATTCACATTATCTCCAGGATCAATCCTCTTCGGGTACTGATGAACAAGCCAGATATTCTTAACTCCTGACTCGCGACCTGGGCGATGTTATTAACACCGTATGACATGGTGTACGTCCCTCAGAAGTCCATCAAAGGCCAAGCATTGGCTGACTTCCTAGCTGCTCATCCGATCCCGGAGGCCTCCAAATTATACGAGGACATTTCTGACGAAGTTGCAGAATGTAATTCCGAAATGGAAAGCGACGCATGGCAAATATTCTTCGATGGCGCCTCAAGGACTGGTCCCAGGGGAAAAGTAGTTTCAGGAGTAGGAATTGTCCTGGTTACTCCTGATAAACTCGTCATCTACCGAGCATACTCTCTTAGCGAGCCCTGCTCCAATAATGTCGCAGAGTATAACGCTCTACTAATTGGGCTCCAAGTCGCTAAAGAGCTGGGGGTCGAATCTCTGGAAGCTTTCGGTGATTCCCTGCTGATCGTCAATCAAGTCAGAGGAATATATGAAGTCCGGAATCCAGACCTCATCCCCTATCACCGAGCAATGGTCGAGATAGCCATGACATTCAAAGGGTTCTTCTTAGAGCATGTACCTCGATCTCAGAATTTGGAAGCTGACGCCCTAGCCAGTCTAGCTGCAGATTTAGCTACTCCTATAAGAAGGCAGAATTCGGTGATCCTCCTCAACAGGGATTTATTCTGTGTGAAAAATAACTTTCATATAGAACGCGTCTACGCTGTGAACACCGATCCTCCCATAAGAGACTGGAGAAGTTCCTTTATAGATTTTGTGGCATACGAAATCTTACCGGAGAACCCCAAAGAAGCAGTATCCGTCAAAAGATGATCCTTACGCTTCTACTTTGATGCATCCTCACGGTGTCTATATCGCCGGACCTACAATGGACTGCTACTGAGATGCCTCGCTGACAGTGAAGCACAGCAGATTATCCGTGAAGCTCACGATGGCGTATGCGGAGCACATCAACCCGGTCCTAAGCTACATGATCGTATCAAGAGAATGGGCTATTACTGGCCCACTATGATCGCAGACGCAATCAAGTATGCCAGACAATGCAGAGCCTGTCAGGTTCACGCAGACTTTATACTTCAACTGTCTGAACATCTACACCCTACGGTTGCATCTTGGCCTTTCGAAGCATGGGGTATGGATATCATTGGTCCTATTCACCCGTCTTCTTCTAGAGGTCACCGGTTCATACTGGCCATCACGGATTACTTCTCCAAATGGGCAGAGGCGATCCCTCTTGCTGAGGTAAAGACATCTAATGTGATCAACTTCATCAAACACCACGTCATTTATCGCTTCGGGATCCCCCGAAGGATAATTCATGACAATGGGCCTCAGTTTATCAGCCATGCGTTTTACCAATTTTGCGATAAGAATCGGATACAAAATATGGCCTCTACGGCTTATTATCCAGCTGCTAATGGTTTGGCGGAAGACTTCAACAAAACCATTATCAAGCTCTTGAAGAAGTTTATCTCCTCAAACAAGAGAGATTGGAACGAGAAGCTAGGAGAATGTCTCTGGGTATACCGCACAACTGTACGAACACCGACAGGTTGTACCCCATTCTCGTTGGTCTATGGGAGTGAGGCAGTTCTTCCCATCGTAATTCAAATCCCGTCACTCAGGATAGCCGTGGCTAATGAGTTGACTCAAGAAAAGAATGACCTACTAAGGCTTCAAGAGCTAGAGGGATTAGACGAGAAATGCCTTCAAGCTCAGCAGCGCATCGCGTTCTACCAGGCACGCATTTCTAGAGGTTTTAATCATAAAGTGAAGAAAAGGGTGTTCAAAGTTGGCGAGCTAGTTTTAGCTGTGAGAAGGCCAATGATCATTACTCACAAGAGTAAGGGCAAATTCCAGCCCAAATGGGAAGGCCCTTATATGATCGAGACGACGTTCTCAAACGGCGCTTACAGGTTAGCCCAGCCCAATGGAGACCTGCTAATGGCTCCTATCAACGGCAAATTCCTGAAAAGGTACTATGCGTAATCTTCTCTGCTCAAGTAGAATATGGCGAAGACCTCATTCTGACAAAACTACTTCCAAAACAAAACTAGTTGGGTCATATTCTATCACGTCCATATAACCTCTGAATAGATGTGTTCGACTAATTTGGAACTACAAGACCTATCACGTCTATATTACCTCTGATAGTATTTTGTGTACAAAACTTTAGTCAAAGCATATTCTATCATGTCCATATAACCTCTGAATAGATATGTCCTACTAAAGCATATTCTATCATGTCCGTATGACCTCTGAATAGATATGCCCTTCTAAAGTTTACCGAGAGTATATCACGTCCATATTACCTCTGATATCACTTTTGCCCAAACCTGTCATTTATATTCCAAAATAATGGGTCCACAAAGTCAGAAAAGAGTCTCTTTATTTATTCCCAGAAAGGAGCAAAAGTACATTGAAAAGTGTTCTGGGTTTTATCCCAAGCAAAAAGAAAGAAAGAGGGAGGTACATCATTTAGGGGAACGGTCAGGTCACGAATCTGCTGTGCCAATACGGCTCTCCTCTCAGTCCTGGAACCCAAGACATCAGTGCGGGCCCGCTCCAGCCGTGCCTCGTTGTCGCTCAGGAGGGACAGTTCGGCTCTATCCCGAAGAAAACTAGCACGCGTAGCCTCTGCGTGCGCCAAATTCTGTCAAGCTATACTCAGTCGACCATTCACCACATCTAGAGCTTCAGACGACTGAGAAGCCCACTCCTTGGCCTTAGCAAGTTTTGTCTCCAGGCTACGGACCCTCGCTATATTCCCTTCATGCTCGGCCTGGCACTTCGTTTGAAGAGAGACGGTCTCCTCCAAAACAACTTTTCCCTCATCCATTTCCTGCTGATGTATCTGGATGGACTTATTTAGGCCCTTCATCTTTTCAGCAAGCTGCGCAGTCAAGGAGTCATATTTAGCCTGAACCAGTTCTTCAACGTTGTCTTGAGACAGCCGCAGATACTCGTTAATAGGCTGCTCAAACCCTTGACTATCTCCTCCAGGGTATCAGCTACCCCAGTGTTGTCAAATTCCCTGACCGGCACTATCACAGCCTGAGAGGACCTCTTCAGAGCCTCGAAGCTCAGATTCTTCTCCAACACCATTGATATTAGCATTTTCAAGGTGGTATAGAAGACACTGGTATACTGCTCAGTCAGCTGGGCTAGGTCCGAATGGACGCTGGGAGTGGCTGTGATATTGGCGAACCTACCTCCAGAAATGACCGCAGTCGATATGGCCACAGTCATCGTCTCAGCAGGTGGCACGACAAAAGAAGATACGCCAACAAAAGTCGAAGTCATCGGCATACTCGAAGGAGGCGATGTCGCATTGACAGGTTCATCCTCCTCTCGAAGTATCGAAATCTCGTCGGCAGGCGAGCCGGCACCCGAAGATGTCACGACCCGCACCCGGTTTAGGGGCACGAATGCGTGGGTACGTCCAGCCTACGCCGCAGCATCGGCGGTAGAACGCTGTCTAGGTCAAGTACTATCTATAAAATCTCACGCTAGTATCCAACTCCATAAGGAGACTCGGATAACACTATGAAAATATTAACAACATACTCAATCACAACTACAGCACGATAGGAATTTGAAGAAACAAAAGAATACAACACAAGTCTAATGACAAAATAATCATACCTGCAATCATTAACTTCCAATCCCCAAGTATGTCAGAACCCAGTCTACTAAGGTCACAGTCTGGAAAAATATTTCCAGTCAGGAAGGAGCAAAGTACATCTCTAAATAGCAGTTCTATATAAATGACATAAACTATGTAGCAGTTCTAGATGGAAAAATATACCAGATGCATGTACAGGTATGAGAAATGTACAATGAAGAAATACTGGAAAAAATACTGTAAGTAACTGCAGGAAAAGAAACAATATGTCCATGAGCAAGAACCTATGACTAAGTGTGTGAGTACTAGCTTTAACATGTGATCGGCTTGGGAACTTGATCAGGCTGGTTACATGTGATTAGCTATGATTCATGGAAGGTCAGGCTAACCGTTGGTTAGCTATGATGCATGGAGAGGTCAGGCTAATCACACGTAACAGCTATGAGGCATGGAGAGGTCAGGCCGCACCCGACGTGAGATGCGGGGTGAGCTATGATGCATGGAAAGTTGGGTATGATCACATATCTATACTAAAATACTCCCCACCCCCGACTGGTATAGTAGATCTAATCATGGTACGCTATGGCACGGGATTCCCTAGGGAGGTAGCAAATCTCCCCGGAAATCAGTGTCTGTACATGCACAAGATATCAAGGAAACAAGTCTTGTACAAGCTACACCATGAATAAGGAATAACATCTCATGACGAGATCCGTGTATACCAATCCGTGTAACCAACGTGTCAAGAACATGGATATTTACACTAGATACAGGGAACATAGGAGATATCATAAATTAGAAACTAATCAGAGAATGTACTTGCCTTGGGTCCTTAGCTGGTAATACCAATGTCCTGTCCCAGAGTATCGTCTGGAGGAACCAACAGTCCTAAAATATATCAAATACAACATTTGTATCAGGTGCTACACTAACACATCACAAATACACTGGCCTTAGGGCTACGCTAGGTACGGTAGGGGTCATCTACTAGATAGGCCAACTATATCTTAATATCCCTTAATTACAATAATAGGTATAAGTACAAATATATACACTTTAAATAAAACTAATACCTGTATGTATATACAACCATATCTCTAATTAAATACAACTACAAAATATACTTGTATATATTATAAAGATGTACTAAGGGTTTATACAAAAATATACCTACACATATATATCTATGTCAATTGAACAATAAAGATCTATATGTATACACCAAAATAGTACGTATACTATTATTTTTATATACTAATTTATACCAATTAAATTATACAATACTACATACAGATGAATATACCAATTAAATATATATTGAAATTATGCTATGTATATATATATATTTAAAATACATATAGTAGCACACGTATTTATATATATCAATCATATATATATATAACATATATTAAATGTATGTACAAAATATACATTTGAAATTATATCAAGTATATATATATATACAAAAATATATATATATATACCAACTTAATTATAGAATTTATTTAAATATATACTATACTCATACAATTGATTTCTAATAATTAAATAATATACAATTTACATATTTATACATTTTTACCAAAAATAATACATATACCAAATACGTTATATATACATTTGCCTTAATTAAATACATAAATACTTTACATTATATATATACAAAATAATTTATTTACATATACTAATTACATACAAATACATATACTAGCTTATACAAATTATATATATACCAATATGAAAATATAACTCTACCTATATACATTGATACCAAAATACGGTTATTTACATATTTGTTCATTTATACCAAAATACGTTTTTATTAAATACTAATACCAAATTAATTTTTATATAGATATATATATACTTACATATCAATATAACACAGATATATATATAAACTACTGTTTAAACGTAAATTTAAAATACATAATTACATATACAGTTAAATAATACATACCTATACTTATACAATTAAATATTCACAAAAAGAAATAATATACATATCTTTAATTAACATTACGAATGTATTAATTATATCAACATACTAATACGTTATGTATTTAAATATTAATTAAATAAATGCTACGCATATTCATGTATTTAAAGCATCCATTAAATATATACTTAATTATATAATTTTTAATTACCTACTATACTCATAGAATTAGATACTAATAAAATAATAATATACATATGCCAATTAAATACATACATTGAAAATATGCTACGTAGATATATAAAGTACATATGTTAATATATATATGTACGTACACATATACACATTTATACCTACATTATACCAAAATAATATATATACACACATTAATTAAATATATAAATACTTTACATTAATTAAATATACATTAACTATACATTACTTATTATATACAAATACATATATTAGTATACTCATGAACGTATATACGTATATATATATAAATATATACATCCATATATATATATATATATATATATATATATATAACTATAACTAAAGAAGAAAGAGGGAGAGAGGATTGCTTACAGCGATGATCGGGGCTTGGCCGGCCGCCGGACTGGTGGAGGCCAGCGGGAGCCGGGGCAGATCGGGCTCGGTCACCTTGCTGGCCGGCCGGAGAGCTAACAGAGGAGGAACGGGGAGGAGCTTGGTGGTGGAGGTGAATGGTGATGGAGATGGAGGAGTTGCCGGCCGGAGTAGCAGCCGGAGGGAGGCGAGTCGGGCTGTGCATTTGAGGGGTGGAGGGGTGATGGCCGCCGGCCGAGCAGGGAGGAACGGCAGCGGGTGGTGGGAGCACTGCAGCGGAGGTCGGGGGTTGGGAGTCCGCCGGAGTGCAGCGGGAGCCGGGGTCGCCGGACGGGACCGTGCGGAGGAGATGGGAGGGGAGCAGCCACCGGGGACCGGCTTCGTCGTCGGCCGGAGATCCAGGCCGACGGAGAGCTCGCAGTGAGGGAAAGCAGCCACCGGCTGAAGGGGGCTCACCCGGGTGAACAGTACTTGGGGGGGTGAACAGTGTTCCCCCCCCTTTCTTCTCTTTTAAATTTCAATTTTAAAGAAGAAAGGAAGAAGAAGAAGAAGAAGAAGAAGAAGGAGAAGAAGAGAAGAAGAAAAGAGAAGAAGAAAGGAAGAAGGAGAAGAAGGAGTTTTGGTTTCCTACGTTGAGGATGGAGGAGGCTTGAGGTGGGGGAAAACCTAGGTTGCCTAGGGATTAGGGTTTAGGATGGGACATTATATATGAAGAGGTGTGTGGAATCTAATGGTGAGGATGCACCCAATTAAATGGGTGGTCCAGATTAAACATGGAGAATTCCTTCATGTGGGTGAGGGTGAGAGTTTAAATAAAATATATTAGGTTCCCTCATTGTTTAAATAATTGGTTGTTTACACCAAAATGCAAATTTGCAAATTAGCCCCCTTAAATTCGGGAAATTGCACAAACACATAAAATGACGAAAATTTGGCGGGCGATTCGGGGTCCGATGTTTTGTAGGGTCAGGGGGCGCTGTAAGATTGGCATGGGCTCAATTTACAGGGCACTGGAATTAAATTGGAATTTCAGAATCGGTTAAATTAGTATCCTCAATTTAAATAGAAATAAAATGCAAGTTGTGTTCAAAGATTAATTAGGAGTACATGGGGCCAAAATCAGGTCAGGTCATCAATACCAATAGTGAAGAAGACTCAGAACAGAATATTACCCTAATTTGGGCCGCACGAAAAATAGGTCAAGATTGTCCCCAATTTTTAATTGGAACGCACAACGATACAAAATAGGAATTTATTAAATAACGTCCGCGACGATTTTTGTGCGGCTAGAAATAATGCACAGAGAGCATAATTATGAGTTGCAAAAATAGCAGAATGGAAGGCGGGCATGTCTAGGACAAGATTGTGAAATTTGTTGGAAGACAAAAGTCTGGATAGTGCTCCAAATATCAAAGCAAAGGCAATGCGCAAAATATTAAATAAAATACAGCAATTAATTACACCTCCAATAAATTAATTCTAAATAAAACAATTAACCTCAAAATTCCATAATTCCGACAGGTGCTCATCTACTGGCTTCTAGGTCTAGTCTGCTAGCTAACATAAATAATAAACACTGCATATAATTATATATTTTGAATTACACATCGCACGAATTATTTAAATCAAATACATTATCATGAAATTAATAAATTGTAAATAACATAATTTTAAATATTGTAAAAATTCGAAAATACCCCTGTTTTCGGAATGTGGTAGTGACAGAAGATGCTTCCTCTTCAAAGCCAGGCATCCCCATGTCATCACCAGGACCTAACACAGAGCCGAAGGGCACATATACATTGCCCTCCCCGAAGAGGTCTTCCCCTGAAAAGAAGACAAAAGAAAGTTAATATCAACATAAATGTTAAATTTCCTGAAGAAGAGGCATAAAGACGACCTTTACCCATGGCCGACGGCATGTATGTCGCATCTGCAGCCAGTACAGCTAAATCATTTCTTAGTGATGCTAAGCAAAGTGTTATACCTGGAGAAGGGGGCCTGCTGACTGACGCTGGCAAATAGTCTTCCAAGTCCTCGTCAAATTCCAACCGAGGCTTATCGACTGGATTCTCGCTAGAGGCGCTGACAGGCACGGCAGGGGTCTCTCCCGATGCTGATCCGGATAAAGGTATACGAAATCTTACTATACTCAGCCCCGGAGGCAACTTCGTTCCACTACCTGAAGCAGTAGCAGCGACAACAGTCTCCAGCTGAGATTCTCCGGCACCGCCGGCCGAGACTGTAGAAGGCCCCTCTCTATATGGCGAGGAACCTCCAATCAAAGAATCATCCCCAACATGGGGAGAAGCAGGCTCACTTCCAGGAGCCTCAATACCAGGGATCCGGAGAGGACGAGTAACCGTCTTCTTCTTCCTCTTACGGGGGGAATCTCCTTCGGAGCAGGAGCCCTTCGCTTCCCAGAAATTACCAAAGCCCCTGCAGGTGGAGGTACTTCACCCCTCGGTACCAATACAAGAGGCTCATCCGTAGTAACGGACCCTTCATCCTCGTCAGAAGAAACCGAGGGGACTTCGACTCTTCCCCCAGGCTTGGAAGAGGGCACCCAAAAACTTCCATGCATATCAAAGTCGCGATGGAAGGTGTTGATGGCCACATAGAACTGGGCATACGTGTGTAGGATGCGCAGCTCCGTGGAGAGTATGATGACGGGCATAATAAAACTTGCCCCAGTACAGCCCATGATAAAATATCGTCATCCCCTCGCTCCGTCAATGAGTCCACCTCTGGACCTGAAGCTGGTCACGGTGTTGCCCACGTACAACTGATCATACCCAAACTGTCTGGCAAACCGACTAGGCAGGTAGGGTTCAAAGAGGCACTGGTCCTCACTTCTGTACAGCAAGTGGGAAGGTCTAATGCAGACCAACCAATTAAAAGCCTTGGGAGAAAGAATGGTCTTCTCTCTATCTGAGTCCTCAAGCCTAATCGCCGATTGATTGCGATGTACAGAGGGGACAGTACAGAAGAGCTTCCAGCTATGGCCGTAATTCAGCACCCGCCGACAGTCTAAGACTGTGAGCACGTTCCAGGAGGATTTCTTGTAATTCAGCAAGAAACTATCCCCCAAGCTACTGCCGAAACCTGGAGACATCACCCGGGGGTTATGGAGAATTAACCATCCTATCAAATACAGGTATGGCAATTCCACCGGGGAAAGCTTTTACGCCGAGCTTCATCGACGAGCAGCGCCTCAGTCATCGCCCTCAGGCCAGCTTGCACGCGGCACACCATGGCAGGGAGCAAGCCCAGTCTCGCCCCGAACACCAGACGCACTGCAGGCCACAAGGTGTTACAGTGAATATGATCCGCAGATACGATGCCGGGTACCACCAGTCGGCGCAGCCATATAGAGAGGAAGCCAGCCAGTTGAGCTTCCTTGGACAGAGGCCTGCGACAATGCCTCAGATAACTGTAGGCCTTAGTACCTGCATGATATCTTCCAATCCCTTCATCGAGGATCTGATCTGGAGCCCCAGCATCCTCCATAAGATCATCGACTACCTGAGCAGTAAGCACGCTCAGAGGATTCAAAGGATGATCCTTGCCTTCCAATACCTTCTCCGGCTGAGCAGTCCTGGCCCGATGAAAGAAGAGGTAGGACGTCCATCTGTTGGTATGAGCCAAATCCGAAGGCTCACCATAAAAAGTGGTGCAAGCAAGGTAGTGGCACATCAGCTCCTGGTACACTTCCACTACCCGAGGGTCTGAATTCCCCAGCTCCTGGTTCGTGGGAACATACTCTTCATATGGAGTATCCCCCATCGACAGTCTCGAGATCTCTGCCATCTCATGGAGGACCAATCCCAACTCCCCCAGCAGAGTGGCGAAAGTCTCGGTGAGCGAAATATATCGCTCCATCAGTGCCAAAAACAGGTTGGGGTTAGGAGGTAACCCAACACTGGTGGCACTCACAGCTGCAAACCGACCGATGCTCTCCAACTCGGTCTGAAAATGCTTCAGGGCCCAATCAACTAAGCGAACCCATCAAAGATTCGTTGGGGTCATCCAACCATTGCACCAAGGATTCACCTTGGGGTATACTCCTCCGTGACCCATGAAATCATTGCAGAAGGTCGACAATTGCACCGGCTGAAGCATTAAGCTGTCTTCACTCAGGACACTGCCCGGGTACAATCCCCTGAACGGCGTTACAGGGCCGTAAGGGCGGCTGACAAATAGACCAGATCCTTTCTGGTAGAAGATCTTCCCCGGCCTGCCGTGAAGATCGGGAGTCAGCGTCCACGATATCTTCCTGGGATGTGTAGCATGGAAGAAGGCCGAGATGGGATAATCCCTCGACATCTTGGGCAGATGCAAGACCAACCTCCCGGCAGGGAAAACCCAGAGCTCTTTCTTGGGCTTCGTCTGGGACTGCTTATCAATCAGGTCCCCGAAGAGAAATACTGGCTTTATATACTAGTCTCCGTCTACGTACGTCAGGGGCTCTCCATTAATCATATTCAGCAGCGTTCGCTCGCCCTGGCCCGATATCAAAAATTCTCTTTCTTTGGGATACTGGGGCCCGGAGATAGGAAATGTAACATGCGACAGATCTTCCAGATAGTTGGAGTGCAGCATCCCGGCGACAGAACCCATCACATCGGCTAGCGGAGACTCATACAAATCAACTGCAAGGGTGCAAGAAAAACATGTCAGTTCCTATACTAGACATTACAATCTTGTAATATATGCCAAGAGCCAACAGTCTGTGCTTTACGCCAAGACTGTAAAAACTTGATTATGTACAGTCTGTGCTTTACGCCAGACTGGCAAAATTCGAGTTTACGCCAGGACTTTCATCCACGAGCGTACGACTCAAATTTTATAGCATGCACCAAGTTCTCGACAGTCAAAGCTTTTACGCCCGACTGCGAAAACATAGAGTTTCTATGCTGGCACATTAGAAATATGGACGTAAAAGATGAAACGTCCCTGTGCATCATCTTCCTCAAAGAGGCTATCAGCACAGAAGATGACCTAGCGCGGTCACGTACAACATGTGCGAAGGATTTTTCAGTCATTTTTTCATCCTCTACCTATCAGGCCGGGTACACTACTCGTCGGTGGGACACTTCGCTCAGAATGGAGTTCGCCTTGCCCGACCGAAGACACTCCCGCTTGAGCGAAAGAACGAGGAAAAGAATCGACCCTCTTTCCCTTAGAGGAGGAGGTTTGTTTCGAGACCATCACTGGAAACTTTGAAGACTCGAGGAAGAAACGAAGAAGAACTCGAACAGTCGAAGCCTTTCTTTCGCAGAAGACGGATAAAAAGTTTTTTTTCTCAGAAACTTGGGGTATATATAAAGTTCGGATGGACTCCTCGAAACCCGAACCAAATCTTCTAATTAATATTCGATTATGGTTGGGTACTACGTCAGCCTATTACTCAGAGAAGGCGGACAGTCAGCGAAATTTGAAAAGTTTTCGTGCAAAGCAGATTCGTAGTTTCTACGCTGAGGAGGTTTCTACGCTCGACAGCTACAGATCTACGGTTTTACGCTCGTAGGCTACAAGTCTATGGTTTTACGCCCGGATGCCTTTGTGCTCGGTAAGCTTTTATGCTCGAGAGGCTACAAACCTACAACTTCACGCTCGACAGCTACAAATCTATGATCTCACGCTCCGGTGGCGTTTAGTTTACGCTCAGAAGCAACAGATCCACAATTTCACGCTCGAAAGATTTTCTTTTCACCGGCTATAAATCTATAGTTCTGCGCCAAGGAGCTTTCTACGCTCGACAGCTACAAATCTACGATTTTACGTTCGGAGGCTACAAGTCTATAGTTTTACGCCCGGATGCCTTTGTGCTCGGTAAGCTTTTATGCTCGAGAGGCTACAAATCTATGACTCCACGCTCAGGAACTACAAATCTACGATTTCACGCTCGATGGCATTTAGTTTACGCTCACGAGGCTACGAACTTATGATCTTATGCCATGACTCTCCGCACATCTGAAAGATACGCAGGCCAGAGTACGCTTACATCTGGACGATTCTTAAGGCGGTCAATTATGAGAGTTCACACAGAAGATACTCCTTCTTGACCAGAAGATACCCCAAGTACCCGAAGCATACAGAGTTCAAACATTTAAAATTACTCTTCTTTATAGGATGATTCGAAGTTCATCCAGACTCTAGTCTGAATACTTCATCTACAAATCAAGATGGCAACTCAGTTTGACAGCCATTTCTCGCCCTGATTCCAAGGGACTTTCGAGAAATCATTCTTGAAGATGATGTCTGAACAGGAATTCTGTTTATTAGAAGCAACAGTTCAAAATTCTACGTGGTCCTTCATTTCTAACAGCAGGACAGTTCGAACACTCGAATACTAAGTGGCTTTCTGCGTATCCCTAGCTATACGTAAAAGATAGGACAGGACCTAGCACTCTTTCTAAAAAAGAGTCGGCGTAAAGAATCAGACATGTCGAAGCTACACTTATTCAGACTTCACAGCAATATATGGCAAATGATCATACGCACAGAAGAAGACGATTTTATTAAAGTTAAAATTATGATTACATATGAGGGAAATCTATTCTACAAGGGTTCTTCTTCATTTTCATGGTTACATATGAGGGAAATCCCGTCTACAAAGGATTTCCTCATCGTCATCGGAAGGCCACCCCCAGAATCTGTTCTGCCAGGTTCTCGCATCGGTGGAGGTCTTCCTCTTCTTTCATGGCAGTTCATCAACTTCCACAGTCATGAACAAGAAGATCAATGGCGGGAGGATACAAAAGTGGGCATAGACCCATCCTCTAATAGAAGAAAAGCAGAGTAAATATACTTTCCTATATCTAACGCTATGACAGATCCAGTTGAGGTATCAAACCCAACTCGATCTTGGACAGAGCTAGTCTATCTGCTCTCGTCCACGGAGGTAACGGGAGAAGGCACCGCTTGCAAGCAGCGTGGTAAAATATGACCCTTCCTTTCTTCGGAAGAACCGCCATACAAAGTTGCTGATTATCCCGAGCAAAGGAGGCTATGATATCCTTCCATGATCCATCGTTGTAGTGGATATTTGCTCGAAGACGTCGTCTCTTTCGGCTCCTTACATACTGGAAGAACATGATCTTCTTCTTCCTCAGGTCAGCCCAACGAACTTCGGTGATCATCTCTGCGTGGTAAGAGAACCGTGGAAAGAACAGGTGAACTCCTCGGCCTTTTTATAGGCGAAAGAAATCGCATTTGTCCCCAATAACTCCGCCATAAAGTCAGCCTTGAAAGAATGTGTCAGACTTGACCGTTTCAGGCTCCATACAGAAATGTTTCGAGTTACAAGGAATGGTTCATGCTTCATTCAAAGCGTTTCAAATTACGAGAAATTTAAAAGCTTTGAAGGGGGTCTTGTAGAAGCATAAAAAATACGCCGGATAGCTCTACGCGGCATGGTGATGCGGGGCAGCGTAAAAGATGACCTCAAAGCCATCAAACATGCAACAGAGCCTTTTTCCGCTAAGAACAGCATGAAATATAAGTGCAAGAACCGTCCGCATAAATGTAGTATGTCCAGGCTGCATCAGCGTAGACAGGGTGCTTCAGCACCTCTTTGGCGTAAAACTCATCCGCTTTCAATGCAGCATTTAAGCGTACGAGGAACGCTTTGTATTCCCCAAAATGAACCTGTCAAATCGTGCAGTGAACCTGACGTCTGACTTCTGACAAAGAGTACTGTACGACTACCCAAACGACGACTAGAATAATGGCAGACCACTCGGGACGCGCCCCTACATTTAATGCACAGGATGATGGCGGATCTCTGCATTTAATGCAGGGGATTTGATTAATATCATCGAACCGTCGTTTACTGACGTCTCCTCGGCGTAAACTACTTTTACATGTACAAGAGGATACACTGCCTTATTTTATACAGGCAGATGTGAGCTTCTCACGCTCCGCAGAAGACAAACAGACTGCCATGTCAAAAAGTTGCTCTTCATACATGGCTCAAAGCACGTCTCTGCACTTAATACTCAGAATGATGACAGACCTTCAGAATACGCCTCTGCAATTAATGCGCGGGATGATGGCGGATCTCTGCATTTAATGCAGGAGATTTGATTATATTCCCAAGAGCCGTAATTCCGGCTAAAGGATCGCTCAGGCTTCTACGCCTTCTCGGCTTCTGTGCCCTCGGCTTCTATGCCTATTTGGCTTCTATGCCATGGTGACAGACATTGGCTTGTACGCCAACCTCTTCTACACAAGGGAAACCTACCTACGTGGCTTCTACGCCGTGATCTTCGCAGCAGTTATACGCGTTTGTCCCTTAGTTGGACATGCGTCACACGCTCATACAAAAGATCATCTATACGCGGGCAGTGGTTATTTAACCATCGTGTAAAAGGGTGATGTACTTTCCACTACTCGATTTCTATACCGACTGAGTGGTCACTGTCACCAAAACTCTATAAATAGAGACCTCTATTGACAGAGGTCCAAGGTCGAAAAACTCGAACAAGGTCGGACTTTAGAAAAGATTGAACCAAAGGTCAGGAAAAATAGGTCAAAAGATCTAGGAGAGAAGTCGAAGAGTCAATGAGAGAGAAGAATCCGGAGCTCAGGCAAAGAAAAGTGATCGACAACTTTGGCATCGTGCATCCGCCCTCTTTTGCAACCTTCGAAGCTGCTTCCCGTCTTCTACGGTACTTCTTCACCATCGTGTGGTCCAAGGGCTAAAGTGATCGACTGCAGATCAGACACCTATAGCAATATTTACCCAAATTTAAAAATTGTACTCAACGTCCTCGTATAGGACTAATTGTACAAGATTGTTTGTAAACCAAAGAAACGGGTTTCGTATAAACCTTGTCTTATATACATTCTTCTTTCGTTTATCACCATAAACACTTCTATTACACAGTTACAGTGAGGGCATGCGGTGGGATTCTCGACTGGTGGCTTGACTTGGGCCAAATAAGAATCGGTATTTTTGTAGCACCTCGCTTAGAGCATGACGAGTCTTTTTGGAGAGATGAAGGAGCTCAATGAGTGATAATTTTATAGAAATTTTGGCAAGCTGTGCCAAAGTATCGAAGTTGTAAGGCTTCTCCAGCCCTTGAGTTGTGTCTTTCCGTAGAGGTTTCTTAAAGCGTATTTCCTTCTACTTTTGCTTGTCCACTGCAGGAGGTTGGGATGGGCCCAGATCAGACACAGCTGGTGTCACGTGTATGGCGATCAGAGGTATAATATCATCGAAAGAATTGTAGTAGCATTGGTAAGCTAGGCCCGATCTGGTTACCTCTACCAAAGCCTCACCTGTTGATCGAAAGATCGTGTGATAGGACTTGGTCTTCTTTCCTTTGGATATGGGAGTAGGAAGTACTGCTGACTGTGTCATATTCGGGACAAGGTCTGGGTAAACCCACATGACTTTTTTCCCTGGAGTAGTGAGGGGGACTAATCTATCTACTTGGGCTGGGGAAAGGTTAACGACTTCCATGGCAGGACTGTACCATCTTAGGCTTTTGTCATCGGGAAGGTACCGAACTGGAGCGATACCATGTTGGCAGTGACTGTCTTGCCCTCAAAGTCTAAAGTGAGGGCTTTGGAGTCGATCAACCATTTTATCTGCCATTTTAATAACTAACAATATTGCATAGCATAATGGACATATCGATGGTAGTAATAATACTTGGGGTTGTCAACCTTGCCTGCTTTATCTGGGCATTTAACAGCAGGTAGCCGGAGTTTGTTGCTCTTCATCAATACTTTGAAGAGTTCCATGACATCATCATCATCAAAGGAATAAGTCTCATGTACTCTTTGTAGCTTTTTTGGCTTGGCGAAAGGTAAGGTCGGGCTTGTGGATAAGTTAAATGTCAGGGCCTACTTTCCTTTACTGTCATGACTATTGTTGGCTGTGAAAGGATGCCCTTCCTTATCTTCAATGCCGGGAACTTAGAATCCCAATAACCGGGCATCTTTCACACTCTTTTTAGCAGCGACAACACTTATTGTAAATTTTGTCCAGTCACGGAATGGGCCAAATGCCGTTCATAGTCTTGTTGCTGGTAGATGGTTCTTTTGACACGTGTACATCGGTGAAGATTCAAGGATGCTAGGAGGCAATTTCAATGTCATCTGTCGGAAGCGTTCAATATAATTTTGTGCGAGTTTCCGGTCTCCTTGGGTAATGTCCATGAGAAAGGTCATAGTCATATCTATCCCTCCTTCATAAAATTAGACGTGAAAGAGAGACTTCAGGTCTTCGAAGGATGAGATATACTTATCCGAGAAGCTACAGAACTACTTGAAAGTGACTCCAAATAGTGTTTCAACAAATAAGTTTATGAGTAGGGCATCATCCCGAGGTAAATGGCCCATTGTGGACTTGAAGTATCTCATGTATTGACAGGGTGACACCTTTTTGTCAAATATGGTTAGAGATAGTGGCTTGTACCAGATCCTAAGATTTTGGAGCCTATCTTGGTTATCCCGAGCATCAACACAGGCACACAAGTCCCTGAGAGTTTTCTGGATGTCGTTTGGTAGAAGTGCGGTAGAGGATCGAGGTATGGTCCGGCTACTTTCGACATGAGGAGATGGATCGGGCATGCCAAATTTCTCGTTGATCCCTTGATCTAGGATTGTTCATCTCGGAGCTTGTGGCTGTGTTGAGACCAAGTTTTCTCTGAGTTCTAGCACTATGTGAGTTAGAGTCGGCATTGAAGTGCTCAGAGCCTTCATCATGGCTTTGAGTGCCTTAAGGTGTTGTTGATTACTAGATTTTGTGTCATGCTCGTCTCCTGTCATGTATACTTATATTACGTAGGATGAGGTGGATAAAAAGTTGGATGCCTCACTTTCCACCTTAGATGTCTGAATTTTATTATCTTCGGGGAGAGTGGACAGTGTTGCATCACTTTCATTATTAGAAGGATTACTACCCACAGTCTCAGTTATGGGCTCATCTCGGAAGGTATATTTACCCCCAGCTAAGATGTCATCCATATATAGAGATTCATTGTCCTCTTAAAAGGATAGATTATCATAGAATACCGGAGGACTACTACTCCCAGCTTCGGTTGCAGCTTCATTCAATGTGGTATGACTACCCCCAGCCCTTGTTCTCGAGCGTGTACCTTAGAATACCTCCATAGTAGGTACTTGTTTGCTGCCTCTTGGACGCCTTCGTTGTGTGCTGACCGACACTCTTAGGTTAGTTAATATTTTCTTTGTGATCTTATTCATAGGAAGAGACCTCCAGTATAAGCAACATGAAACAACAAAAAATTCCTTCTCTTCGTACGGTTGTTTCCGGAGGTACCGCTGGCTCGATACCGCAGGATGCAATCATTGGAACACGGATTGTCTGGTCGGAGGGACTGACGCTCAGTGCAGCAGTAGTTGATGATATTGGCACAAGTGTATCATTGAGAGAAAACGCCATGTGGGAGAGTTGCATCTTTTGTTTTACGCTTATGACTAATTATATTGCATAAATCAGATGCTAGAAGCTTCACTTTTATACCCCTTTTATGTGCTTTGCCAAGACTTTTACACCCCTTTCATGCGCGCAGCCAAACTCGGTGCATGGGCCCTTCCTCACATTATTTGTTCTCCGACTTGGTTTAAATGTAACTGCGGCGCCCAAGTGAGTTTGGAAAAGCTCTAATGGTTGACCCACATCTGGCACATGAACACCTGGGTCTGCCATATAGAGTCTTCTATTAGCAACGTGTATGACGACCAACGACGCATGCTTTTGGGGAGCTGGCGACGTAGCCCCTCGAGCACGTATGGCTTGAATTAATTTGGGTTTTCCTGAACCAACTCCCTTAGGCACATAGTACATGAAATTCAAGTTAGGACCATAGGGATCCCTAAGCGGGACAAGATCATTTGTGGAAGGCCATATGCGCCTATTTTCGGGGATGATGCGTCTCCTCCTACGCAGGTTCCATTGTGGGTGCTCTCCTCGGTATTTGGTGCAACCTCTCTCAAGGACGTCTCTGGAGATGGAGATAGGATCCACGTGAAATAATTATGTGTCTGCGGTGAAGGTTGGCAGCACTTCTGGAACAGACTTCAGGTCTAGTACAGTGGCTTTGTTACCCAAATCTTATGAGTTTATGAGGTTGTACGGGTCTCGTTGAAGAAATTGAATTGTCAGTGGGATACAGGTCAACCACGTGTGCATCTGCGATGAGGTTTGATAAGGTATCGGGTACCAACTTCGAGCTTGACACCGCGGCCTTAACATGCCGAGTTTTATGAGTTTTACGAGGTCACACGGGCCTCATTGGAGAGCTCATCTTATCTAGCATATCTTTAAATGCCTGTTGGTCAAAGCGAATGACCAATATCCTCTAATTCGAACCTAACTTGGTCAAGTCAGATTTTGTCACCAGCTTCTCGTTGGAGGAGAAGCTCTTCCCCAGCAGAGTCACCATTCTTGTCGACGTCGCAAAAAATAATAAAAAATATATAGACGGGCTCACTTTTTATTGATTGGGAATTGACGAAGGGTACAAAAGAATACTTAATACATAAGGATCTAAGTACAATAGAAAATATTGGCAAGTGTGACGGTGGAGATCGAGCTCTATAGTGGCTCCTTTACTCCGTTGAAGATCCGGGACCAAGGAGGTTGATGAGGCTTCAGGCGCTGCTATCTTCGTCTGATATTCTTTGTTCTCGTGATGGTGGTCGTCCTTTTTGCATATGGGAAAGCGCCTACTATTTATAGCCATGAGAAGGCTTCCTGCATGGGCGTACGTACGCGACTGGCATGGTAGTATATGCAGCCTTAAGGTTGCTACGTGGCAAGTCGAGATCTGGGTTGCCGATGCCAATAATTCTAGTGACACGTGTTATGCCCTAATGATTCTGATATGCAACTTGGAAACATGGCAGCTCGGTGCATAAAAATCGACGGGTAGTAATGGCACATGGCACTGCTCGCCACATGGAAACACTGAAGAAGTAGTAGCGCATGGCGATGTACATTAGTCCTAGAATCAAAGAAAGTAAAATATTATATAGAAGAATTATACAAGGATGCCGTATAACCAATATAGTCGCAGCATTATTGAGTCTTCAGTTGTATAATATTGTGACATATCGAGACATGGTTTAGTTAACTATCAAAATCAAGTTCACTGAGACCGAATGGGCCAACATTGTGGACTCACCATCTCTGGTATGCGTAAAGCTAAGCACAGATGGTAAGTTAAGGTGCTGTAGATGCGGTAGGTGGAGAGGAAGAAAACAAGATAGAGGTGATATGGACATGACTATTTTCTTTTGCCCCCCATGTTTACCCTACTGCAGAGAATGAGCAGCTCATAGTTTAGAGGTGGTATGGACGTGAACTGTCACACCCTAGTCCCAAAATATGTAGGACCAGGTATATGTACACATGCCAGTTGTACGAACAAGTATCGAAACCCAATTTAATGGACCTAACCAGTCATAGTACGCTATAAAATATATCTAAGTCACAGTATCACAGGCTGGTAAAATCTAGTCTAATCTACAAATATCACAGAGTAAGAAAATGAATGAATAGATAAGTTTAGAATCCACTACAAAATAGAATCTAGTGGAGAACAATCCACAAAAATTGATTACGAAAGAATACTGAAAGAATACAACTAAGCAATAAAGAAATAGTCCAGACTTGAGCTAACTAGATAAAGACACCCTGGAAACTAAGCATTTTTCGTCCATGAATGCTCAAGGAAACTCCTGTGGCTCCACCTCAAAGTCCTCATCTACAAAATCTCTAACTCCATAATCGGTCAGGTACAAGTGCTCGTCTGGATCTGGAAAAGGTGCCAGGTCCTCAGAGGGACGTAACAAGTACATAAAAAATTGACATACCTGAAAGTAAAAAATAAATAATAAATAGGATAACTAAACCATCTATGAGATGTGCACTCGAGACATCTCTAGTGGCACATGAGAAAAGAGAAATAGAAGAACAGTCATCTCACTAGGCATCCGAAAGGACTCGGGGGTACGTAGCCACACCATATACACAGTAAGAAACAGTAATCTCATACGCTCACTAGTAGATTCTTCCCTCCCAATGTATCCTAATCGTATACGTGGTGCAAAGATAATAGAATAATTTTAATAAATATAGACAACAAGACCAACACTAACTACCAACATAAGATGCAAATTGAAGTATCGATGATCAGTCAATGCGCCATGCACTCACTCATTCAATGATCGTGCTGAACATGTGTCAGGTCAGAAGATTCTACTTAACTTCATAATATAATAGGTAAGTCTTCTACTCTAAGACGCGTGCACACAACTAGCAAATAAAAATTAGGCATATATATACTGAACAATAAAATCAAACAAGGGGTACTTGCCTTCCAAGCCATGATACAAGCACAACAAATCTGGTATTAACACCTACCAATTAATTATTACTCTAATTAGACTCTTATTATCTAATTAAGTTATCATCTAGTTATTAATCCTACGTTGTTTGCACTATACACCAAATTATTACTAGGCATCAAACCTTACCGAAAATCATTTTTAAATATTATTTTTAAACTATTAATTCTAGATTAATTACAAAAATAAGCAAATTAATGATTTTCAACTCACAAGGGATTTCTACGAAGGTTGGTAACTAGTCATACAATTATAGGTGCTAAATAGGATTTTCTCGATATGTAAGTTCTCAAAAGATGAATTCATAAAAAAATTTAAATTTTGGAAATAATTCTAAAATACTAGAAAATAATTATTTAATGAGTTCCTACATGCATAATTATCAATTATACTTATTGGCCTTTCCGTTGGACACATACTAGTCTTCTAGAAATAGTATTAAAAAAATTTGCTATTATAACCCTACTATTATGCTTTATATGAATACCTAAAGCATATTTAATCTGGAAAAATAAGTTTTAATCACAAAATATTTGGGAGAACATTCATATGTGGCCAAAGAACAAGTTACAAAAAGTTTACATGCAAACTATGTCAACTATGTGTCTTTTTATGCATAAAAATTATTTAAATCAAAAGTAATATTTCTGGAAAAATAATTTAAAAACTAAATTTAATATAGGTTAATAACATCATATTTTAATTATTTAGAAAATTTTAGAAAGGTTCGATTCAGGGTTTTGGATAAAATATTAAACTAGGTCACCATACACATTGTACATGCAAATTATTAACAAAAAATTTATCAAACTAATATTCTGAAATAAACAGTAAAAATATGGATAAAATAATTTTAATCAATCATATTTCTCTATTATTAACAAGGTTAAATCAATGTTTCTACCTATAGGTGAATACATGCATTCATGGGTTGAAAACTCTACATAAAAAAAAACTCTAAAATAAAACCCTACAATAAAGAACATGGCAATGGATTGTAAACATATATAAAATCATTTATTTATATATATATATAAATATTTATTCATGCATTCATATACATTAGAGAGGTTGGAGGAGGGAAGGTTTAAAGAAAGAACATACTAGAAGTAGAAGGAAGAAGATGACTATGGAAGTTGGATGGAGGAGGTGGCCTTGGACATGCTCTCGTGAGGGGGCTGCTATGGGATGAGGTCGACTGTAAGAGGAGGTAAAGGAGGATTTTAGATTAGGGTTAGGGTTTAAGATGAAAAAATATTATATATATATATATATATATATATATATATATATATATATGGGTAGAGAGAGGGTGAGGGGTCGCGACTTAAGAGGGGGAACCTGGGGGTATTTTTTTTTGGAGGGAGGGGCTATGGGTAGGATTAGGATTTGTTTAAATTATTTTCTAGTTTGGTTGGTAGAAATCTAAGGTAAATCACTAATCCTAATAGATATTAATAACCAAATTTTGATTGGAATTCCAAAGGAATAAGATAATAATAAATAAATAAATAAATAAATAAATAAATCTATCATATAAAAAGAGTAAAGTGGTCTAAATTGGCATGGAGGAATTATGGGTTCCTTATTGAAGAATATTGGATTAGAAAATAATCACAATTGAATTATTTATACAAAAACATCTCAATATTATAAACAAGAAAGTACGGTTGTTATACAAGTGCCATACTAATGTCAAATGATCGAATTTTGTTTCACGTAAAGATTCTATGGGTAGTGTCTCCAGTGTAGCCTACTTCCTACGAAGGACAATATAGATTTTGGGGTCGTTTAATGTCATTAATGTTCAAACTACAGTAAAGTATCCTAATACAACAATTGGAATTAAATTAATTTTAAATAAACTATAATAAATATAATAAATATAAAATACACACAAAATAGCGATTTTTGGGTGAGTGGATTTATAACTTATCCACCTTAGAAAATTTTGTCCTCAAAATTAAGAACACGGCACGACCTAGGAAAACAAGAATGCGGTATGTAGATGGGTACCTAATGACTCGCGTAAGTGAGAAAAATGCTCTAAGATAGAATCCTTCCACTTCCAAGTTGATTCGCTTGGTGAATAATGCTTCCAAGCAACACGAACTAGTTGAATGGTCTTCTACTTTAGCACCTTCTTTCTACGGTCGAGAATCTCAATCGGCTGCTCCTCACAAGACAACCTTGGTCCCACGGTGATCTCTGAATAATCCAGTACATGGCTTGGATCCACAATATACCTTCCCAATTGTGAGACATAGAATACATCGTGGACACCCTTCAAGGTCTGTGATAATGCTAGTCTGTAAGCAACCTCGCGAACACGCTCTATTACGTTAAACGGTCCGATGTACCTCGGACTAAGCTTCCCTCTACCTCCAAATCTGATGGTTCCACTAGTAGGGAGATTTTTAAGAACAAATGATCTCCCGACTCGAACTCTAGCGGTTGACGGTGAGTATCTACCCATTAATTTTGTCTATCTTGCGCTCCTCGAAGGTGACCTTGAATATTCTTGACCTTCTCCACTGTGTGAGTCACCAACTCCAGTCCAAGTATTTATCTCTCGCCCACATCACTCTAACATACTGGCGATCGACACTTTCTTCCATATAATGCTTCAAAAGGAGCCATCTGAATGCTTGCTTGGTAGCTATTATTGTAAGAGAACTCCACTAAGTGTAAGTGATCCTTTCAAGATCCTCTAAAGTCAAGCATGCATGCTCTCAACATGTATTCAAATGTTTGAATGGTGCACTCTGACTATCTGTTTGTCTGCAGGTGATAGGAAGTACTAAACTTTACTCTAGTTCCTCAGCTCTCCTGCATGATCCTCTAAAAGTGGAATGTGAACCTCGAATCTCTGTCAAAAAATATGATGACTTGTACCCCATGTAGGCTTACGATCACCTTCATGTACATCTCTTCCAGAACTTATGTAGATTGTCCAACTCTAAAGGATAAGAAGTGTGCCGCCTTAGTCAATCTGTCCACAATCACCCAAAGTGTATCTTGGCCAGCTGGACTCCCCGAAAAACTCGTAATAAAGTCCATGATGATGTGCTCCCATTTTTACTCCAGAATTTAAAGCGGTTGGAGTATAAATGCTAATCTCTGATGTTTAGCCTTAACTTGCTGATATACCAAGTACTTCACCAAAAACCATGCTATATCTCGCTTTATCCCATGCCACCAGTGATGAGTGTTCCCGTCTAACCGAGTCCTTACGCTTTTTATCCATAAATCCATAGGCAGTTGTGACGCCTCCAAAAGCTTTTTGGTGCTGGTTATCCAAATTGTGGTCTCCTCTGAACTCTTATTTCCTATATATAGCTTGGGGTTTATTTGCATAAAATCCTTTACTGAACCAACACACGTTTGTGGCACTAGAGCTAGTTCCTGGGCTGATGTTGGTGCTAGTACAGCCATCCTCTCAAGTGCTTCCAGGAATCCTTGCCTTATCTCAACGGTTTCCTGTCTCTACTCTGCCGCTTGCTACCTCTGCTTGGCAACCAGTGCGGCAACCTGCTGTCTTTATTCCTGCATCATCATTTAGAAAAATTAGAACATCTACATCTGGCTGTCCTGTGGTGCTACAAGTGCAGGGGGAGCTCCATTAGGCACTACGGGAGGAGCTGGTGGAACCAGATTATCAGTCTGTCCGTCCGGTTCTAGAAGTCGATGAGTCATTGAGGCCTCTCTTGGTGATTGGCCATTGACCCCTAGAGAGGCGTTGCCCCCGGTAGTGGCATGTAAGTTACGCAAATTCATCTCTTTATAAGAAATGGATGAAGGATTAGCAAGAGTACATGAATTATGCTGGATGCAAGCATTGAAATAGAACAGATTGGAAGAAAGGTGAGTTATAGTCAAAGGTTGATGAGGCCTAAAACCCTAATCCTAAGTGCAGGCCCGCTCGGTACAGTTATGTAACCGAAATGGCTAACTCGACCTGCTTGGTCTACTACTAAAAATATGTCACATCCTAGTCCCAAAATACGTAGGACCAGGTATATGTGCACATGCCAGCTGTATGAACAAGTATAGAAACCCAATTTAATGGTGCTAACCAGTCATAGTATACTGTAAAATATATCTAAGTCACAGTATCACAGGCAGATAAAATCTAGTCTCATCCACAAATATTACAGAGTAAGAAACTGAATGAATAGATAAGTCTCAGAATCTACTACAAAATAGGATCTAGTGGAGAACAATCCACAAAAAATGAGTACGAAAGAATAATAAAAGAATACAACTAAGTAATAAAGAAATAGTTCGGGCGTCAGCTAACTAGATAAAGATACCCATGACACTAAGCAACTATCGTCCATGAATGCTCAAGGAAACTCCTGTGGCTCCACCTCAAAGTCCTCGTATGCAAAATCTCCAACTCCGTAATCCGTCGGGTACTAGTGCTATTCTAGGTCCTCAAAGGGACGTAATAAGTACACAAAAAATTGACATGGATAAAAGTAAAGTAGTAAACAATAAATAGGGTAACTAAACCATCTATGTGATGTTCACTCGAGACATCTCTAGTGATGCATAAGGGAAAAGAAATAGAAGAACAATCATCCCATCAGGCGTCCGAAAGGACTCGGGGGTACGCAGTCACACCATATACACAGTAAGAAACAGAAATCTCATTCGCTCACTAGTAGATTCTCCCTTTCCAATGTCACGTCCTAGTTCCAAAATACGTAAGACTAGGAATACCGTATGTACCTGGCAACTCCAATATATGAAAACCATACATATACGTATGTAGTTTTATGAATAATAATAATTCACAAGTGGTATATAACTTCACAAGTTACAGGCAATACTAATCTCATCCAAAAAATCAAATTAAAATATATAACCAAATATGGCAATGTACCAAGTATAAAATAGTCGAGAAGAACTACTAGTCGGGTAGAGACAAATTTACTACCAAACTAGGATATTAAAGACAACAAAATAAGTAAATCATCTAGTGATCAAGAAGCTCGAAGGAAAGATCTCCTCGAAAGAGAAAGAAATAGCAAGTTCGGATCCATGCTCCGGCAAATAGTCATGATCTTCTATACCTTGAAAGGTGCCAGATCCTAAGAGGGACATAACAAGTACACAAGAATCGACATGAATGAAAGTAAAGCAGTAAACAATAAATAGGGCAACTAAACCATCTATGTGAAATACACTTGAGACATCTCTACTGGAGCATGAGGGGAAAGAAATAGAAGAATACGTCATCCCACCCGGCGTTCGATAGAACTCGGGGATACACCATATAAATCATAAGAAATAGAAATCTCATACGCTAACTAGTAGATTCTTTCCTCCCAATGAACTATCTGAACCATATAAATCATAATAATATAATTTTAAATGCTAAAAATATGTATTTTTGGTCGGGGTTTACTCAATAACAATTCTATTAAGGTTGGCAACAAGCTTTGCCAGTATACATATCAAAAGATGGTACATTAATGATGGAGTTTAATTACTAACAAAATTATTTTTTATTTAATAATAAAAATATTATTTTATATTCTAAAATTAATTATTTAATTTCTAAAAAAATATATTTTAATAATAAAATATCAACATGCAACAATACTAATTTAATATGATAACGACATTGCCAATAATTGGTTTTGTGTCATCTAAGAGCAGATTTTATGTAAAAATTTGGGTTTCACATGCATGGGGGTTTCCTTATTTGTCATCTTTTTGAGTTCTCACAAGGGTTTATACATGGAAAAATAATTATTTAAAAGAAATTCTAAAACTTACTAGATCGTGATTACGGCGGAGCTTCTTCTTGCGACATGGACCTTTCGGAGCACCAAACGGACTCCAAAGTCCACGAAATTTGAGAAGGATCTATATGAATTCTAATAGATAAAGAATATAAAGTTTTGGGTGTAGTTTTACTGCTCTAAACATCCAGATCTGCTACAGTAGCAGCCGGCCTCATAGGGTATTTTTGGTCGGCCTAAGGGGTTCGGCCAAGGGCTTTGGGTGGTCGGCCTTGAGGGAAAATATGGAGAAAAGGAAGGATATGAAAAATAGAGAAGAGATAGAGAGGGGGAGAGGCTTCTTGATCATGGGTTTGAGAGAGGAGGAGGTCGGCTATTAGGTTTAGGTGTTAGGGGAGTTGATAAATATAAGTAGTTTAAATAGGTGAGTAGTTAGGATCTGATTTAGTATTTTCATCTATGGATATGATTTCAAAAGTCTAAACTAGGGTGATAGGATGCTCTAGAATCTTTAAATAAGATTTTAAAAGATTTATTTTAGATTTAAATTGATATGCAATAAGATTGCATAGTGGTCTTTCCTAATTTGGAAACTACATATTTAATTAAGATCATAATTTGTAGGAAAATAAATCAAAAATTTGAGTCCTAAATTTAAATAGGTGGATGCTACCAAAAATTGATGGATAGAATAGTTAAAGTAGAGGGTTTCCAAATATGAAAATATTAGAATTAGAATGGCTCTAAAAGTGGATAAGGTGCAAAAGTTGACCCTATCTCAAGAAGGTTTCAAATTCTATCCTTCTCATATATATATATATATATATATATATATATATATATATATATATATATATATATATATATATATATATATATATATGTAATTAATTATACTATTTTAAGCCACCAATGTCCAATAAATTAATTCATGGCTTTGGGTTGGGTATTTGGATTGAAAAATAACCATAAATAAATTATATGTATAAAATCTCTAAATATTAAATATAAGAAATTACAGTTGTTACACTAGTACCCTACTACTGTTAAATAATCGAATTTTGTATCACGCGAAGATCCTTTGAGTTGTGTCTCCCGTGTAGGCTACTTCCTACGAAGGACAATGTAGATTTTGGGGTCTTCCTACGTCACTAATGTCCAAACTACGGTGAAGTCTCCTAATAAAGTAATTAGGTTTTAATTGATTATTCGGAATAAATATAATAAATATAAAATACATATAAAATACCTATTTTTAGATGTGGGGGTTTACACCCAATGTATCCAAACCGTATACGGGGTGCAGACATAATGCAATAAAGTCAATAAATATATACAACAAGACCAACACTAACTACCAATACAAGACGCGAACTGATGTATCGATAATCAGTCGATGCGCTAGTCTATGCACTCACTCATTCAGTGATCGTGTTGAACATGTGTCAGGTCAGAAGATATCATGTACCTTCACAATTTACCAGGTAAGTCTTCTAATCTAAGATGCGTGTACACAACTAGCAAATAAAAACTAGGCATATGTATACTGAACAATAAAATCAAGCAAGGTGTACTTGCCTTCCAAGCCAAGCTGCGAGGACAACAAATCTGGTCCGAATCCCTCCACATAAATGTCACAAACACCTACCAATTTATTATTACTCTAATTATCTAGTTAAGTTAAGTTATCATCCAGTTATTAATCCTACGTTGGTTGCACATGAAAGTAACTACACACCAAATTATTACTAGCCATCAAACATTACCAAAAAAATCATTTTTAAACATTATTTATTAAACTATTAATTCTTAAATTAATTAGAAAATTAATGGTTTTTAACTCACAAGGGGTTTCTACGAAGGTTGGTAACTAATCATGCAATTATGGGTGCTAAATAGGATTTTTTCAACATGCAAGTTCTCAAAAGATGAATTCATAAGAAATGTTAAATTCTAGAAATATTAGAAAACAAATATTTAATGAGTTCCTACATTTATAATTATTAATTATACTTATTAGTCTTTCTTATGGACACATACTAGTCTTCTAGCACTAATATTGGCAAAATTTTGCCATTATAACCCTACTATTATGCTTTGCATAAAAACCTAAATCATATTTAATTCTGGAAAAATAAGTTTTAATCACAAAATAATAGGAAAAATATTTGTATGCGGCCAAAGAACAAGTTACAAAAAGTTTACATGCAAACTAAGTTAATTATGTATTTTTTTTATGCATAAAATTTATTTAAATCAAATATAATATTTTTGAAAAAATAATTTAATAATTAATTTAATATAGGTTAATAATATCATATTTTAATTATTTATAAAGTTTTATAAGGGTTCAAAGCAAAATTTTGGATAAAATATTAAATGAGGCCACCTTACACATTATACATACAATTTATTAACAAAAACTTCATCAAAAAACTATGAAATAAATAGTAAAAATATGGATAAAATAATTTTAATTATCATATTTCTCTATTATTAACATGGTTAAATCAAGTTTTCTACCTATGGGTGCATACATGCATTCATAGGTTCAAAACTCTACATAAAAAATTCTAAAATAAAATCCTACAAAGAAGAACATAGAAATAGATTATAAAATATATAAAATCATTTATTTATATATATAAATATTTATTCATCCATTCATAGACATTAGATAGGTTGGAGGAGAGAAGGTTTAAATAAAGAACATACTAGAAGTAGAAGGAAGAAGATGACTATGGATCTTTGATGGAGGGGGCCTTGGACTTGCTGTCGTGAGGGGGCTGCTATGGGGGGGAGGTCAGCGGCAAGATGAGGTGGAGAGGGATTTTAGATTAGGGTTAGGGTTTAAGATGATAAGATATTATATATATATATATATATATATATATATATATATATATATATATATATATATATAGGTAGAGAGAAGGAGAGGGGTCGCAGCTTGAGAGGGGGAACTCGCTGGTATGTGGGGGGGAGGGGGGTTCGACTATGGGTAGGATTAAGATTTGTTTAATTTATTTCCTAATTTGGATGATAGCAATCTAAGGTAAATCACTAATTATAATATATATTAGTAACCATTATTTGATTGGGACTCTAATAGAATAAGATAATAATAAATAAATAAATCCTACAAAAGAGGAAATTAGCCTAAATTGGTATGGAGGAATTATGGGATGCTTATTGAAGAAGGTTGGACTGGAAAATAATCACAATTGAATTATTTATATAAAAATATCTAAATATTACACACAAGAAACAACGGTTGTTACACTAGTGCCATACTAAAGCTAAATGATCAAATTTTGTGTCACGTAAAGATCTTTCGGGTAGTGTCTTCAGTGTAGACTACTTTCTACAAAGGATGATATAGATTTTGGTGTCATTCTATGTCATTTATGTTCAAACTACGATAAAGTATCCTAATGCAACAATTCGATTTAAATTAATTTTAAATAAGCTAAAATAAATACAATAAATATAAAATGCACACAAAATATCTATTTTTGGGTAAAGAGGTTTACATGAACTACGAACTTTACTGTGCCTTGTAGGGTATGCATAAATCATATTGCTTGTTCGTACCTGTTGAGGAAGACCGAAATAAAATGTAAACACTTTATATTTATAGGCTAACTTGCTGGGGGGATGGAAAAATATATGCCTAGCTTAGATATAGTAATTTTTGAGGAACTTGTCGTTGATCGGCATCATAAGAAATTTTTTGTTAGGCTTTGTGAGCCTGTATGTGCCATTCGAATATACTGATTCCACAACGAAGGGTCCTTCCCACTTTGGTTGGAATTTCTCGACCATTCTGTGAATCATGACCATAGGTCTTCTCACTACTAGGATGAGGCCACCAACCGAGAATGTCCTCTCTTTCACCTTTTTGATGAAGGCTCCAAAAAGACGTACTTGATATAAATGCATCATTGAGCCAAGACATATTTTTCATCAAGGGCCTCCGACTCATGTGAACGACAATGATAGTTGTCTTCAGTGGTTAAGTGGTATGTGAGGGTACCCGGAGAGAAGGAATCTGGGTTTTTAAAGGAAGGATTATTTCACTCCCGTAGACTAAGGAAAATGACATACTGCCAGTTGGAGTTCAGACTATTGTACAATAGGCCCAGAGGCATTTGCCAAGCTACTCGTTCCAGTCGCGTTTGTTGGATGAAACAAACTTCTTAAGTAGCTTGATGATTGTCTTATTAAAAGCTTCTGCCATTCCATTCGCTACTTGATTGTAGGCAGTCAAAGCTACATTATGAATTTGGTTTTTATCACAAAATTGAAAGAAAATATGGCTTGCAAACTGTGGACCATTGTCGTAGATTTGATAATATCTCAGGATTGTTTTCAACCAGTTTTGTGCGTGACTTGGTCAGCTGGATAAGTAGTCTGCACTGGTCATGCGAGAAATCTTCTTTGGTTGTAACAGAAAGATCATGTAAATTGAGAGCTGCATAACGTAAGGGCCGTATAGCGTCGTGGCCATATATGTGCTTTCGCTTGGCCTTGATCGGATGGACACTCTAGCCACATGATGGCAAGGCCTAATGGGTCTTATAGCCGTATACGTACTCTTATTTGGCCTTGGTCGGATAGACACTCTGGTCGTACGATATTGTAGCTGCATACATGCTCTCATTTGGCCTTGGTTGGATGGACACTCTAACCACATGATAATGAGGCCACATGTAAGCTCGTCTGGCCTTGGTCGAATGGACACTTTGGAAGCATAATAATGAGGCCGTATGGTTCTTATAGCCGCATACGTACCTGGCATGTCATATTCGATAAGGCCATTAATAAGTTGACGTGACCTTTTATATTCTTCTAAGATGTCGTCTTTAAGAGTCTCGAAGTTCTCAGTATGATTAGTGATGTGTCAGAGAATCTGACAGACATAAAATGCTACGTCAGGGGGGTCTTACGCGGCCCCCATGCTCTATGGCCGATCAAGCCGCATGTGACGTCTCTGCGGCTAGGTTAGTACAGGCCGCATGTGACTCCTCTGCAGCTAGGTTGTTCAGGACGCATGTGGTCTACTCTGTGGTTTATTTTTATTTTTGAAGGGGGCATAACCTTTATGCTTCCTTCATAATTTTTATCTTTTTATATCCAGCCAGTTCGTTCGTCAGTTCGGCTACACTCAGCTCTTACTGGGTCACCCGAGTGCATCTCTTGGGTATAGTAGCATTTTACTTGACGGAGCCTGAGCATGGAGTTACTATAATGCTACTGGTACCCAGGTCCGATTTCAATTGCCAACAGTAGAGGTCATGCCAAAAATACTGTATACAGTAACAAAGTATTATTGCACGATGAATGCCCTACCGGCTAACTTTGATCCAGAGAGGAGTTATATTGAAGGCACCATGTTGATGCCTCTGGAAGCAAAAGCGTGCAGGACGCCCAAGAAAGGTAAGGGTGTTGCTAGGCCCATGCTTGTAGAGTTGGACCCCTCTACCAGGGAAGGGGAGATAATATATCCATTTGATGATTCTCTTCCAGCTATGCGCAAATCAAAGGTCAAGATAGATCATGCTCTCTACTCCAAGAAGGTAAGGACGGATGTGATCCAAGACGAAACCTGCGATGAAGTCAAAGTCCCTTACGAAGGGGACTATGAGCATAGAGGTAGGACCCCTTGCACGAGTGGTTTCTGAAGCAGAGCCCACTTTAGATGCTTTGGCGGTATCCATAAACCCTCTTAGTTTGATTCTGCCTAGTCCTCTATATAAATATCTTGGTTCTGATATGTTCGAAAATTTGCAAACACAGGTGAGAAGGGACCGTCCTCGTCAAACAGCCACTTCGGTGGTTTCTTACGCCAAATTCAAAGACGAACCCCTCTCCCCCCCCCCCGGAGTCTGATGTGGGTCCCTCAAAATCAGTTCCTGTGGATTCGAGAACTCAGGGCTCGGATACAGCTTCAGCGGACCATCCTTATACCCTTTGGAGCACATAAACGTAGAGGACATAGATGCCATGGGGAAGGCTATGACAACGCTGGACGAGCTGCAACATGTGCCGCCTCCCTCGGGTATGTTATTTTGTAATTTCTCAATAGATAAATTTTTTTGGCTTCAGCTTTCAAGTCTCCGAATAAAGTTAATTACCGGTTGTTCTGATTTTGTAAACCCCGTATTTTCCTTTTGGACCGTAGACGTGGCCGCCGAGGAGGGTGTCATGGAAGAAGAAGGCATTGAGCTTGTTAAGAAGATGACGAAGTATCTTCCTAGCTTTGGTGAAGCACCCCCTGCAGTGCCCCCTACGGAGCCTGTGGTGGAGGAGGCTCCTACTGTTGTAGGTCCTTCTGGTCGTAGTCACCCACTACCAGAAGGAAACACACAACAATAATTACTAAAAGAAATTACTAAGAGAATATAACAACAGGAAACACAAATGCACACAAGAATTCTTGGCCGCATGGACTCACTGGCCGCATGGACCCTTTGGCCGCATGGACTCTCTGGCCGGATGTACCCACTGGCCGCATGGACTCTCTGGCCATATGTATCGACTGGCTGCATAGACTCACTGGCCGCATGAAATCAATGGCCGTATTCACCCACTGGCCGCATGGACTCACTGGTCGCATTCATCTACTGGTTGTATGGACTCACTGGCCGCATGAACCAACTCTTAGACTTAGCAAATTTTTTATTCGTACAGTGAGGGAAAGCACAAGGTATTCAAGGATACTTGTGTAATTAAGTAGTCATGCGTCAAACAAGATCAACACATACTGTCAGTATGAGGCAAGAGTTTAGGCCGCATAACTCTCATGGGCACATAGCACTCTCTATCGTATAGTTCGATGGCCGCATGAAGACTTTGTCTTCTCCAACAATATGTTTAGCTATGGTCGAAAGCTCCAAAAACTAAAAATTTATTTCTTCATAAAATTTTATATAAACTCCAAATCAAGAGAAACAAAAGCCAAATTGCATGAAATAAAATGCTCTAACATAAGGAACCACTAGTTTTGAAAAAACTAAGTTTTAATAGATCGAAACCATAGAAAACTCATAGAATATATAAAACCCTAAATATGAAACTCATATCTACAAAAATCTATACATTAAAATCCAAAACTCTAAGAACTAAACATGATCAGCAACTCAAGAAGAATATTTTCCATTAAATACATTTTTAAAATAACAACATATATAAAAATCTAAAAATTTATTACTTCACCATTGAGCAAGATGTACTTGCCTTGGGCGGCTCCGAGCCTCTACCTCTTACGGTCTGAGTCGCAGCAACTTTCCCTTAGGGTTAGGGTTAGGGTTAAAGGGATCTTGAGGGAGAGAAGAAAGAAAAAAAAAATGAAGAAGAAGAAGAAGAAGAAAAGAGGGGAGAGAGATAGAAAAGCTCATATATATACTAAAAGAGGAGAGAAAGAAGGTTTAGTCATGGGTTCACCCAAAATAAACCGAACCAAGTATCCATTCTACATGCGGGTCCTAAACCAGGTCTTATGGAAATGCCAATGGATATTTTACTGGTCTCTGGTAGTCACTCTCAACAACAGAAAAAATAAAATAATAAATAAAATGACAGGAACCAACATGAGATATACAGTAGGAATACATTATCAGGAAAAATTAAATTCTAGAAATTCATGAAATACCAAATCTGGAATCGGACGTGAGATCTTTTGAGGATCTATTATCCGTTGCATATCCAGGACTTCTGAATACTGATAATGGCTTGTTGAGGAAAGATAATATTGTGCAAAGGCACTCGCTAGGATGAACAACAAAAAGTGGGAACCATGTACATCTTTGTTGTCCTGCTGGGGATAGAGAGAAGTACACGCCTAGCCTTAGATATAGTACTTTTCAGGAACATTTTATTGATGGGCATCATGAGCAAGTCGCCATTAGATTTTTCCAGTCGGTAGGCGCCATTGGAGAATACAGATTCTACGACGGATAGGCCTTCCATTTGGGTTGGAACTTGCCGACCGTCTTATGGGTCATGACCATCGTCCTTCTAACTGTCAATACGAGGTCACCCACTTGGTAAGTCCTCTTATTGACCCGTTTATTGAAGGCTCTTGAGAGGGTGCTTGGTACAGCTTAATATGCTATTGAGCTAAGAGACGTTTCTCGTCGAGTGCTTCTAACCCTTGTAGTGGTCGATGGTAATTATCGTCTATGGATAGTCAGTTGGAGAGAGCTACTCGGAGCTAGAGAATTTGGACCTCAAGGGAGAGGACTGCTTCGCTCCCGTAGACCAAGGAGAATAGCATACTTCCAGTCGGCATCCGGACCGTTGTTCGATAAGCCTAAAGAGATTCATCCAGCTTCTCATTCCAGTCACACTTATTGGATGATACGAACATTTTGAGTAGCTTTATGATGGTCTTGTTAAATGCTTCTGCCAGACCATTTACTGTTGGGTTGTAGGCAGTTGAGGCTATATTCTGAATTCGGTTATTGTCACAAAATAGGTAAAAAGTATAACTTCGAATTATGGACCATTATGATAGATAATCCTTTATAGCAGGACTAAGCGATATATGACATGATGCTGGACGAAGCTGATTCGTTTGATATTTTGACTTCAGCAAGTGGTATGGCATTTGTCCACTTAGAGAAGTAGTTGGTAATAGCGAGGACAAACTGATGTCCCTTAGACGAAGGAGGACTGATCGACCCTATAATATCCATGCCCTAGGCTTCGAATGGCCAAGACTCAATGGTCGGGTATAGGAACTCCGAGGGTTTATGGATGAAGTCAGCATAGATTTGGCACATCTGGCACTTTCTTACGTAGTCGACAGCATTTGCGACCATTTTTGGCTATAAATAACCCATTATCCAGAGACGGTCCTGTAGCTTGAGTCTGGGCTGATGGACACTGGAAACCCAGTTGTGAACCTTACGGAGGGCCTGCTTCACTTCTATATTTGATATACATCATAGAAGAAGATCATCGTAGGAACGATGATACAATATTTTGGTAGTCGTATCATAATAGAACCGAGAGGAACACCTTCTAATGGAAGTAGCTTCTTTGGGTTCTCGAGGAGAATTTTATAAACTTTGTAGTCTATGAATAGAAGTCTCTAGTCATGAGAGTCGGTGTTTATCTCTACTGAGTAGCTCAAGCACAGACAAAGATTGTTCTTTAGGCTGACGAGCTCTTAACCCACCACGGTGATCAGTTCATGAGTATTGACCGAAATAGCTTGAGAGCCTGCGAGGCCGGCCAAGGCGTCAGCCTTGATATTTTACAGTCGATGGATATACTCTATAAAGAAACCCTCGAAGGTGGAGATAATGCCGAGCGCGTCTTGATGGTAGGAAATTAAGTCCTCATTCTGGAATTCCTATTCGACTCAAACTTGATTGACTATCAATTTAGAGTTGTCATAGGACTCTAAGTAGTCAACTCCCACTTGTTTAGCAAGTTGGAGACCAATGACAAGAGCATTGTACTCTGTTATATTGTTAGAATACGGCTCTGTGAGCTAGTAAGCGTGATTGATAACCAGATCATAGGAGAAAATCAGTACTATCCCAACGTCGGCGATAATATCACCTTTGGGCCCTGTTCTTGAAGCAATATCGAAGAACATTCACCAAACGGCTTATGTACTTATAGTCATGTTTGAGTCTGTCACTTTGTCTAGTATCTCCTCGTAGAGCATCTAGATTTTTGATACTGGGTGGGCTGCCAGAAAATCTTCCAATGCTTGGCCTTTGACCGCCTTTTGTGGAAAAAATACCAAGTCGTATGGCGATAGCAGTATTGCCCATGTGGCAAGGCTAGAGTTGAGTGCTCTGGGTTTAGTCATGAGTACCCTGAGAGGATTAACTCACGAGATCACATGAATAGTTTGTCTTATCACGTAATGCCCGGTCTTCTGAATGGAGAAGACCAGAGCGAGGCACTCCTTCTCAATGGGGTTGTACCTGTGATCTGCGTCGGTCATTATTCTGCTGAGGTAGTAGATGGCATATTCGTGACCTTCATTAATTTTTGGGCTAGTAGAGCTCCGAGGGAGTGATCCAGTGCCCGCACATATAGCGAGAAGGGTCTTCCACAACGGGGGCCACAAATACTAGGGGTTCATGAGATAGTCCTTGATATCGTCGAAGATGCGCTGACATTCTTTATTCTAAACTAATGAGACTCCCTTCTTCATAAGCTGAGTGAATGACTTACAACGTCCAGAGAGGTTTTATATGAACCTCCTGATGCATGCCAGTCTTCCTTGAAGGCCACAAAATTCTCTAAGGTTCTTCGGTGGCCGTATTTCTATGATTGCTTTAGTCTTGTCAGGGTCTACCCTTCGAAGTTATGAAAAAAACCCAAAATTTGCCGCTGGAGACTCCCAGGAAGGACTTGGTAGGATTCATCTTGAGCTGGTGTGTACGCATGAGGTCAAACACAGTCTTCAAGTCTCGGAGGTGATCATCTTTGGAGTGACTCTTGACAGCGATGTCATCAACATAATAATCTACCGTCTTGCATAGATATTTACGGAAGATAGTACCCATAGCTCGGTGGTATATTGCACCTACATTTTTTAGACCGAAGGGCATAACTATGTAACAGTACACTCCTATCGGCATTCATAACGATGTATGATTCTCGTCGTAGGAGACATCTTGATTTTACTGTAGCCTAAAAATTTATCCATGAAGGACATGTGCTCAAAGCCACAAGTGTTATCGATCATTATGTCTGCAAACAGAAGTAGAAACGGTCCTTAGGACACGCTATATTTATATCACGTAAGTTAATGCAAATCTGGATCTTTCTGTTCTTTTTTACGACATGCACGATGTTGGCTACCCTATCTGGATGTTATTTCTCGTAGATGAAGCCACTAGCTATCAGTTTGTTGACTTCAGCTTCGATGGCATTCATAATTTTTTGCTGGAATTGCTGTTACTGTTTCTTGACTGGCTTATCGTTCGGTTGGATGTTGAGTTTGTGGACCACAATTTGGGGGTCCAGTCCCGACATGTCTTCATAACTCCAGGCAAAGAAATTGATGTATTTCCTGACGAGCTATAACAGGGATTCACGATCCTTTTCGGATAGTATTTTGCTAATGAAGCTAGGTTTAGAGGAGGATCCGTCACCCAGATTGATGTGTATGACTTTGTCTTCAGTAGGGGGTTCTCTTTGTTCGAACTGTATCTTCCATTGAGCGTCTAGACGTTGGGCCCACGGTTCTACTTTAAAGAGTTCAGGTGGATCCTCGTCATCTTTCTCAGGATCAGCTCATACCATATTGGCAAACAATGTTTGTTTGAGCATTTTCTCGATACTGATGTCGGAGTCCCAGGAGGAAAATTTTAAAGAGTGAGAATATAACTTATCTTCTTTATCCGATTTTTCGAAGGTTGTCGGAGGCATAACGTACCCTAAGCTATGTTTGGACTTATGGTAGTAATCCTCAGACTTGCCTGCAAGAGCCTGTAGACGCAGTGACAGTCATCGTCCTTTGACTTAGTTCAAACCACTAGCGGCTTTTAGATCATACCCTATCTTCTAAATAAGATGCCTGGTTTGAGAACTTTATCGATAAAGTGGTATCTTTTCATTATCGAGTTCTGGCACCTGTTCCTCTGGGACGAAGGATTATAGATTTTTACTCTGCCAAAGATGATTATTTTGTCTCCCCTCTTCCTTATTGGAACTATGAAGTAGAAGTTTTGATTCGAAAGAATTTGGTTTGCTCCATAGGTGGTAGTCACCTGTATATGCAAGTGCAGGCCCGGACCGTGCTCAAGCGAATATAGTATATTAAGATGTGCAACATCCTAGTAGATCAAAGATAGCCTTTTATTAATAAAATAAGGCATCTAGTCTTCCAGAATTATATCGTCGAGAGAAGGGACATTAGCATGAGCTGCCACGTACTCCTGATGTTAGCATGAGCAGCTACATACTCCTCTAGTTCATCATTTCCGACATCTACCCCAACGGGGGCGATAGATTTGGAGGTCTCCTATGCAGCTTTACCACTACAGGCTCAAAAGTTGTAGTCGGTGCTGGATCTTCCTTCAGTGGTCACCTCGATCAACGTAGGTGAATGACCATAGGCTCATGTGCTTTTCTGTGCAGTTTTACCATGAAGGGAGGGGTTGTGTCGAGAGCGCTTGCTTTAAGATAGACTATCAAGGGATCGTCAATTATTATCCCAGTCTCTGCCTTATCATCGGCGTCATTCCCATCTTCATCCGATTGGAGTTGCTTGTAGAGGATCAAGTCAGAGTAAAGGCCACAAACCCTTTGAATGGGTTAATGTCAGCAAATTTTGTTTTGACGATGAATGATTGTCCATGTACTTTAAGCATTGGTGCAAGGTCGATAGTACAATCATGTATTGGTATATCCATGGATGTCCTAACATGATATTGTATGACACGTCTACGTCTATGACGTAGCAGGTGACCTCTGTCGTCAAGTCATCGATATGACATTTCAAGCGAATCTTACCAAAAGAGTAGCTTATTCTTGCATTGTAGCCACTGATGGCAGTATTGGTTGCTGCCATGCGATGCATCAGGATGCCCAGGGTCTGAAGTAGACTCTGTGGTATGATACAGATTGACAAACCAAGGTCGATATGCATTCGGTCTACCTTAATTGCGCCAATGTACCCTGTGTAATACAGAGGCTGATCATGCCGATTATTCCTTAGCAATATGTCTTGTTGCGAGAATATAATATTGGGTATCGTTTCCATCATATTATTGTAGAGGGGGCATGCGGCAGGATTCTCTGCTGGCAGCTAGACCTGCGCCAGGTAGATGTCGACATTCTGTAATGCCTCACTCATAGCAACCCGAGTGTCTTTGGAGAGTCGGAGAGCTCGAATAGTGACAACTTCATTGGGGTATTGTCCAGTTGAGCCAAGATGTCAAAGTTTTAGGGCTTCTTCAGCCCCTGAACGGTCTTTGCGCAACAGTTTATTAAACCGAGTTTCTTTCTGCTTGGACTTGTTCGCTGCCGGAGGTTGGGATGGACCCGAATCGAATGTTGTTGGTGCAGCGATTGGGAGCGCACCATCGTCAGGGATATCGTATTCTTATTGGTACGCCAAGGTTAACCTCGTTGTTTCTGCTATAGCTACTTTGGACGAAAGAGAAACTGTATAGCAGGACTTGGACTTTTTGCCCTTGGACTTTATGGCGGAAGGTGCTGCCTGCTGCATCAAGTCTGGAGCAAGATCGGGATGAACCCATATGACCTTCCCCCGTGATGTGGTGAGAGGTATCAACCCAGTTGTCTGGTCACGAGCTGAAGGGAGATTGACAACCTTCATTATTGCCCGGGGGATCGGGATTACTCCGTCCTTAGCTTCCATTGTTGAGAAGTTATCAAATTGGAGAGATACCATGTTAGCGACAACTATTTTTATCAAAATTCTAGGTGAAGGCCTTGGCGTCGAGCAGACACTGGATGTACCACTTCAGTATATAGCAGTCCCGCCTCGCTTGGTGGATATAACGATGGTAATGGAAGTACTTCAAATTATTCACCTCGACTGTCTCAACAGGACGGTTAACGTCGGGGAGCCGAAGCTTGTTTCTCTTCATTAGTACGTCAAATATTGCCATAACGTCATCATCTTTGAAGGAATAATTTTCCTTCAGTTTTGGAGCCTCTGTGGGCTTTTGCTCGGCCTTCTTGGTTATATTGGCCATAAGAGCATGCTTCCCCTTGATATCCCGTGCGCTATTGCCGTTGTTGTTGTTACTGTTGTTTTGTTTTTGGAGGAGCGTTTTCCCCTATCATCTGCGACAGGGATCGGTATCCCCAAGAGACGGAATCATTCACCTTTTTTCAGAATTGACAGCATTTATGATGAACTTCGTCTAGTCTTTAAAATGAGAGTCGCTCATCTAGAGCCTGACGGTGGAAAGAAGATTTCTCCAACAAGTGCCCATCAGTATTGACTAAGGGTTACTGGGGGTAAATTTAGTGTCGCTTGCATGTACCATTCGATATAGTCCCATATAGACTATTTCTCTCTTTGCGTGATGTCTACTAAAGAGGACATCGTCATATTATTTCCATCATCGTAGAATCGAGCAAGAAAAAGCCCTTTGAGATAGTCAAATGATAAAATATAGTTGTCCTGGAGGCTACAGAACCAATTAAAGGCTACTCCAGACAATTACCCAACAAAGATCTAGGTTAAGATGGCATCCTTGCGAGGCAGATGCTCCGTTGTTGTCTTGAAGTAACTCATGATTTGATGGGGAGATATCTTCCCATCAAATGGAGTCAAGATGAATGGCTTGGACTTGGGCGGGTATGGTACATCTCTCCACTCTAGGGGATACGGTTGTTGAATCCCAAGCTCGCATAACCAGTCCTAATTTCCTATTGAGTCTAGGCAGGCCCAGAGTTCCCGTACCTCCCGTATTGCTTTCCAAGCATCATCAACTACGAAAGGAAAGGATGATCCGGGCAGGGGATAATTATCGCTCGCGGGTAGAGCAATTGCATTTAAATCCCCGTTTGTCCTGGGGTCCAGACTGATTTGACCAGTGGCACTTACTGGTTGTAAGGCTATCTTTGCCTTGATCTTCAACATTTTCTGGGTCAAGGCCTGTATCGATGCACTCATGGTATGTATCCTGGCCTCGAGGATTTTGAGACGCTGTAGAGGGGGAGGAGTTTTATATTAATTTTTGGGTTATATATAACTTAGTTAGGTTATGTATAATACATTAGGTTTTAGGGTTTAAGAAGTTAATCTGAAGTTTTAGGGTTTTGAATGCATTGTTATTTATGGTTTGATGTTATAAAATATATACATTTGATGGTTGAGAATAATATGTATATTAAGAGTAGGGTTTATGAATGCTAGTTATGATAATTTAGGGTGCTGTTCAATTTAATATATGTATATTGATTATTGTTGATGAGCAGATTTAAATTATTGTGAAATGATATTATGATATTGAAACATTGATGGACATTATGGGGAAGGTGATTGATTATGGAATAGTGTGTAATATCAAACCATTATTCACTTATTGAGGATTGTTAAATAATATTAAATTAAATTGAGGAGTATGTCACGCCCCAGTCCCAAAAATACGTAGGACTAGGACACGTAAGCATGCCAGCCACATGGATATGCAACTCCAATATATGGAAATCAAAATCCATACATACGCTGTAATATGAATATCAAATCCACAAGTGGTATAAACATATGTCACAAGTCACAGGGTATAATCTAAATCTCATCCACAGAAAATCATAAATAGATAAATCACCAATAACTATGAAACTAGATCTCAATAAAAGTATCTAAGGATGATAGTTGGATGGAAACAAATCCACAACCAACTCGAATATAAGAGCAAATACAATATGAGTACAACACAATAAACACTATATAAGAATACTAGCTATTAATCACGGGCTCGAAGAGAAGACATCCTCGAAACATAAGTAACCATCCGAATCTGTGCTCCTGCGAATACTCAAGAACAGATACACCTGGCAGGGGACCAGGTTCTTAGAGGGACATAACAAGATACTTAAACACATGCCAATAAATTATTGAAATAAATATCCAATAGTCGCCTAACTGTCTAAGTAAATGCAGTTAAGAACAACTTTCCCCACAAGTGAGCTATCTGGCTGAAAACTGGGATTTGGCATGGTTCTTTTTTGAAGATCCAAGGGCCTAAAAAGGCACGTCGTTTTTCGAACGCCGGAGGCCCGCCTGATAATAATATAATATATAGTGGTCATCACCACCCGTATCTCCAGCGGAGAATCCGGGCGCACAGGAGAAAAGTGTAAAAGAGCTCAAATGCGGTACTTGTTGTTCTCCTCACCCCATACTCTAAGCATGTCACATCCATGACACAATTTGGTCCATAGCCTATTCTTAGTACCCTAGCCTAATCCTACAACCAAATAAGGACAAGGATGGGACCAACGTACTACAATAGGCTATGTCCATGGACCTCTAATAACTGCCAAGTCTACTAGCATGCAAAGTTTCTAACAGTAGTTATTCCTAACGCACGGCCCACACGTACAGGAGGCCAAACCTGCACGCAAGTCCGTGATCTATATGAGACTTACAAATCGTATAACAACTGTGTCACGGCCAATGAGCCTAATGATGCTACATGATAATGGGGTAGTCTCATAAACAAGGTCAATGCAATACATAGATAAAAACATATCGCGACGACACCGTCACGCGCATTTTATATCACCGTTAAAATATATGAACTAAAGACAAAAAATAAAGATACATGCAATATATGGAATATGAATAACAGTACAATGGCAAGGTATACTTGCCTGGCAAGAAGCTGCAAAATGTAACGTCCAGATGTCCAATATTCCCAGAATAAGCAAAATAGCTAAAAAGCACTTCCCTTTCGTCCAATTTGGACACAGGGGCAAAACCGTAATTTCGGATCAAAGTGGGGTCCATATGTGGCCCACTTCGCACCGAAAAGTGTGTCAGAACCAATGGTCTCCAAATTCGTCAAACTTAGTGTCAATAAGTCCAGAACTATGATACGAACCCAACGGAACTTTCAGAACTGGATTCCGATGAGCCGATCACAAAATCGCCCGTCAAGTGGAGCCACGGGGCCCATGATACGCGATTTTGTCAACGTTCTCAGAATCGAACCAAACTTGGGTCACAGGACCAGCGTATTACTACGAGTCCGATGGCATAAGTTTCGTTTTGATCTGACAAGCGTACACAAAGTTACAATATATTCCAGAATAGACAAATACGGGACGTTGTCGGCAGATACGCGTTGATTCTGGTGTGCACGCACATCCAAATCAACTTCTGTAAAATCTCGCACGTCCGTATCAACAACGCACACCTTTTGGTAAAGACCGCGCACGACCAAGTCGTCCCGTTTGGTGGGGCGTACTCAGTTTCGGGTGAAAAGGGGCGTTGTTTTTCCTATTTTTGGATCGCGGTTCACGATCGCCACAGGACGCGACGCACCGAGCGGGTTGCACGGGCATCGAGAGGGTTACCCAGTCTACGCGTCACAACTAACGGAATGGAAAATAGGGCAACAAGGAGAGAGAACGGGTTACCTGAACAGGGATTCATGAAACAAGGATTTCTCATGTCTGGGTCACTGTGCTGTGTCCTGGTTCAAATCTGTCGTGTCCGAATCAGCCGTGTCCGGGTTCTGAAGTGATGCTGTATCCGAGGCTAGGGCAGCGGGTCATCGACGAGGTCCGGCCGAGTCAGGGTGGGGAGGTCGCGGGGTGGCAGGTGGTCGAGGAGGCTCAGGCGGAGGGTTTGGGGTTCGACGAGGGCTGCGGGGTCGTGGCCGAGCGGGCGGAGATAGGTTGGTGAAGCTCGGCTGGGGGTTCATCGACGGTAGAGGTCAGAGAAGACGGGGGAGATGGTCAGGCTCTGGCAGAGGAGAGAAGACGGCTAGGGCATCGAGAGGGTGAGGTGGTGGTAGTGGCGCTGGGGGTTAGAGTTCCGGCGGAGGACGGCGGGGGAAGAGGGGAGTTCTGGACGGCTAGGGCTCAGGCGAAGGAGAGAAGTGGCTGCAGCTAGGGTTCGACGGCTAGGTGTCTGGGCGAAGGAGATGGCTAGGGTTTCAGCATCCGGCGGAGCATGGGATTCGAGATAATATATAGGGCCGCCGGAACAGTGATCCGGCTAGGTTTAGGATTAGGGTTTCGGTTTGGGTAACGGGTCCGGGTCCGGGTCGGGTTCATTTCAGATCCGACCCGACCCGTTAAGGGCTGGGTTTGCTTTGGTTCAGTTTGGTTCTGCTGGATTCGGTTTGGTTTATTTTCAAATAAACTAGGTTCAAACAGGGTTTATTTTGGTTTAAATATAAATTAGTTTTTAGGGCTTTAAAAATGCTTCTGGGGTCCAATAAATTCCCAAAAAATTATCCTATGTCTAGTTTTTCATTTTATACCAGAAAATATTATTTTCGTAATATTTTGATATTAAGTAACATTATTAAAAAAATATTTAATCATAAATTACCTAGGAAAAATTCCAAAAAATTCCAGAAAATTGTTTAAAAATCTATTTTAAAAATTCCTAAAAATCCGGGGGTTTACAATCTACCCAACTTATAAAAATTTTGTCCCCAAAATTAAAATTAAGCCACGGTAGAAGTCAAGGATGGTATAAGATTTGCATTGCTTAAAATGCAGGGCTAGGTTTAACGGAGTGGGCGATGTTGCGCGTTGCACATCCCAAAAAAAAAATCATGAGAATCCGCATGAGCGAAAAATAGGTTTCTTCAGGCGTCATGTCAATGGTGTGGACACCTAAATGCTCTTTTGTATAAAAGTGCCCAACTATTAAAACGTTGCACAAGGATGGAAATTGGATGATGGGCATGTCTAGGACAAGGGTGTAGAATTTGTAGGAAAGCAGTGACTAGTAAAATGCTCCAATTATCGAAGCAATGGTAAGGTGTGCTAAGTGATACCATATTGTAAAACTAAATAAAATATCATGTTCTAATTCTAAGTGGGTTCGAGCTAGCCTCAGTCTCACTATCCAAGCCAAGTAGGTCAAATTCTTAGGTGAGGGGTTTTCACAATCCAACCAACTTAGAACAATATCGCCCTCAAAATTAAAATAAGGCATAACTTGTTAATCCTTCATATACATAAGGCAAGCCAATCGCAATCTCCTTGCGAGAATTAAAATCCTAATCATATCCATCGCAATCACTTCAAGGTTAAGATGACCACTGTTCAAATAAAAAATTCAACCTATTATAATCTCTTCTCACTTTTTTCAAATCATAAACATCCAAATTTAAATTGAATCCATATAACATCTTCAAGATTTAAATAATCCACATCAATTTTTTTTTATATCACGATCTCCAGCTATCATAATCTCCTCTAGATTTTTAAATAATCATAATTCTAATCAAATTGTATTCCTATTCTCAACGTATGAATTTTGTACTCTTCAAATGTTTAAACTTAATTTACATCCTCAATATTTCAAATAGGTAGTCCAACCATCAAATTTTTATTTTAATTCAAATCATTAAATTGAAAAATAATTTAAATGCAGTCCACCAATGTTCAAGTCTGAAATTCTTTATTTATCCTCCAATTTCAAATTGATGATTCTACCTTCATTATTCAAAAATTTAAATCATGTACTTAAGGTATAAATATTGGGTCCTCAATATCACGATTTTGAATTCATTAATCCTCATCATCTTAGTCATTCTTATAAAATTCTTAAAATTAAAATGGCTTGAAACTCTCCCAATCTAATCTTGCTCGATCACAATCTAAAAAAGATTTCTCTCGAGTTGACAATGCACTGCTACCCAACTTAGAATTTATCCATCTATCACATAAGGCTATATACTTTAAGAAAATATTCCTTAATTTATTTACTCATGTCATTCAATCCTCAAAACTTCAATGCCGATTATATCATATATGATATGTCCTTAATTATGAAAGAATAATCCTCAAGTATGTGATCGACCTATGGGGTATATCTAGTACTCTCTGTGTATTAAACTTATACCAAGCACGAGGTTTCGTCTTTCCGAAATAAGGAAAGACGGAGATCAATAATTAAGAGTTCAAGGGAAAGGTAATAGAATAGAAGTATCAGAATCAAGGCGTTTAAAGAATTCAAATGAGAATTGTCAAGGCAGTTGTGGATTAAAATCCTATTTTGGTAATTCTTATTCACATGCTCGTATTAGTACAGTTATGTAACCGATACGATCTGCTCAGACATATCTAGAGAGAAAGTACAGGTGTCTACTAGTCAACTATATATCTCAATCCACGTAAAATATTATTGCAAAAGGCGAATCAAGCGCATTATGGTTGATCAGACCGTAATACACTGATTCTGATTAGACAATTGTATCAGTAGGCGTCCCCAATAATACATATCTCATGATCAAGCTCGATAAAAGAATAAGCTTGCAAAACTGGGCTATAAAATAGCAGCATAAATCAAGGTAGTACATAAAATATAAATACGCTGGATCATGATGAAAGAAGGAACAAAATAATTTAAGTTCACAAAAAGATAAGACTCTACAATCTCTACAGTTGTCATACTAACTCCTTGTCTAAGTTGATAGTCGACCAAGTAAGGGTATAGTCTCTAAGTTCTACAGTCTAGATAACCACTATCCTCTTATGCAAGCATATAGTTAATATTATTCAATTATACTTCATTAATGGATCACAAGGACTATGTGATACTAGGTTGTGAGGTATACTACCCAACTTAAAACAATAAACTAATACTGTAATTGTCTTAAGGGGGTTCCACAAATTAACCTTGCACTTGCAAATAAAGTAGAAACTCTTATTAGGGTACACGAGAAAAAGATCTTGGTATTTATTAGGGTCTCCTATTGCATTATATAGGTAATAGTCATCTTAAGTCTTAATCATTGTGCGTATAGAACAAGTGTCAACATTAAGAATGAAAAGGTTACTAGTCTCAAGGGGAAGGGAATACAACTCGTATCGAGGTGGGGGTACAATTTACATGATTTAACACTAAGGGATAATCATCGGATCACAATCTATCAACTCAAACTTATCAAACTCTAACTACCAAGCACAAAGTTTTTAAATTCAAAACTATAACTATAATCTAGGTAAACTATGTATCCTTAACACAGAATAAAATTACTTGGCCTACTATCAGAGGTGTCAGGTGGCACGAGTTAAAAGATGAATTAGCGAACGTAATTTTGGTCGTCGCACAATTAGCGAACATTGAGGTCGTAGAGGAACAATATATAAAAATTAAAATAGAGGGCTCTAGATAGCATCATAGTTTTCTAAGGGAAAGGGGTGTGCTAGTCTCTGTGGTTGAGGTAAGATTAGGAAAGTATTCTATGCATTACTCTTGGCTTTCTAAGGTACTGCCTACTAATAATAAGACAATGATCTAAGTTTGTAGTTCTCCAATACTATCTAACTATGAAGGTTAGGTTCAGTCCTAATTTTTAAATTTTGGTTGTCTATTGGTTCCTCAATACTAGGGTCAACCATTATGGTAAACTTTTAACTAACACTAGTAGTGTCCATACTACTCTCAAGTCTTCATAATACATCAAGGGGTAATGGTAAGCCAATCTATAGATAAGAAATTCTAGGGTTCACTAGATATTCTAAACTTAGTGGTTTGTCTATATTCTCGTTGTATTCTTAATAGGTGTGCTACCCTAATTATCATCTTAATAACAGAGGTTCTTATATCCTAGCAGAAGGCTATACTCAAAGAACTATTAGGAAAGTACAGGAATCAAGCAGGATACAATTGTTTAAAATAGAACAGATTAGAAGAAAGACGAGTAATAGTCAAATGTGGATGAGATCCTATACTCTAATCCTATTTGCAGGCTTGCTCGGTATAGTAACGTAACCGAAATAATATGCTCTCGACCTGCATGGGCCACCACAAAAATATGTCATGCCCCAGTCCCAAAAATACGTAGGACTAGGACACGTAAGCATGCCAGCCGCATGGATATGGCAACTCCAATATATGGAAACCAAAATCCACACGTACGCTGTAATATGAATATCAAATCCACAAGTGGTATAAACATATATCACAAGTCACAGGGTATAATCTAAATCTCATCCACAGAAAATCATAAATAGATAAATCATCAATAACTATGAAACTAGATCTCAATAAAAGTATCTAAGAATGATAGTTGGATGGAAACAAATCCACTACCAACTCAAATATAAGAGCAAATATAATATGAGTACAACACAATAAACACTATATAAGAATACCAGCTATCAATCACCGGCTCGAAGAGAAGACATCCTCAAAATATAAGTAACCATCCGAATTTGCGCTCCTACGAATACTCAAGAACAGATACACCTGGCAGGGGACCAGGTCCTCAGAGGGACATAATAAGATACTTAAACACATGCCAATAAAGTACTGAAATAAATATCCAATGGTCGCCTAACCGTCTAAGTGAATGCAGTTAAGAACAACTTTCCCCACAAGTGAGCTCTCTGGCTGAAAACTGGGATTTGGCATGGTTCTCTTTTGAAGATCCAGGGGCCTAAAAAGGCACGTCATCTTTCAAATGTCGGAGGCCCGCCTGATAATAATATAATATATAGTGGTCATCACCACCCGTATCTCCAGCGGAGAATCCGGGCACACAGGAAAAAAGTGCAAAGGAGCTCAAATGCGGTACTTGTTGTTCTCCCCCACCCCATGCTCTAAGCATGTCACATCCATGACACAATTTGGTCCATAGACTATTCTTAGTACCCTAGCCCAATCCTGCAACCAAACAAGGACAATGATTGGACCAACGTACTATAATAGGCTATGTCCATGGACCTCTAATAACTGCCAGGTCTACTAGCATGCAAAGTTTCTAACAGCAGTTATTCCTAACGCACGGCCCACACGTACAGGAGGCCAAACCTGCACGCAAATACGTGATCTACATGAGACTCACAACTCGTGTAACAACTGTGTCATGACCAATGAGCCTAATGATGCTACATGATAATGGGGTAGTCTCATAAACAAGGTCAATGCAATACATAGATAAAAATATATCGCGACGACACCTTCATGCGCATTTTATATCACAGTTAAAATATATGAACTAAAGACAGAAAATAAAGATACATACAATATATGGAATATAAATTATAGTACAATGGCAAGGTATACATGTCTGGCAAGAAGCTGCAAAATATAACGTCCAGATGTCCAATACACAGGACCAGAAGCTATGGCCTCAGAACAAATGTCTCTGAATGCTGAAATAGATATCACCAATATTCCTAGAATAAGCAAAATAGCTAGAAAGCACTTCCCTTTCGTCCAATTTGGATACAGGGGCAAAACTGTAATTTTGGGTAAAAGTGGGGTCCACGTGTGGCCCACTTTGCACCGAAATGCGTGTCAGAAAAAATGGTCTCCAAATTCGTCAAACTTAGTGTCAACAAGTCCAGAACGATGATACGAACCAAACGGAACTTCTAGAACTGGATTCCGATGAGCCGATCACAAAATCGCCTGTCAAGTAGGGCCGCGGGGCCCATGATACGCGATTTTGTCAACGTTCTCAGAATCGAACCAAACTTGGGTCACAGGACCAGCGTATTGCTACGAGTCCGATGGCACAAGTTTCGTTTCGATCTGACAGGCATACACAAAGTTACAACGTGTTCTAGAATATGCGGATACGGGGACTTGTCGGCGGATACGCGTTGAGTCTGGTGTGCACGCACATCCAAATCAACTTCTGCAAAATCTCGCACGTCCGTATCAATGGCGCGCACCTTTTGGTGAAGATCACGCATGACCAAGTCGTCCCGTTTGGCGGGGCGTACTCAGTTCCGGGTAAAAATGGGGCATTGTTTTTCCTGTTTTTGGATCGCGGTTCGCGATCGCCACAGGATGCGACACACCGAGCGGGTTGCACGAACATCAAGAGGGTTATCCAGTCTACGCGTCACAACTGACGGAACAGAAAATGGGACAACAAGGAGAGAGAACGGGCTACCTGAACAGGGATTCGTAAAACGAGTATTTCTCGTGTCCGGGTCACTGTGCTGTGTCCTGGTTCGAATCAGCCGCGTCCGGGTTCTGCAGTGCTACTGTGTCCAGGGCTAGGGCAGCGGGTCATCGAAGGGGTCCGGCCGAGTCAGGGTGGCGAGGTCGCCGGGTGGCAGGTTGTTGAGACAGCTCGGGCTGAGAGTTTGGGATTCGACGAGGGCTGTGGGTTCGTGGCCGAGCGGGCGGAGATAGGTTGGTGGAGCTCGGTTGGGGGTTCGTCGGCGGTAGAGGTCGGAGAAGACAGGGGAGATGGTAGAGATGGTCGGGCTCTGGCGGAGGAGAGAAGGCGGCTAGGGCATCGACAGGGTGAGGTGGTGGTAGTGGCGCTGGGGGTTAGAGTTTCGACGGAGGACGGCGAGGGGAGAGGGGAGTTCTGGACGGCTAGGGCTCAGGCGGAGGAGAGAAGTGGCTGCGGCTGGGGTTCGACGGCTAGGCGTCTGGGCGAAGGAGATGGCTAGGGTTTCGGCATCCGGCGGAGCGTGGGATTCGAGATAATATATAGGGCCGCCGGAACAGTGATCCGGCTAGGTTTAGGATTAGGATTTCGGTTTGGGTAACGGGTCCGGGTCCGGGTCGGGTTCATTTCGGATCCGACCTGACCCGTTAAGGGCTGGATTTAGTTTGGTTCGATTTGGTTCTGCTGGGTTCGGTTTGGTTTATTTCCAAATAAATCGGGTTCAATCAGGGTTTATTTTGGTTTAAATATAAATTAGTTTTTAGGGCTTTAAAAATGCTTCTGGGGTCCAATAAATTCTCGGAAAATTACCCTATGTCTAGTTTTTCATTTTACACCAGAAAATATTATTTTTATAATATTTTGATATTAATTAACATTAATAAAAAATCATTTAATCACATGTGATGTAACCTACCTTAGTAATAATTGTATAGAGAGTAGTTTAAAAATCCCAAAAAATTACAAAAAATTGTTTAAAAATCTATTTTAAAAATTCCTAAAAATTAGGGGATTTATAGAGTAGTTTTTAATGTGAAATAGTAATAATTGTATATATTTGAGGGTTTAAGAAATAATTATTAATTTATTCGAGGATGATGTTTAAAATATGTGGGATAACGTCTGTGAAGACTAGGGAAAAATATGAGGATTGAATATACTTGAACTACTGAATATCGTAATAAATATAGTAAGATTGAGGATTCTCTGATAATTTTATATAGGAGACTAATCGAATGTGATGTAACCTACCTTAGTCAACCTTGTCAACCCTCTATCTTAGTGTCTATTTGAGTTCTAACAGAGATTAAAACATATGCTAGACGTGTGCCACCTCTTATTTTAGCCTCGTGATAGTCTATTGATTAAGCTTGTACCTCGTCTCTAGGTACTACGGGACCCATACACTTGGACGTTGTACTGGAGACCCATCTTCAGCATCCGGATCCAAACAAGTGTACCTTGCCACCCTATATTTCAGTTACCAGATATTTATTGATTTAATTCATGCATTATATGTATTTTTGATTAAAATCAATACTTCGCGTCCGGGTCACAACCAGGTGCTGACGTTTGTCGATAACGTCTAGTAATGAGTGATAGATGATTCGTAATACCTTGATGTACACTCTTATTTATATCATCCATACACTGTCATCGTGCTAGATTTCCTGTATCTTGATACTGACAGCCAGCATGACTGAAATCTGGGATGACCTTAGGATCGTGTTTGTTGATAGTTACATCAGTATGAAGAGACTGCTAGATAGAGGTCAGGTTTAGCACATAATCATTGACCGCTTGGGAAGGAAAAGACAGTTACTAGACGTTTGGGCTCCTTTGCACATGCTATATATATGTATATGTTATATTTTTGTAGTATTCTTGTATTTGGATTAGTGGTATCACCCGTGTGACTCTTTGCCTGGAGCTGCGGTATGTCCTGTGTGTTTTCGTGTCCGAAGCAGCAGTTTTATTTTGGGTAGCCTACGCGTCGAATATTGTCTTTAAACTGTGTCTCACTTAGTTGGTTATGATAGATTATACTGGTGTTGTACTTGTTTCTTTTTGTTATACTATGGCATGCTATATTTTTGTACCTTGTTATGTCCCTCTGAGGACCTGGTTTTCTTCCAGGCTTAGGCGAGAAGGATTACCCGGAGGAGTACGGACCGAATGTATATCCAGCAACAGGACCCATTGCAAAGGTCGAGATCATTCCCGAGGACTTTGTCTGATCTTTGGTAGTGACTTTACCCTGGGACGGTATTACTATCTAGCTTTTAGATACCGTTCCTAGTTATCTTACTGCTTTTCTTTATTCCAGTATTTGTACTAGTGGGTTTGTTCCCATATGACTCTTCTAGTATTTGTACTATGATACATTTTCCTTCTACACATTAGTAGTTATGATTATATCTATGTGCTCTTATATCTGTTGCCTGTGGATAAGATTTAGTTTAATTATTTATGTGTTATGTGTTGGGTTTTATCATTATACTTTACAGCTTAGGTGCACTCCGTCGGGTCCATTAGATTAGGATGCCCGCCGAAGTGTACTGCTGGCCATTGCCACGTGGCTCAGTTCCTTATATTTGGAACTGGGGCGTAACACTATCGATCGTTGGATCCCTCGTTGTAAGCCACCTCATTTTAGAATAGGATTAATTTGGTAATTTATAATTATTTTTATTATTTTATTTAATTAGATAGATTTAAATAATTAATTTCTAAATCCTTTTTTTATATATATGACACTTTGTCATAGCTAGGATATTTTGAGCAATGTACAATATTTTTTCTTTCAACCAAATTCACATTATTGATCTTGACCAGACCTACTATACTTGGGACATTGGTGTTGCATTATTTTGATCTCCCCTATGCTCTAAAAAATATTAACAAACATCTACAACAATTAACATTATAAAACTACCTTCAATTGGCTATTTGAACCCAATCGAGTCCAAACATCCTACTCTAACTCTCAAACCAAATCCTATGAGACATGTACACTACCCCTACATATTTTTCCTACTACACAACACATCCCACATATAATTTGGTGCATAAAAATCTGAACAAATCAATTAAATGGTCCATAAATACAATATTTCCAAATTAGGAAAGACCCATATGCAATCTTTTTGTATATCAATTTAAATCTGAAATAAATATTTTAAAATATAAGATTCTAGAGCATCCTCTCACCCAATTTTAGTCTATTTAAATCCTATCTATAGATGTAAACAGTAAAATCAAATCCTAACCACCCACATATTTAAACTACCTATATTTATCAACCCCCAATGCCTAAACCTAATAGTCGACCACCCCCACTCTCAAACCCATGGCCAAGTAGCCTCTCCCCCTTCCTCTCTTCTCTCTTTTCCATCTCCTTCCTTCCCCCATTCAATCCCCCACAAGCCGGCTACCTAACACCCCAACCGAACCCCCTTTTTGGCCGAATATTGGTTGTTGGTTGTAGCAGCAGTTCAGACCCCTCCATAGAGCAACAAATCCTTAAAACCCTATATTTATATCTTACTTGAAGACACCAAGATCCCCATCAATTTTTGCCAAGTTTGGAGTCCGTTTGGGGCTCCAAAAGGTTTGTGTCGCAAGAAGAACCTCTGTCATAATTGCGAACACATAAGTCTCACAACTTCTATTTTATATTTATTTATTCCATGTGAGAACCATTGTATGAACCCATATACATGTTAGTTGACAAATTATAAAATCTCATGTATGAGAAACCCTAATTTTATATACAAAATAACTCTTTGATGACACGAAACCAATACATGACAATGTGGTAACCATAATAACCTAGTTTTGATAGATATTATTTATAATTAAAATATACATTTCCAAAAACTAAATAATAATTTTCAGAATTTTAATTAATATAATTTATATATTAAATGATTTTCTATGTAAGTTGGCAACCTTGCATGTACAAACTAGTTGTCAAGTTGCTAGAACTCCTAGTTGACGCACAACGAAACTTTATGCATGCAACATCAACTATTTCAGTATTTTTCACTAAATAAATAATAATTTCAAAATTAATAGTTTTTAAAAATTTATTATTTAAAAATGATTTTGGCAATGTTTAATGACTAGTAATATATTGGGATGTAGCTACTTGCATGTGCAACCCAATATAGAATTAATAACTAGATAATAACTTAATTTAACTAGAAGATTAGTGTCTAATTAGTGTAATAATTAATTGTAGGTATTCGAGATATTTCTGTGGATAGCTCCGGACCGAACTTGTTGTGCTTACAGTTTATCTTGGAAGGCAAGTACACCTTTCTTGATTGAATTGTTCAGTATACATATGCTAATTTTTTTTGTTTAGTTGTGTGCATGCGTCTTAGAGTAGAAAACTTACCTAGTATATTATGAAGGTATGTGATATCTTCTGACCTGACACTTGTTCAAACATGTTCACTGAGTAAGGGAGTGCATGGACTAGCGTTTTGACTGATCATCGATATGTGGGTTCACATCTTGTGGTAGTAGTTGGTGTTTGGGCTAGTTTTCTAGATCTTATTGACATCGTTGCATTACGTCTGAACCGCGTATACGGTTCTGATAGTATATTAGGAAGGAAGAATCTACTAGTGAGCGTATGTGACTTCTGTTTTTTATGGTATAAATGGTGTACCCCCGAGTTTTGTCGAACGCCTGGTGGGATGAATGATTCTTCTCTTCTCCCCCCTCATGCTCTACTAGAGATGTCTCGAGTGCATTTCACATTGATGGATTAGTTACCTTATTTATTATTTACTGCTTTACTTTTATTCATAATGATTTTTTATGTACTTGTTATTTCCCTCTGAGGACCTGGCACCCTTTCCAGGTATAGACGATCATGACTATTTGCAGGAGCATAGATCAGGACCTGCTACTTTATTTTCTTCCGATGAGCTCTTTACATTCGTGTCAATTGGTTCATAGTTGAGTTGATACTTTTATGTTGTTTATTTATTTTAAGAAGTCAAATTCTATTTATAACCTAGTTTGGTAGTGGATTTGTCTTCACCCGACTATTATTTCATATTTATTTGGACTGGATCATTTGGATCTATATTGGTTTAGTTTATTTATTTATTGACTTGTGCTGTAGATGAGATTTAGTTCCTATGACTTGTGACATTATATATCAGTTATGAATTATTATTCATAATACAACGTATGTATGTGTCAAGGTTTCCATATATTGGAGTTTTCATATACATACGGCTGGCATGCTTATACATTCCTAATCCTACATATTTTGGGACTGGGGAGTGACACTTGTTATCGTCCCCTGCCATGTATGATGTTCTCACATGAAAAGAAATATATGGAACGGTGGACGTCATATTTTTTGCCTCAAACTGTTGCCGTGAATAGTCTTCTGGAAAAGTCGGTAGTGCCTCATCCTCTTCGGACGCGGAGGAAACACTACCCCCGACGTAGGAAGCTGTATCCTCTGGACGAGGGTGGCTACCCTAGGAATCTTAGTATCTGTTCCTTGGGAATCATTGTCTCCTTGGAATGTCAGGTTACTGTGGAGTTCTGGAGGATCACTACCCCCAACTTGCATAGCCACCTGGGATTTTGAAGAAGAACTAGCCCCAGTGGCAGACAGCTTCTTCTTTGGGCGCGTACCCAGGAATACTGCTTCTGTGGGCACCGCTTCTTGCCTTCGGTTCCTTGACACACTGGTTGAGAGTGCAGGATTGGAGGTGCTAGACTTCTGACCTCCGTTCGTAGTGAAAGATCTCCAAACAGAGTAATATAAGATAATGGGTAGCTCCCCTACCTCTGGTGTTTGTACCTGCTCTTCGTGATACTGCCGGATGGGTGCTTTTGGTTACAGTCGTTGGAATGCTGACTTCCTGTCTACAGGTACTGCTACTTTGGCACAGCAGTAGTTGATGATGATATTGGCACAGTGATGCCCTAGAGATCATACGTCATCTGCCGTAATTGATTCCCTCGTTTTGCGCTTGTGATTGATCATGTTGCGTAAGTCAAGGAAGGGCTGATTCACCTTTGCACCCTTCTTATGAGCCCTAGTAAGCCGAGCACATGGGCGCATAGGTGTTGATTTGGCTTTCTAACTTGGGGTTCGTAGAAAACTTGCTCCAAGTTGCTAACGAAAGTCTCTTTAGACTGACTATGTCCGACTGCCACAGCGGGCTGGACGTATGGGTTGGTTCTATACACTTTTCGTCAGGGGCACACATTACAGTTAGCAGCGCTTACTGACGGCAGGTCGAATGAGAAATTGCCTAAACTTGTCTAGCTCGCATCGCCCTAGACTTCTTCGTCGAAGCAAGCGCTGGTGCGTAGTATTAAGAGTCCAAGTTTATATTTTTCCCTTTCTCAACAGGGCGCATGGATTCAGCGCTGCCTTTGATTCGATTAAAGACAGAACTTCTGCTACTGTGCTGGCTGTATGTAGCCATTTTCTTGTGGCTATCGATCAGTGCCCTATGTAGCCATTTTCCTGCGGCTGCACACTTATGCGGCTTCTGTTGTGGCCGCATAGAACTTGTTTCAGCACCCAAATTTCTGGCATCGTAGTATTTTCCTTTACCAGAGTTTGGGCACTGAGCACCTTGTTCACAGCCCCGACTTTCGCATGGACAGGGTCATTCTGTGTGGACGCATGATGTGCGTATTCAACAACAGAAAAAGAAGCAGGGAGCACATATTTCGCAGTTCGGTAAGGCACAGTGGCCTTTGCTACCCACGTTCTGTGTGTCTTTTTAGCCTTTTCTAGACTTGGAGAAGGACTCGCATTGACCACGGAGGGTATTTTCTCGAACGCTTGTTAGTCGAAGCGCACCACCAGGATCCTTTGGGTGGATCCTAATTTTTTTTGCATCAGACTGTGCCATTGTCTTCTCATTAGAGAAGAAGTTTATCCCCAACAGAGTCGCCATCTTATTCGCTATTACAAGTTGTGAATGAACTTTTTAAAACAACGAACAAACAAGTATGAAGAAATCTTAGACAAAATATCTAAGTACAATATTTTTTATCGGGGTCGTGACGATGGAGATCGAGCGCTATAGCGGCTTCTTTACTCCGTTTATTATCTGACGAGGGAATAAGGATGCTCTCTTCTATTTTCTCTCTTCTGAGCTTGTGTGCACATACGTAGCTCGGGCTTCTTTTTGTTGGCATGCTATCTTGCTATTTATAGTCGCCATGCTGACAAACTATCGATGCCACATATGCCTTTATTTGGTGGCCGCATAGTGCTCCTTCAACAGAATACCGTTGTAACTATAGTCGCATGCCATGGGAAGGCTGCCACGTGGTCTTGGTTAAGATATCTTGTTGATAAATTCTCAGGGTTATTTTTAACCTAGTGTGTGTGACTTAGTCAGCAAGATACGAAGTCAGTAGTGATCATGTGAGAAATTTTCTTCGGTTGTAATGGAAAGATCCTGTAAGTCGAGATCCGCATAACATCATGGACGCATAGAGTTATGGCCACAAATGTGCCCTTGCTTGGCCTTGGTCCGATGGACACTCTGGTGGCATGAAATTATGGTCGCATATGTGGTCTCGTTTGGCCTGGTCAGATGGATACTCTGGCCACATGATGATGAGGCCACATAGATATGTAGCCGTATATGAGTGAGCACGTGACATAGCATATCTGACGAGGCTATCAATAAGTTGATGTGACTTTTCATCTTTTTTTGGGCCGTCATCTTCACGATTCTCGAAGTGTCCCAGTGTGATGAGTGGTGTGTTAGAGCTTTTGACAGACATCGAATATTATGTCAGGGGGTCTTATATGGCCCCCATGTTCGATGGTCGATCAGGCCGCATGTGATTACTCTGCCGCTAGGTTGAACACGTCGCACGTGGCCCCTCTTCGGCTAGGTTGTTCAGGCCGCATGTGGCTTCTCTGCAGCCTATTTTTATTTTTGAGGGACATGACCTCTATGCGGCCTGCATAATTTTTTGTGCATCTACAAACACACAGTCTATGCCCCCACAGTGTGGGAGGTAGAAGAAGAAGCATGCGGCATTGAACTGCGTGCGTAGTAAGCCAGCTACATGCGCCACCGACAGCAACAAAGGTTATGTCTTCGACAGAATCTCCTGCGGTGTCGACTCCATGAGCCACTTGGACGAAGCAAAGAATCTAGACTCTTCGTACTATGCACTAGTACTTGCTAGGACGAGAAAGTCTAGGGCATCACAAGGTCGCCAAGCTCAAGCAACTGCTTAGATGATGAACCATCATCATGTGCCGCTAACTGTTATACGGACCTCTGACAGAAGGTTATACAAGACCGACCCATCCGCCCAGCCCACAGTGGCCCGGGGATAGGGTCAGTCTCAAAAGTCTTTCACAGATAATTTAGGAAATGTTTTTGTACGAACCCCAGGTCAGGGAGCAAAAATATTACCTACATACCCATGTGCTAAGTTTACCCATGCTCATAAAAGGGTATAAAGGTGAATCATCCCTTGCCCGATTTGAACGACGTGATCAATCATAAATGCAAGGTAAGGAAAATAGCTATAACATGTGAGACATCCCCTCCCGGGCATCACTGTGCCAACATCGTCATTAACTACTGTTGTGCTAAAATAGCAGTACCTGTAAACAGGCAGTCGATAATTTATTGACTGCAATCATGGGCACCCATCCGACATCAACCCGAAAAACAGGTGCAAATGCCAAATTAGGACGAGTTTCCCTTAGACCTATGTTATTCTACGTAGAGATATCCATTTACGAAGGGAGGCCGGAAGTCCAGCACCTCCAATCCTCCACTCGGCCAGCATGTTGAGAAGGCGAAAGCAAGCAACGGTACCTACAGAAGGAGTGTTCCTTGGCACCCGCTCAAAGAACTAATTGTCATCAGCTGGGGGTAGTATTTCCTCAAGACCCCAAATGACTCTACGAGATTGTGGTAGAAATCCTCCCGATCCCTATGACAACCCATCATTCCGAGGAGACAGTGATTCTCAAAGAATAAACATAAAGATTCCTGGGGGTAGTCACCCTCGTAAAAGCGAAGTACCTTCTGACGCCGAGAAGACAATGAAGGCACCAGTGATCGACAGCGCCTAGAGACCCTTGAGGCTATAATGCAGACCATGAGTGCCTCAATGCAGTCTCTTTCACAAAAGGTGCTAGAAGTAAGGGCAAGTTTGGTCTCACAACAACCAAGAACCTCTATACAAGCAAGCCAGGATCTTGGGACCAGTGAAGACTCGAACGCAACCGCTCCATCCGTTGATGGCAATCACACTCTGCCAGGATCGTTTGCTCCTTTCGTAGAAAATGAGACCCGAAAAATAATACAAAAAATATGAGAACTTTGAGCTTGCTTGGACTCAATGGGCAATCGGGGTACACTACGCAAGATCGGGATACGACAACCATATGCTCTCGAGTGGAAGAATATGTCATACCCGTCCAAGTACAAGCCCTTCTACATGACTCAATTTGACAAAAAACTATTTCCTCGTCAATACATGAGTTATTTTTAGATAGCGATGAGGCATCTACCTTGCAACGATGCTCTTCTCACCAAGCTCTTCATCGAGGCATTGTCCAGAGTAGCCTTCCACTAGTTTTGCAGTGTCCAAGACAATTGTATCTCGTCATTTGAATATCTTAAAAGTATCTTCCTTGCCCTATTCTATGAAGAAGAAAATGACATTACGATGTCCTCTCTGATGTATATCGCTCAAAGAGAAAAAGAGCCTGTACGGGAATACATAGAAAATACAGGCAAGATATGCTTAAACTACCCTAGGGCAATCCTGAGTCCACACAAATGGATACATGTCGGATAAATCTACTTCCAGCAATAAGGCTCTGGACAGGCGCCACTTAATTCAAAGACTAAATGACATTTATCATAAGTAATATCATTGCTGAGAAGAATGTGAAGGATGCCCGACTGCTGGGAATACAAATCTTCGTCGCTTACAATAGGTGAAGGCGTCCTTACAATAACAATAATAACAATAGCGGCAATAGTGGTCATGACGGCAAAGGAAAGCAAGCCCTTACCTTCAATGTATCCAAAAATCCTGCCATACCGGATCAGAAGCCACCAGAAACTCTAAAACCGAAAGAGAGTTACTCTATCGACGACGATGACGTTATGGAAACTTTTGATGTGCTGATGAAGGGCAATAAGCTTCAGCTTTCCGACATCAAATGCCCTGGTGAGGAAGACAAGGTCGATGACCCCAAGTACTACTACTAATATCGGTACGTCCACCACCCAACACAGAATTACTACGTCACTACCAAAATATGATAAATAGCAAAAAATTTAGCTACGTCATAATAAAACGTCGCTAATGTTAAAGACTTTAGCGATCCCAAAAATAAACGTCGCTATACGTCGTTATTGGCGATGCATAGCGACGTTTAGTGACTGTACTTGAATATTTTTAAAAGAATAGTCATTATAAGCTTCGTTAACGTTGCTAAATGTAGCTAATATTTTTGATTTAGCGACGTTTAGCAATATTTTTACCGACATTGGTTATTTTTTAATTAGCAATTTTTTTAGCGACGTAGATAACGTCGCAAAAATTTTCAATTAGCGACGTTCAATTTTGACTTCACTAACACTACCAAAATGAATGAAATTAGCGACCAATTTAGCAACTATAGACAACCACGTCGCTAATACTATTAAAATTAGCGACATTCTTTAGAAACATCGTAATACGTCGCTATCAACGATTGTATGCGACGGTTAGCGACAATTTACGTCACCTATAAGTCGCTAAACAGCGCTATATTTTAAAAAATAGCAACGTTTAGCGACTCCAATAATTATATATCGCAGGATATTTAAAATGTAGCGACGTTTAGCGAAGTCTCGAGCGAACGTCGCTAAGTTACTGAATATAGGGTTCCCTCGTATTATTCAACTTTTTATTTATTTTCCTTAACTTTTTGTTTCCCGCGCCCCCCATCGGCCATACACCTTCCCCCGGTGACCCTGTGCAGCTCCGATGACCCACCCACCCCCTCGACCGCCTCCCCCGCACACCACTCTGACGCGGTCGTGTTCGCCCCCAACCCTGACACAGGCGACCCCAGACGCGACTCCCCCCCTCCGGCGTAGTCCTCCTCGGTAGACCCCTCTCTCAGGTGCTCCTTCTCCCTTCCTCCCGGCTCGGTAAACCCTAACCCAGACCCGAACATAACTAGGACACACACACACACACATACTGGACATAATCAGGACACATGGACACACACAGGACACAACCCTAACCCTGACACATGGACCCGAAGACATGGACATACACACAAGATACAACCCTACATGACACAATTCGTACTAACACAGACACACATGTAGACATGCATGGACACGAACACATAAGGGCAAATATGGACACACGTGGACAAGGACATACATGGAGTCACACTCGGATATACATGGAGACACACCCTAGTTAGTATGAATGTTTTGTGTATGTGTTCATGTGTATGCATATTTTCTTGTATATGTGTGTGTGTGTGTGTGTGCGTGTCAAGTCACTACTAAATTTTGTCCAATTAGCGACGGGATATTGGATTATATGAGAAGTGCAGTGCATACTGGATATTGGATTAGCGACGGGATATTGGATTATACCTTTATATTTTATAACCGTTGAGTTGGGGGGTTCCTTTGATATTATATATATAGGATATGGTCGGGATAATGGATTATATGAGAAGTGCTGCAAGTAGTGTGGGAGTGATAATTTGGTTATGACACGACACAAGACATGACACAGACCCTAACCCAAAGCCGAGACACGACACAGACCCTAACCCTATCAGAGTTAATTAGATGCAGTCTTGGGTATCAAGTGAGGTATTGTGTAGTGCACACTTGTGAATAGTATAGTAAGGGTATGTGTGTGTGTGGATGTCTCGGTGCTGCGGATACTAACCCTATACTAATTCTAATCCAGACACACACACATATGAGAACACTAATACTAACACTAATATCAAGAGGTTAAGTTACCTATTGTAACAAATTTTATAGATGTGGACTCAACGAAAGTTTCTTATTACACGTCTAATCGTATGGAAGAGATAAAATTATTCGAAGAGGAAGACGAAGTAGATGAAAGTGAAGATGAGGAGGAAGAGAAAGAGGAGTACGAGGAAAACGAAAAAGATGAATTTTCAGAAGAGGATTGAAAATAAAATAAAATTCATTTAGAACTCTAGCCATATCTGTATTTTTAATATGGAATGTAACATCTATTTTAACAATATAGATACATATATTTATATATGTTATCAATTATATTCTTTGTTTTTATTTATCTTACCAGATGACACATATGACCCGAGCACGTGCACGTCGCTTGAAAGTGGTACCTCCTACTGTTAAGGAGGAAGTGGTACCTCCTACTGTTAAGGAGAAAGTGACTGTTAAGATGAAAGTGGCACCTCTTACAGTTAAATTAGAAGCGTTTGTTAAGGAGGAAGTGACAACTCCTACTGTTGGGAAGGCACCATCTCCGATGGGAAGTTCCAGTCCCCCAGAACCTATATAGAAGATTGATCATCTAGACGCTGCTTATGTGAAGTATCTGAGGGACTGGGTTCTGCCCCAGCGTATTGGATTTCCTTGAGAGATTGAAAAATTGGATAAGACTTATGGTGTGACTGTGATACTTTTATTGTGCTTATTGTGCGACTATGATACTTTTATATTATACTTTTTTGTGACTGTGATACTTTTATTTTGTGTTTATTGTATGAATGTGATATTTTATATACTTTTTTGATATTTTGTACCCAAGAAATTCAACAGAGGGTTGCTCTGGGTCTGTCTATTTTTAAGAACTATTATAAGTCTGTGCATTTATTTTATCATATGTTATTATCGGGTATGGCCGGATGACGCAGATCATTCAGAGGTCGATCCTCTAGACGGAGTCCTTCTCCGGTAGAGGCTACTGGTTTCGAATTCTCGTCACAGAGTACTCCAGTATAACGATCTTTGGCATCTCCGACTCCGTCGATGATACGACATGGCAGTACTCATGGGATGAGTACAGGCTACTTGATGACCAGAAGGCTCATGATCGGGAAGGAAAACTGATCCAAGGTTGGATCACGCCTGAGCAGTGGACTACAAAAAAAGGTCTGAGAAGGCCAAGGCGGCTAGGAAGAATGCAGCAAAGTGGTGTGGTAGCCCGATTCTGATGACGAAACATTTCCGTCGTTTGGTATATCTTTTATTTCAAATATATTATTTTATTGCAAGTACAATAAAATTGTAGTAGGATAAAATATTTAATTTTAGTACTAAATAACATATGTTTAACAGGTACAGAGGGATGAGGATGCCAACATGGTGACTGTCTTCCTGGCCACCCATCGAAAGGGCACGAATCTCATTGATGAGAGGGCCTCGCAGACCTATGTAATTATTACTTTACTTTGTGTTAATTTTAATATAACTTAGAAAATGCAAATAAATATCCATATAATTTGTAATAAGTACCTTAGACACATTAATAATTATCGAGTATCCAAACTTTTCTAGGCCGAGTATCTTAGGCTGCGTGAGCGGAGGACTGCTAGTGCACCTATAGCGGGAGAGGCTGGTACTTCCTCGCAGCCCTCTCCAGCTCCATCAGTGGATGAGCTATGGGTGACCACCGCTGGTGGTCTCCAGAGTGGTACGTACTACAATACGAGATCTTATGGCGTCCTTGTTGCGATACAGTCCTCTAGGGCCTCCACTGCAAGTGTGCATTCCCCACAGCCCTCGCAGGCGTCGGCCCGAGTCCAGGAGATCGTTGACCGTCAGATTGTATCTCTTTGTGATGAGTTACTGCGAAAGGTGGAGGAGCAGACCCTGTTCCAGCCGCAGGCGATCAATGCGACGCTCATCGCACAATTTGATACGCTCGATCGTAGCATCATGGAGCTTAGGGATATGACAGCTGATCTTAGAGCGTCGGTAGAGCGCAGCGTGATAGAGCTACAGGCATCATAACTATCCATAGGCAAGAGGCAGACGATAATGCTAGATTTAATAGTTCATAGTAGTACGAGGTTTTTATCTACCATGGATTCATACAACCATCGACTAGCAACGTTAGAGCAAATACGTCCTCTTGGTGCACCTTCATCGACACAGACTCCACCAACGTCAATACCTTCTCAATCGACATCGGTATCGATTTTACGAGAGTATTATGATTTATTCTTGTCCCTGATGTGCAACGTTGGTCAGCCTTCTGCAAATCCGTAGTAGTCCTAGTTAGGATAGTTTATTGATTGTTTGTGTTTTGACCTATGATATTTGGTTCAACCCCAACAGAGTCGCCATCTTATTCGCTATTACAAGTTATGAATAAAATTTTTAAAACAACGAACAAACAAGTATGAAGAAATCCTAGACAGAATATCTAAGTACAATATTTTTTATCGGAGTCGTGACGATGGAGATCGAGCGCTACAGCGGCTTCTTTACTCCGTTGATTGTCTGACGAGGGAATAAGGATGCTCTCTTCTATTTTCTCTCTCTTGTGCTTGTGTGCACATACGTAGCTCGGGCTTTTTTTTGCTGGCATGCTACCCTGCTATTTATAGTCGTCTTGCTGACAAACTATCGATGCCACATATGCCTTTATTTGGTGTCCGCGTAGTGCTTCTTCAATAGAATACGGTTGTAACTATAGTCGCATGCCACGGAAAGGCTGCCACGTGGTCTTGGTTAAGATATCTTGTTGATAAATTCTCGAGGTTATTTTTAACCTGGTGTGTGTGACTTGGTCAGCAAGACACGTAGTCAGTACTGAACGTGCGAGAAATCTTCTTTAGTTGTAACGGAAAGATCCTGTAAGTCGAGATCCGCATAACATCATGGCCGTATAGCGTTGTGGCTATAAATGTGCCCTCGCTTGGCCTTGGTCAGATGGATACTCTGGCGGCATGACATTATGGTCGAATACATGGTCTCGTTTGGCCTGGTTGGATGGATAATCTGGCCACATGATGATGAGGCCGCATGGATATATAGCTGCATATGAGTGAGCACATGGCGTAGCATATCTGACGAGGCCATTAATAATTTGATATAACTTTTCATCTTTTTTGGGCCGTCGTCTTCACGAGGCTCGAAGTGTCTCGGTGTGATAAGTGGTGTGTTAGAGCTCTTGACAGACATCGAATGTTATGTCAGGGGGTCTTATACGGCCCCCATGCTAGGTGGTCAATCAGGCCGTATGTGACTACTCTACGGCTAGGTTGAACACGTTGCACGTGGCCCCTCTTCGGCTAGGTTGTTCAGGCCGCATGTGGCTTCTCTGCAGCCTATTTTTATTTTTGAGGGGCATGACCTCTATATGGCTTGTATAATTTTTTACCATCTACAGACACACAGTCTATGTGCCCATAGTGTAGGAGGTAGAAGAAGAATCATGCGGCATTGAACTCCGTATGCAGGAAGACAGCTTCATGCGCCACCGACAGCAACAAAGGTTCTATATTCGACAGAATCTTCTGCGGTGTCGAGTCCATGCACTAGTTGGACGAAGGAAAGTATCTAGACTCTTCATACTATGCACCAGTACTTGCTAGGAGGAGAAAGTCTAGGGCATCACAAGGTTGCCAAGCTCAAGCAACTGCTCAGATGATGAACCATCATCAAGTGCCGCTAACTGTTATACGGACCTCTGACGGAAGGTTATATAAGACCGACCCATCCACCCAGCCCACAGTGGCCCAGGGACAGGGTCAGTCTCAAAAGTCTTTCATAGATGATTTAGGAAAAGTTCTTGTACGAACCCCAGGTCAGGGAGCAAAAATATTACCTATACACCCATGTGCTCGGTTTACCCGTGCTCATAAAAGGGTATAAAGGTGAATCATCCCTTGCCCGATTTGAACGACGTGATCAGTCATAAATGCCAGGCGAGCAAAATAGCTATGACGTATGAGACATCCCCTCCCAGGCATCACTATGCCAACATCATTATTAACTACTATTGTGCTAAAATAGCAGTACTTGCAAATAGGCAGTCGATATTTCATTGACTGTAACCATGGGCACCCATCCGACAGCAACCCAAAAAATAGGTGCAAATACCAGAAGAGGAGGAGTTTCCCTTAGACCCATGTTATTCCACATAAAGATCTCCATTCACGAAGGGAGGCCAGAAGTCCAGCACCTCCAATCCTCCACTCGACCAGCATGTCGAGAAGGCGGAAGCAAGCAACGGTACCTACAGAAGGAGTGTTCCTAGATACCCGCTCAAAGAACTAATTGTCATCTGCTGGGGGTAGTATTTTCTCAAGACCCCAGATGACTCTATGAGATATGGTAGAAATCCTCCAGATCCCTATGACAACCCATCATTCTAAGGAGACAGTGATTCTCAAAGAACAAACACTGAGATTCCTGGGGGTAGTCACCCTCGTGAAAGCGAAGTACATTCCGATGCCGAGCGTTGTCTTCCCTCCAAATCCGGAAGAGATACAACGCTACCAACTTTTCCTGAGGACTATTCGAAGCAAGATTTTAAGATAGAAAGTGAGAGGTCCATTGTCCCTTCCATCTCTCCCATGTAAGGACAATATACATGGCTGGAGAAGACAATGAAGGCACCATTGATCGACAACGCCTAGAGACCCTTGAGGCTATGATGCAGACCATGAGTGCCTCAATGCAGTCTCTTTCACAAAAGGTGCTGGAAGTCAGGGTAAGTTTGGTCTCACAACAACCAAGAACCTCTACACAAGCAAGCCAGGATTTTGGGACCAATGAAGACTCAAACGCAACCGCTCCACCCGTTGATGGCAATCACACTCTACCAGGATCGTTTGCACCTTTCATAGTAAATGAGACCCAAAAAATAATACAAAAAATATGAGAACTTCGAGCTCGCTTGGGCTCAATAGGCAATTGGGGCACACTACTCAAGATCGGGATATGACAACCATATGCTCTCGAGTGGAAGAATATGTCATACCCGCCCAAGTACAAGCCCTTCTCCATGACTCAATTTGATAGAAAAATATCTCCTCATTAATACATGAGTTATTTTGAGGCAGCGATGGGGCATCTACCTTGCAACGATGCTCTTCTCACCAAGCTCTTCATCGAGGCATTGTCCAGAGTAGCCTTCCACTAGTTTTGCAGTCTCCAAGACAATTGTATCTCATCATTTGAATATCTTAAAAGTATCTTCCTTGCCCGATTCTATAAAGAAGAAAATGACATGACGATGTCCTCTCGGATGTACACCACTCAAAGAGAAAAAGAGCTTGTACGTGAATACATAGAAAAATACAGGCAAGATGTGCTTAAACTACCCTAGGGCAATCCTGAGTCCACGCAAATGGATACATGTCGGAGAAATCTACTTCCAACAATAAGGCTCTGGATAGGCGCCACTCAATTCAAAGACTGGATGACATTTATCATAAGTGATATCATTGCTGAGAAGAATGTGAAGGACACCCGACTGCTGGGAATACAGATCTCCATCGCTTACGATAGGGGAAGGCATCCTTACAATAACAACAATAACAATAGCGGCAATAGTTATCGTGACGGCAAAGAAAAGCAAGCCCTTACCGTCAACATGTCTAAAAAGCCTGCCACGCCGGATCAGAAGCCACCAGAAACTCTAAAACTGAATAAGAGTTACTCTATCGACGACAATGATGTCATAGAAACTTTTGATATGCTGATGAAGGGCAATAAGCTTCGGCTTTCCGACAGCAAATGCCCTGGTGAGGGAGACAATGTCGATGACCCCATGTACTACCACTAATATCGGTACGTCCACCACCCAATACAGAATTACTACATCACTACCAAAATATGATAAATAGTAAAAAAATTAGCCACGTCATAATAAAATGTCACTAATGTTAAAGACTTTAGAGACCCCAAAAATAAATTTCACTATACGTCGTTATTGGCGACGCATAGCGACGTTTAGTGACTGTACTTGAATATTTTTAAAAGAATAGTCGTTATAAGCTTCGGTAACGTCGCTAAATGTCGCTGAAATTTTTGATTTAGCAACGTTTAGCGATATTTTTACCGACGTTGGTTATTTTTTAATTAGCGAATTTTATAGCGACAAAGATAACATCGCAAAAAATTTTAATTAGCGACGTTCATTTTTAACGTCGCTAACACTATCAAAATGAATGAAATCAGCGATAAATTTAGCAACTATGGACAACCACGTCGCTAATACTATTGAAATTAGAGATTTTCTTTAGAAATGTTGCAATACGTTGCTATCAGCGACTGTATGCCACAGTTAGCAACAATTTTTAGTATTATGAAATATTACGTCGCCTACAAGTCGCTAAACATCGCTATATTTTTAAAATAGCAATGTTTAGTGACTCCAATAATTATATATCACAGGATATTTAAAATGTAGCGACATTTAGCGAAGTCTTGAGCGGACGTCGCTAAATTACTGAATATAGGGTTCCCTCGTATTATTCGAGTTTTTATTTTTTTCCCTAATATTTTGTTTCCCCCGCGCCCCTACCGGCCATCCACCCTCCCACGGCGACCCTCCCACCCCATCGATCGCCCCCCTCACCCTTTACTCTTACGCGGCCGTGTTCGCCCCCAACCCTGACACAGGCGAACCCAGACGCGACTCCTCCCCCTCCGGCGTGGTCCTCCTCCGTAGACCCCTCTCTCAGGCGCTCCTCCTCCCTTCCTCCCGGCTCGATAAACCCTAACCCAGACCCGGACACAACTAGGACACACACACACATACTGGACACAATCAGGACACATGGACACACACAGGACACAACCCTAACCTTGACACATGGACCCGAACACATGGACACACACAAGACACAACCCTACATGACACGATTAGTACTAACATGGACACACATATAGACATGCATGGACACGAACACATACGGGCAAATATGGACACATGTGGATACGGATATACATGGAAACACACCCAGATATACTTGGAGAAACACCCTAGTTAGTATAAAAGCTTTGTGTGTGTGTTCATGTGTATGTGTGTGTTCTTGTGTATGTGTGTGTGTGTGTGCGTGTCAAGTCACTGCTAAATTTTGTCCAATTAACGACGGGATATTAGATTATATGAGAAGTGCAGTTCACACCGGATGTTGGATTATCGACGGGATGTTGGCTTATACCTTTATATTTTATAGCCGTTGATTTGGGAGGTTCCTTTGATATTATATATATAGGATGTGGTCAGGATATTGGATTATATGAGAAGTGTTGCAGGTAGTATGGGAGTGACAATTTGGTTATGACACGACACAAGACATGACACAGATCCTAACCCAAAGCCGAGACACGACACAGACCCTAACCCTATCAGAGTTAATTAGATGCAGTCTTGGGTATCAAGTGAGGTATTGTGCAGTGCACACTTGTGAATAGTATAGTGAGGGTGTGTGTGTGTGGATATCTTGGTGCTGCGGACACTAACCCTATCCTAATCCTAATCCTAACTCAGATACAAACACATGAGAACACTAACACTAATACTAATATCAAGAGGTTGAGCTACCTATTGTAACAAATATTATAGATGTAGACTCAACGAAAGTTCCTTATTACACGTCTAATCGTATAGAAGTGATAAAATTATCCGATGAGGAAGACGAAGTAGATGAAAGTAAAAATGCGGAGGAAGAGGAAGAGGAGTACGAGAAAAATGAAGAAGATAAATTTTCAGAAGAGGATTAAAAATAAATTAAAATTTATTTAGAACTCTAGCCATATACTGTATTTTTAATGTGGAATATAACATCAATTTTAACTATATAGATACATATATTTATATATCTTATTAATTATATTCTTTGTTTTCATTTATCTTACCAGATGACACCTATGACCCAAGCATGTGCACGTCGCTTAAAATTGGTACCTCCTACTGTTAAGGAGGAAGTGGTACCTCCTACTGTTAAGGAGAAAGTGGCTGTTAAGATGAAAGTGGCACCTCCTACAGTTAAATTGGAAGCGTTTGTTAAGGAGGAAGTGACAACTCCTACTGTTAAGGAGGAAGTGGTACCTCTTACTGTTGTGAAGGCACCATCTCCGAGGGGGAGTTCCAGTTCTCCAGAACCTATAGCGAAGATTGATCACCTAGACGCTGCTTATGCGAAGCATCTGAGGGACTGGGTTCTGTCCTAGCGTATTGGATTTCCTTGAGAGATTGAGAAATTAGATAAGACTTATGGTGTGACTGTGATACTTTTATTGTGCTTATTGTGTGACTATAATACTTTTTTATTGTACTTTTTTGTGACTGTGATACTTTTATTTTGTGTTTATTGTGTGAATGTGATATTTTATATACTTTTGTGATATTTTGTACCCAGAAAATTCAACAGAGGATTGCTTTGGGTTTGTCTATTTTTAAGAACTATTATAATCTGTTTATTTATTTTATCATCATATGTTATTATCGGGTATTGTCGGATGACGCAGATCGTTCAGAGGTCGATCCTCTAGACGGAGTGCTTCTCCGGTACAGGCTACTGGTTTCAAATTCTTGTCGTAGAGTACTCCAATGTACCAATCTTTAGCATCTCCGACTCCATCGATAATACGACATGGCAGTACTCCTGGGATGAGTACAGGCTACCTGATGACCAGAAGGCTCATGATCGCGAAGAAAAACTGATTCAAGGTTGAATCACGCCTGAGCAGTGGACTATGATGAGGGCTAGATTCAACGATCCGGGTACAAGAAAAGGTCTGAGAAGGCCAAGGCGACTAGGAAGATGGCAACAAAGTGGTGTGGTAGCTCCATTCCGATGGTAAAATATTTTCGTCGTTTGGTATATTTTTTATTTTAGATATATTATTTTAATGCAAGTACAATAAAATGGTAGTAGGATAAAATATTTAATTTTAGTACTAAATAATATATGTTTAACAGGTATAGAGGGGTGAGGATGCCAACATGGTGACTGTCTTCCTGGCCACCCATGGAAAGGGCGCGAATCTCATTGATGAGAGGGCCTCGCAGACCTATGTAAGTATTACTTTACTTTGTGTTAATTTTAATATAACTTAGAAAATGCAAATAAATATCCATATAATTAGTAATAATTACCTTAGACACATTAGCAATTATCGAGTATCCAAACTTTTCTAGGCCGAGTATCTTAGGCTGCGTGAGCGAAGGACTGCTAGTGCACCTATTATTTATGGTAATAAACGAAAGAAGAATGTATATAAGACGAGATTTATACGAAACTCGTTTCTTTGGTTTACAAACAAGCTTGTACAATTAATCCTATACGAGGACGTCGAGTACAATTTTTAAATCTGGGTAAATATTGCTATAGGTGTCTGATCTACAGTCGATCACTTTAGCCCTTGGACCACACGATGGTGAAGAAGCGCCGTGGAAGACAGGAAGCAGCTTCGGAGGTTGCTGAAGAGGGTGGATGGACGATGCCAAAGTCGTCGATCGCTACTCCTTGCCTGAGCTCCGGGTTCTTTTCTCTCTCGAGGACTCTTCGACTTCTCCCCTAGATCTTTTCTCGACCTTTGGTTCGATCTTTTTTGAAGTTCGACCTTGTTCGAGTTTTTTGACCTATTTTCTCGACCTTGGACCTCTGTCAATAAAGGTCTCTATTTATAGAGTTTTGGTGACAGTGACCACTCAGTTGGTGTAGAAACCAAGAAGTGGAAAGTACAGCACCCTTTTACACGATAGTTAAAATAACCACTGCCTGCGTATAGATGATCTTTTGTATGAGCGTATGACACGTGTCCAACTAAGGGACAAACGAGTATAACTGCTGCGAAGATCACGGCGTAGAAGCCACGTAGGTAGGTATCCCTCGTGTAGAAGAGGTTGGCGTAGAAGCCAATGTCTGTCACCATGGCGTAGAAGCCAAGTAGGCATAGAAGCCGAGTAGACGTAGAAACCTGATGGCATAGAAGCCGAGTAGGCACAGAAGCTGAATGGGCGTAGAAGCCGCTGCGTAACGTGCCTGAGTGATGATGTGGATGTCTCAACCGAAATTACGGCTCTTGGAGATATAATCAAATCTCTCGTATTAAATGCAGAGATCCGCCATCATCCTGTGCATTAATTGCAGAGGCGTGTTCTAAAGGCCTGCCACCGTTCTGAGCATTAGGTGCAGAGACGTACCTCGGGCCCTATACGAAGAGCAGCTTTTGACATGGCAGTCGGTTTATCTTCCGCAGAGCGTAAGAAGCTCACGTCTGCTTGTGTAAAATAAGGTAGCGTATTCCCTCGTATGCGTTAGAGCAGTTTACGCCGAGGAGATGTCACTAAATGACGGTTCGGTGATATTTAATCAAATTCCCTGCATTAAATGCAGAGATCCGCCATCATCCTGTGTATTGAATGCAGAGGCGCATCCCAAGGGGTCTGCCACTATTCCAGCCGTCGTCTTGGTAGCCGTGCAGTGCTTTCTGTTAGAAGTCAGACGTCAGGTTCACTGCTTTATTTGACAGGATCATTTCGGGGAATACGAAGCGTTCCTCGTACGTTTTAAATGCTACATTGAAAGCGGATGAGTTTTACGCCATAGAGGCGATGAAGCGTCCTGTCTACGCTGAAGTAGCCTGGACATACCGCACTTACGCGGATGATCCTTTGAGCTTATATTGTATGCTGAGCTCAGTAGAAAAGCTCCGTTGTACGCTTGATAGCTCTGAGGTCCTCTGTTTATGCTGCCCTGCGTCACCATGCTGCGTAGAGCTATGCGGCATATTTTTTATGCTTCTACACCTATAGCGGAAGAGGCTGGTACTTTCTCGCAGCCCTCTCCAGCTCCATCAGTGGACGAGCTATGGATGACCACCGTTGGTGGTCTCCAGAGTGGTACGTACAATAGTACGAGATCTTATGGCATCATTGTTGCGACACAGTCCTCTAGGGCCTCCACTGCAAGTGTGCATTCCCCACGGCCCTCGCAGGCATCGGCCCGAGTCCAGGAGACCGTTGACCATCAGATTGTGTCTCTCGGTGATGAGTTGCTGTGAAGGGTAGAGGAGCAGCCCCTGTTCCAGCTGCAGGCGGACGATGTGACGCTCATCGCACAATTTGATACGCTCGATCGCAGCATCATGGAGCTCAGGGATATGACATCTGATCTTAGAGCGTCGATAGAGCGCAGCATGATGAAGCTACAGGCATCACAACTATCCATAGGCGAGAGACAGACGATGATGCTGGATTCAATAGTTCAAAGTAGTACGAGGTTGTTATCTACCATGGATTCATACGACCATCGACTAGCAACGTTGGAGCAAATATGTCCTCTTGGTGCGCCTTCATCGACACAGACTCCACCAACGTCAATGCCTTCTCAATCGACAACGGTATCAATTTCAAGGGAGTAGTATGATTTATTATTGTCCCTGATGTGCAACGTTAGTCAGCCTCCTACAAATTCGCAGTAGTCCTAGTTAGGATAGTTTATTGATTGTTTGTGTTTTGACCTATGATATTTGGTCATTTATTAATATTCTTTATTTTTGAGGCTTTTATACTTTATTTCTTGCACTCAGTTGTGTGGATATTTATTGTAATTTTTACGAAAAAATTTCTCCTGACTTGGTTTGTAATCCCAATATTTTATTTTTTTTAAATTTTACTATATTATTTATATTAGATATATGTTAATTTACTGGTTTTGAGTGTTCCACCGAAGACATCAGCGAACCCTGCGAATTCAACGGAGGGTTGCAACGAGTCTATTTTTATAAATTGTGAATTCATAAACTGCATGAGGATTTGTTTGGAAACTATTTTATATTATTTATTTTTTTACTGAAAATTTAGCGACATTTTGCGATGTTTATATACGTCGCTAATTATGTCGCTAAATCGTTGCTAAATTCATTGTTGAATACGTTACTAATTATGTCGCTAAATAAGTCGCTAAATATGTCGCTGAATGTCGCTAAATTGTTGGCATGGCAGTATTTGTCAGGTCAATAAAACATCGGTAAAGGTGTTGCAAAATATCGCTAAACAGGTAAAATTTAGACTGAATTTCCCTCATATGTAATCACGAAAATGAAGAAAACCCTTGTAGACTGGATTTCCCTCATATGTAATCATGATTTTGATCTTTAATAAAGTCGTCTTTCTTCTCAGCATATGATTGTCTTGCCATATGTTGCTGTGAAGTCTGAATATGTGTAGCTTCGACACGTCTGATTCTTTACGCTGACTCTATTTTTTAGAAAGAGTACTAGGTCCTGTCCTGCTTTTTTACGCATAGCTAGGGACGTGCGAAAAGCCGCTTAGTATTCGAGTGTTCGAACTGTCCTGTTGCTAGGAATAAGGAACCGCGTAGAATTCTGAACTGTTGCTTCTGATAAACAGAATTCCTATTCAGACTTTATCTTCAAGAATGATTTCTCGAAAAGTTCCTTGGAATCAGGGCGAGAAATGGCTGTCAAACTGAGTCTGCCATCTTGAGCTGTTAGATAAAATATTCAGACTAGAGTCTGGATGAACTTTGAATCGACCCACGAAGAAGAGTAATTTTCAATGTTGAACTCTTTATGCTTTGGGTATTTGGGGATATCTTCTGGTCAAGAGGGAGTATCTTCTGCGTGAACTCTTGCAATTGACCGCTTTGAGAATCGTTCGGATGTACGCGTACTCTGGCCTACGTATCTTTCAGATGTGTGGAGAGTCATGGCATAAGATCATAAGTTCGTAGCCTCGTGAGCGTGAACTAAACACCACCGAGCGTGAAATCGTAGACTTATAGTTCCTGAGCGTGAAGTCGTAGGTTTGTAGCCTCTCGAGAATAAAAGCTAACCGAGCACAAAGGCATCCGGGTGTAAAACCGTAGACTTGTAGCCTGCTAACGTAAAACCGTAGATTTGTAGCTGTCGAGCGTAGAAAGTTCCTCAGTGTAGAACTGTAGATCTGTAGCCTGCGAAAAGAAAATTTTCTGAGCGTAAAATTGTGGATCTGTTGCCTCTGAGCGTAAACTAAACGCCATCGGAGCGTGAGATCATAGATTTATAAATATGGAGCATGAAGTCATAGGTTTGTAGCCTCTCGAGCGTAAAAGCTAACCGAGCACAAAGGCATCCGGGCGTAAAACCGTAGACTTGTAGCCTGCGAGCGTAAAACCGTAGATCTGTAGCTTCTCGAGCGTAGAAAGCTCCTTAGCGTAGAAACCACGAATCTGCTTTGCATGAAAACTTTTTGAATTCGCTGACTGTCCGCCTTTCGAGATCAATAGGCTGACGTAGTCCCCAATCATAACCGAATATTAATTGTCTAATTTGGCTAGGGTTTTGAGGAGTCCATCCGAACTCTATATATTCTCCAAGTTTTTTTTGAGAGAAAAACTTTTCATCCGTCTTCTGCGAGAGAAAGCCTTCGTTTGTTCAAGTTCTCCTTTGTTTCTTCTCCGAGTATTCGAAGTTTCCAGTAATGGCCTCGAAGAAATCCTCCTCCTCTAAGGGAAAGAAGGTCGATTCTTCTTCCCGTTCTTCTGCTCAAGCAAGAGCAACTTCTGTCGGGCAAGGCGAGCTTCCTTCTGAGCGGAGCGTCCCGGCGATGAGTAGTGCTCCCGGCCTGAAAGGTAGAGTTTTAGGGACGAAAAGAGACCGATGAAAAATCCTTCGCAAACGTTGAACGTGACCGCACTAGGTTGTCTTCTGTGCTGATAGCCTCTTTGAGGAAGATGATGCACAGGGACGTTTCATCTTCTACGCCCATATTTCTAATGTGCCAGTGTAGAAACTCCATGTTTTTGCAGTCGGGCGTAAAAGCTTTGACTGTCGAGAATTTGGTGCATACTACAAAATTTGAGTCGTACGCCCATGGATGAGAGTCCTTGCGTAAACTCGAATTTTGCCAGTCTGGCATAAAGCGCAAACTGTATACTGCCGACTTGAATCGTACGCTTGTGGATGAAAATTTCGGCGTAAATGATAAAGCTTGTACAGTCTTGGCGTAAAGCACAGACTGTTGGCTATAGGCTGCAAGATTGTAATGTCTAGTATAGAAACTGACATGTTTTCTTTGCACTCCTGCAGTTAACTTGCATGAGTCTCCGCTAGCCGACGTGATGGGTTCTGTCGCCAGGATGCTGCACTCCAACTATCTGGAGGATCTGTCGTATGTTAGATTTCCTATCTCCAGGCCCCAGTATCCCGAAGGAAGGGAATTTTTGATATCGGGTCAGGGCGAGCGAACGCTGCTGAACATGATTAATGGAGAGCCCCTGACGTACGTAGATGGGGAGCAGTATATAAAGCCAGCTTTTCTCTTTGGGGACATGATCGACAAGCAGTCCCAGACGAAGCCCAAGAAAGAACTCTGGGTTTTCCCTGCCGGGGGCTTAGTCTTGTATCTGCCCAAGATGCCGAGGGATTATCCCATCTCGGCCTTCTTCCATGCCACACATCCCAGGAAGATGTCGTGGACGCTGACTCCCGATCTTCAAGGCAGGCCGGGGAAGATCTTCTACCAGAAAGGATCTGGTTTATTTGTCAGCCGCCCTTCCAGTCCAGTAACGCCGTTCAGAGGATTGTACCTGGGCAGTGTCCCGAGTGAAGACAGCTTAGTGCTCCAGCCGGTGCAATTGTCGACCTTCTGCAATGATTTTATGGGGCACGGAGGACTGTACCCCAAGGTGAATCCTTGGTGCAATGGGTGGATGACCCCAACAAACCTTCGATGGGCTCGCTTAGTTAATTGGGCCCTGGAGCTTTTTCAGACCGAGTTGGAGAGAATTGGTCTGTTTGCAGCTGTGAGTGCCACTAGTGTTGGGTTACCTCCTAACCCCAATCTATTTCTGGCACTGATGGAGCGATATATTTTGCTCACCGGGACTTTTGCCACTCCACTGGGGGAGTTGGGATTGGCCCTCCATGAGATGGCAGAGATCTCGAGACTGTCGATGGGGGATACTCCCTATGAAGAGTATATCCCCACGAACCGGGAGCTGAGGGATTCAGACCCTCGGGTAGTGGAAGTGTACCAGGAGCTGATGTCTCACTACCTTGCTTGCACTGCCTTTTATGATGAGCCTTCGAATTTGGCTCACACCAACAGATGGACGTCCTACCTCTTCTTTCATCGGGCCAGGACTGCTCAGCCGGAGAAGGTATTGGAAGGCAAGGATCAGACTGTGAATCCTCTGAGCGTGCTTACAGCTCAGGTAGTCGATGATCTTATAGAGGATGCTGGGGCTCCAGATTAGATCCTCGACGAGGGGATAGGAAGATATCCTGCAGGCACTAAGGCCTACAGTTATATGAGGCATTACTGCAGGCCTCTGTCCAAGGAAGCTCAACTGGCTGGCTTCCTCTCTATATGGCTGCGCCGACTGGTGGTACCCGGGATCACATCCGCGGATCGTATTCACCGCAACATCATATGGCCTGCAGTGCATCTGGTGTTCGGGGCGAGACTGGGCTTGCTCTCGGCCATGGTGTGTCGTATACAAGCTGGCTTGAGGGCGATGACTGAGACGCTGCTTGCCGATGAAACTCGGCGTGAAAGCTTTCCCCGGTTGGAATTGCCATATCTGTATTTGATGGGATGGTTAATTTTCCATAACCCCCGAGTGATGTCTCCAGGTTCCGGCAGTAGCTTGGGGGGTAGTTTCTTGCTGAATTACAAGAAATCCTCCTGGAACGTTGTCACAGTCTTAGACTGTCGACGGGTGCTGAATTGCGGCCACAGCTGGAAGCTCTTTTGCACTGTCCCCCCTGTACATCGTAATCAATCGGGGACTAGGCTCGAGGACTCAGGTAGAGAGAAGACCGCTCTTTCTCCTGAAGCCTTTAATTGGTTGGTCTGTATTAGACCTTCCCACTTGCTGTACAGAAGTGAAGACCAGTGCTTCTTTGAACCCTACCTGCCTAGTCGGTTTACCAGGCAGTTTGGGTACGATTAGTTGCACGTGGGCAACGCCATTACCAGCTTCAGGTCCAGAGGTGGACTCATTGATGGAGCGAAGGGATGGCAATATTTTATCATGGGCTGCACTGGGGCAAGTTTTATTGTGCCCGTCATCACACTCTCCACGGAACTACGCATCCTCTATATGTATGCCCAGTTCTATGTGGCCACCAACACCTTCCATCGCGATTTTGATATGCATGGAAGTTTTAGGGTGCCCTCTTCGAAGCCTGGGGGAAGAGTCGAGGTACCCTCGGTTTCTTCTGATGAGGATGAAGGGTCCGTTACTCCGGATGAGCCTCTTGTATCGGTACCGAGGGGTGAAGTACCTCCGCCTGCAGGGGCTTTGGTAATCTCTGGGAAGTGAAGGGCTCCTGCTTTGAAGAAGGCTTCCCCCCATAAGAGGAAGAAGAAGACGATTACACGTCCTCTCCGGATTCCTGGTATCAAGGCTCCTGGAAGTGAGCCTGCTCTTCCCCATGTTGGGGATGATTCTTTGATTGGAGGTTCCAAGCCTTTTAGAGAGGGACCTTCTACAGTTTCGGCCGGCGGTGTCGGAGAATCTCAGCTGGGGACTGCTGTTGCTGCTACTGCTTCAGGTAGTGGAACAAAGTCACCTCCGGGGTTGAGTATAATAAGATTCCGTACACCTTTATCCGGATCAGCGTCGGGAAAGACCCCTACCGTGCCTGTTAGCGCCTCTAGCGAGAATCCAGCCGATGAGCCACGGTTGAAATTTGACGAGGACTTGGACGACTATTTGCTAGAGTCAGTTAGCATGCCTCCTTCTCCAGGTATGACAACTTGCTTAGCGTCACTAAGAAATGATTTAGCTGTACTGGCTGCAGATGCGACATACATGCCGTCGACCATGGGTAAATGTCGTCGTTATGCCTCTTCTTCAGGAAAGTTTAACATTTACGTTAATATTAACTTCCTTTTGTCTTATTTTCAGGAGAGGACCTCTTCGGGGAGGGCGATGCACATGCGGCCTTCGGCTCTGTGTCAGGTCCTGGTGGCGACACGGAGGTGGCTAATGTTGAGGAGGAAACATCTTCGGGTGCCGGCTCGCCTGCCGACGAGATTCCGATACCTCGAGAGGAGGATGAACCTGTCATTGCGACATCGCCTCCTTTGAGTACGCTGTAGAAGCATGAAAAATACGCTGACAAAAGCTACACGGCGTATTGACACAGAGCAGCACAAGCAAAGGCCTTCAGTGCCATCAGGCGTAAGAGCTCAAGGGTGCAGCGCGTCCAAAACCGCTTTGGCGTAGACGGGACCCCCCCCATCGCCTCCAGGGCGTAAAAACTCAGCCGCTCTCAAAGCAGCGTTAAATAGCGTACGAGGAACGCTTCGTCTTCCCCGAAATAAACCTGTCAAGTCACGCAGTGAACCTGGCCTCTGACTCCTGACAAAAAAGTGCTGCACGGCGACCCAGACGACGGCTGGAAACAGGCACAGACCCCTCAGGACGCACACCACAGTATAATGGCGGATCTCTGCATTTAATGCAGAGGATTGGGTTAAGATACCACCGAACCGTCGTTTACTGACGTCCCCTCAGCATAAACCGCTCTTCTGCGTACAGAGGGATACGCTGCATTGTTTTACACAGGCAGGCATAAGCCGGTTTACGCTCCGCAGTAGACAAACCGCCTGCCACGTCAAAAGCTGCACATCGTACGGGACTCGAGGCACGTCTCTACGTCTAAATTGCACGAAGCGGTGACAGGTTCAGTCAAGGCACGTCCCTGCAACGGATGCATAGAAGGGTTGCAGACCTTCGAAACACGTCTTCGCATTTAATGCACAGGATGATGGCAAATCTCTGTAGAAGATTTGATTACATCTTCGAAAGCCGTGATTCCGGCTAAGATGTCCCCGTCAGCACTCGGGCACGGTACGCAGCGGCTTCTACGCCCATTCAAGACCTGTGCCCCTTCGGATTCAACGCCCCTCCGGCTCTCAACGCCTCTCCGGCTCCTACGCCTATCCGGCTTCAACGCCTCTCCGGTTTCTATGCCTATCCGGCTTCAACGCCCCTCCGGCTCTCAACGCCTCTCCGGCTCCTACGCCTATCCGGCTTCAACGCCTCTCCGGCTTCTATGCCTATCCGGCTCTCAACGCCTATCCGGCTTCAACGCCTCTCCGGCTTCAATGCCTATCCGGCTTCTACGCCTATCCGGCTTCTACGCCTATTCGGCTTCTATGCCTATCTGGCCTCTGTGCCAGGGTGACAGTCATTTGGCTTCTACGCCAACCGTTTCTACACACGGGATACCTACCTGCGTGGCTCTTACGCCGTGATCTTCGTAGCAATAGTACGCGTTGTGTTCCCTTAGTTGGACCCGCGTCATACGCTCATTCAAAAGATCATCCATACGCAGGTATTGGTTACTTTAACCGTTGTGTAAAAGGGTGTTGTACTTCCCACTCCTCGGTTTTTACACCGACGGAGTGGTCACTGTTACCAAAACTCTATAAATAGAGACCCCTATCAATGGGGAACAAAGGCGGAAAAAAAAGAATTATTATCCAGGGGAGAATTACCGTCCAAGGAGAGAGAGAGAGAGAGAGAGAGAGAGAGAGAGCCCGGAGAGCAGGCAAAGAGCAGGGATCGACGACCTTGGCCTCGTGCATCCAACCTCTTCTGCAACCTTCGAAGCTGCTACCTGTCTTCCACGGCACTTCTTCAACATCGTGTGGTCCAAGGGCTAAAGTGATCGACCGCAGATCAGACACCTATAGCAATTTATACACAGATTAAATAAATTGTACTCCCACATCCTCGTATAGGATTACATTGTACAAGTTTGTTTGTAAACAGAAGGGCACGGGTTTCGCATAAACCCCGTCATTGAAATACAATTTCATTCCTTTCGTTTAATACCACAAACAAGATGGCGACTCTGCTGGGGATATCTTTCTCTTCTGACGAGGAAGTAATTGCTCAACACGATACGGTATCCGTGGGAACCGTGAAGAAGACGCTGGTCGTTCATTTCGACCAGTCAGCCTACGAAGACATGCTTCGAGCCGGGGGTAGCTCTCGCCCTCTCTCCGTCCAGGACAACAGGAAGCTGCGCAATGTGTGGATGCCCAAGACATCCTCTACTATTCCTGTGGACTCTCCGATCTCTCCGGACTCTCCGATCTCTCCGATCTCCTCGGCCAACGAGGTTGTAGCGACGCTCCCTCCATGCCCCGCACATAAAATTCAGTCTCCCGCTACGCGCGGTACAGACAAAACTTTGGGCGAAGCCTTAGCGCTAACCCCGAAGAATCCACTGTGCTTTACGCATAGGAAACAGTCTCCCGCTACGCGCGGTAAAGACAAAACTTCGGGCGAAGCCTCAGCGCTAACCCAGAAGCCTTCACTGCACTTTACGCGTAGAGATCTGTCTCCCGCTCCGCGCGGTACAGACAGAACTTCCGATGGTGCCTCGGCGCCAAGACAGAAGAACAGATCTCGCTCCACGCGCAAGACATCATCTGACCTCTACGGTAAACCTGATGAGCGCTGTGATCTCCACGAAGGAAAGCAAGCGGCAGGCTACTTAACCTCTCAGCCTTCACGCCAGCGAAGGAACAGAATACCTACCCTCCAAATTACGCAAGAAAATGGCGGCCGACTGAGGATCTCTCCAGCTTTACGCCAGTCTGAGCGAATCTCCGAATCACGCCAGGGAAAGCCCTTCGGCGTGAAACAAGTCCAGGTTGCGGGAGGACGTCCCCCCAGAGGATTGTCCGCCACCCAGACTGCCAGCCTGTTATACACAGGTGGCGCGGCAAGAACCTTGGTGCCAGACCCCCGCGTGTCCGCAGATGGAAACGAAAGGGAAATATCGTCTCAGGAGTAGGAGTCGTCCTGGTCACTCCTGATCAGCTCGTCATCTACCGAGCATATTCTCTTAGCGAGCCCTGCTCCAACAATGTGGCAGAATACAATGCTCTGTTAATCGGGCTCCGAGCCGCCAAAGAGCTGGGGGTCGAATCCCTGGAAGCTTTCGGTGACTCTCTGCTTATCGTCAATCAAGTCAGAGGGATATATGAAGTCCGGAATCCAGACCTCATCCCCTACCACCAAACAACGGTCGAGATAGCCATGACCTTCAAAGGATTCTTCCTGGAGCATGTACCTCAGTCTCAGAATCTGGAAGCCGATGCCCTAGCCAGTCTAGCCGCAGACTTAGCCACTCCTATAAGAAGGCAGGATTCGGTAATCCTTCTTAACAGAGACTTATTCTGTGCGAAGAACAACCTTCACATAGAACGCAGCCATGCTGTGAACACAGATCTCCCCGGAAAGGACTGGAGAAGTCCCTTCATAGATTTCGTCGCATACGGAATCTTGCCGGAGGACTCCAAAGGAGCAGTGTCCATCAAGCGACGATCATTACGCTTCTATTACGATGCATCTGCACAATGCCTATATCGCCGGACCTACGACGGATTACTGTTGAGATGTCTGTCTAACGACGAAGCACAGCAGATTATCCGGGAAGCTCACGACGGCGTATGCGGAGCACACCAACCCGGTCCTAAGCTACAGGATCGCATCAGGAGAATGGGCTATTATTGGCCTACTATGATCACAGATGCGATACGGTATGCAAGATAATGCAGAGCCTGTCAGATTCACGCAGACTTCATACACCGACCATCTGAGCATCTGCATCCTACAGTTGCATCCTGGCCTTTCGAAGCATGGGGTATGGACGTCATTGGTCCCATTCACCCGTCTTCTTCCAGAGGTCACCAGTTCATACTGGCCATCACGGACTACTTCTCCAAATGGGCAGAGGCAATCCCTCTTGCTGAGGTAAAGGCATCTAATGTGATCAGCTTCATCAAGCATCACGTCATTTATCGCTTCGGGGTCCCCCAAAGGATAATCCATGACAACGGGCCCCAGTTCATCAGCCAAGCGTTTCATCGATTTTGCGATAAAAATCGAATACACAATATCGCCTCTACGGCATACTATCCAGCTGCTAATGGTTTGGCGGAAGTTTTCAACAAAACCATTATCAAACTCTTGAAGAAGTTCGTCTCTTCAAACAAAAGAGATTGCAACGAAAAGCTGGGCGAATGTCTCTGGGCATACCGCACAACGGTACGAATGCCGACAGGCTGTACCCCATTCTCACTGGTATACGGGAGCGAGGCAGTTCTCCCTATTGAAATCCAGATCCTGTCGCTCAGGATAGCCGTGGCCAACGAGCTGACTCAAGAAAAGAATGACCTGTTAAGGCTTCAGGAGCTAGAAGGATTAGACGAGAAACGCCTCCAAGCTCAACAGCGCATCGCGCTCTACCAAGCACGCATTTTCAGAGCTTTTAATCGTAAAGTAAAGGAAAGGGTGTTCAAAGTCGGCGAGCTAGTTTTAGCCATAAGAAGGCCGATGATTCTTACTCACAGGAGTAAAGGCAAGTTCCAGCCCAAGTGGGAAGGCCCTTATGTGATCGAGACAACATTCTCGAACGGAGCCTACAGACTAGTCCAGCCCAATGGAGACCTATTAATGGCTCCTATCAACGGTAAATTCCTGAAGAAGTACTACGCCTAATCTCCTCCACTCAGGAGGAATACGGCAAGATTCTCGTAATCCGACGAAACTACTTCAAAGAAGAAACTAGTATAGGCCCACAAATCAATCATGTCCATATCACCTCTGAACTGTATTTCCTTGGAGAATCTGCCATGTCCATATCACCTCTGAACAGGCTTTCCAAGATTCTGACCATCGATTATCACCTCTGATATCGATCGTCACTTTAACTTAACACCCGTACTAAATCTAAGTACGCCAGTGGTGTTAGGTCCACAAAATCTGCTACGTCCATATTACCTCTAGCAGGGCTTGTCCTCAAACCTATTACTTGTACCTAGGTGCGCAAAAAGCAATAGGCCCACAAATCAGTCATGTCCATATCACCTCTGAACTGTATTTTCTTGGAGAATCTGCCATGTCCATATCACCTCTGAACAGGCTTTCCAAGATTCTGACCATCGATTATCACCTCTGATATCGATCGTCACTTCAACTTAACACCCGTACTAAATCTAAGTACGCCGGTGGTGTTAGGTCCACAAAATCTGCTACGTCCATATTACCTCTAGCATGGCTTGTCCTCAAACCTATTTACTTACACCTAGGTGCGCAAAAAGTAATAGGCCCACAAAACAGCTATGTCCATATTACCTCTGAGCTGTAATCTCTAGTAAAGCCTATCACGTCTATCTCACCTCTGATAGTACTTTACCTACAAAACTTGGCCAAAGCACGTTCTATCATGTCCGTATGACCTCTGAATAGATGTGCCCTGCTGAAGTTTACCGAGAGTTTATCACATCCATACCGCCTCTGGACCTGAAGCTGGTGACGGCATTGCCCACGTGCAGCTGGCCGTACCCAAATTTCCTGGCGAACCGACTAGGCAAATAAGGCTCGAAGAAGCAATGGTCTTCACTCCTGTACAGGAGATGGGAGGGTCTAATGCAGACCAGCCAATTAAAAGCCTCCGGAGAAAGATCGGTCTTCTCTCTACCCGAGTCCTCAAGCCTCATCCCTAATTGATGGCAATCTACGGGAGGGAGAGTACAGAGGAACTTCCAGCCATGGCTGAGGTTCAATGCCAGCCGACAATCTAGAACGGTGTCCACGTTCCAGGGAGAATCCTTGTAGTTCAACAAAAAAGTTCCTCCTGAGCTGCTACCAGAGCCAGGAGACATCACCCGGGATTGTGGAGAATTAACCAACCCATCAGATACAGGTATGGTAATTCCACCCTGGGAAAACTCTCACGCCGGGCTTCATCAGCAAGCAACCCATCGGTCAGAGCTCTCAAGCCCGCCTGTATACGGCACACCATGGCAGGAAGCAAGCCCAGTCTTGCCCCAAACACCAGGCGCACTGCCGGCCACAAGATGTTTCGGTGAATGCGGTCCGCGGACGCAGTACCAGGCACTACTACTCGACGCAGCCATAACGAGAGGAAACCAGCCAGCTGGGCTTCCTTGGATAGAGACCTGCGACAGCGTCTCAGGTAACTACGGGCCGTAGTACCTTCGGGGTACTTTCCTACCCTCTCAACGAGGATCTGGTCCGAAGCTTTGGCCTCCTCCATAAGGCCATCCATGACCTGGGCACTAAGCACGTCCAAACAGTTCACGGGCTCATTCTTGCCCCCCGAAACTTTCTCCAACCTGGCAGCTCTAGCTCGGTGGAAGAAGAGGTAGGACATTCACTTGGTAGTGTGGGCCAAACCAGAGGACTCGTTGTAAAAAGCGGTACAGGCGAGATATTGGCACATCAGCTCCTGATACACATCCGCCACCCGAGGGTCCGAATCCCCCAACTCCCGGTTGGTGGGAACATACTCTTCATACGGGGTATCCCCCATCGGCAGCCTAGAGACAACCGCCATCTCATGAAGGGCCAATCCCAACTCCCCCAGTGGAGTGGCAAAGGTCCCAGTGAGCGAAACGTATCGCTCCATCAGTGCCAAGAACAAATTTGGGTTGGGAGGCAACCCGACGCTCATCGCGCTCACAGCGGCATACAGCCCAATGCCCTCTAGCTCTTGCCGAAAGCGCTTCAAGGCCCAGTTAACTAGGCTGGTCCATCGGAGATTTGCTGGGGTGACCCACCCATTACACCGAGGATTCTCCTTGGGGTACACCCCACCTCGTCCCATGAAGCTGTTGCAGAAAGTCGACAGTTGGACCGGCTGGATCACAGAGCTGTCTTCGCTCGGGAAGCCACCCGGGTACAATCCCCGGAACAACGTCACAGGACCAGAAGGACGACTGACAAACGATCCCTGGTCAGCTCCTTTCTGATGAAAGATCTTCCCCGGCTTGCCATGAAGATCTGGAGTCAACGTCCACGACATCTTTCTGGGATGAGTGGCAAGGAAGAAAGCCGAGATGGAATAATCCCTCGGCATCGTCGGCAGGTACAGAACCAAGCCCTCGACAGCAATGACCCAAGGTTCCCTCTTAGGCTTCGTCTGGGACCGCTTGTCGATCATGTCCCCGAAAAGGAAAGCCGGCTTTATGTACCGCTCTGCGTCTACATACGTCAGGGGCTCCCCATTGATCATACTCAGCAGCGCCCGCTCGCCCTGAGCCGCCAACAAAAATCCCCTTCCCTCAGGATACTGGGATCCGGAGAGGGGAAATGCCACGTGGGACAAGTCCTCCAGGTAGTTCGAGTGCAGCATCCCGGCGGAGGAACCCATCACCTCGGTCAGCGGAGATTCACCCAGGTTAACTACAAAGGTGGAAAGAAAGTATGGCATTACAAAAATCTTGCACAAACATACAAAACCAAAGAAACGACAAACTGTGCTCTACGCCAGGATTGTACGAATTCGGTTATTATACGCCGGGAGTCCCCCCCACAAACGTAAAATACTTATTTTACGACATACGCCAGTTTTCGGTAGCCAGAGCTTTTACGCTCGGAACTACAAAAATATGGCGCCTTTACGCTAGCACACGAGAAATGTGGGCGTAAAAGATGAAAATGCCTCCGCGCATCATCTTCCTCAGAAGAGGCTATCAGCACAGAAGGCGACCTAGCGCGGTCACGTTCAACGTGTGCGAAGGATTTTTCGTTATTCTTGTCACCCCAAAGGCTCTACCTCTCAGACCGGGTGCGCTGCCCGTCGGCGGGATACTTTCGGAAGGAAGTCCACCTTGCCCGACCGAAGACTCCCTCGCTGGGGCAGTGGGAGAAGAAGAAGAACCTATGCTCTTTCCCTTAGCGGAGGAGGTTTGTTTCGTCACCATTTCTGAAAGCTCGAAGTGCTCAGAGAAGGAATGAAGGAGAAAAGCTCGAACAATCAAGAACTCTCGTTCGCAGAAGACGGATGAAAAGTTTCTCTCTCCAAAGCTTGGGATATATATAGAGTCCGGATCGACTCCTCGAATCCTCGGACGGACTCCTCGAGACCCTAACCAAGTCTCGCATTAATAGTCGGATATAATTAGGTGCTACGACAACCCACTACCCTCGAAAGACGGACAGTCAGCGAATTCAAAAAATTCTTCGCGCAAGACAGTTCAGCAGTTCTACGCTAAAGGAGCTTTCTACGCTCGACAGTAACAGATCTACGATTTTATGCTCGCAAGCTACAAGTCTATGGTTTTTCTCGCCCGGATGCCTTTGTGCTCGGTAGCTTTTACGCTCGAGAGGCGACAAACCTACGGCTTTACGCTCAGCAGATACCAAATCGATGATCTCACGCTCGGTGGCGCTCAGTTTACGCTCAGAAGCAACAGATCCGCAGAACTTCACGCTCGAAGAAATTCTCTTTTCAGGAGCTACAGATCCACAAGTCCTACGCTAAAGGAGCTTTCTACACTCAACAGCAACGATTCTACGGCTTTACGTTCAAGCAGCTATAAGTCTATGGTTTTTCTTGCCCGGATGCCTTTGTGCTCGGTAGCTTTTACGCTCAAGAGAAGACAAACCTACGACTTCACGCTCAGGAACCACAAGTCTACGACTTCACGCTCGACGGTGTTTTACGCCCAGACGCTACAGACTGAGGATTTCGCACTCCGCGACTTTCCGCTTATCCAAAACAGTCCCCGACCCGGTCAAGTGCAAAGAGTTCACACACAAGATACTCGTTCTTGACCCCAATTACCCAAAACGGACAGAGTACAATCATTAAGAAATTACTCTTTTCGGGTCCCAAAATTGGAGGTTCATCCGGACTCCAGTCTGAACATCTCGTCTGTCAAAATGACAAAAGCTCAGCCAGAATCCTCGACCCTGTTTCAAGGGAGTTCCGAGAGATCATTCTTGAAGACGAAGACTGAACAAAGTTCTGCTCATCAGAAGCAGCAGTTCAGAACTCTACGCGGTTCCTTAGTCCTAGCAACAGGACAGTTCTAAGTGTTCAAAATGCTAAAGCAGCGCTCTATGCACTATCCGCTGCACGTAAAGAACAAGACAGAACCTAGTACTCTCTATACAGAGTCGCGTAAAGTATCAGACGTGTCGAAGCTGCACACATTCAGACTTCACAGCAACGTATGGCAAAGTGATCATATGAAGAAAAGACGACTTTATTGAAGATTAAAATCATGATTACATATGAGGGAAATCCTGTCTACAGGGGTTTTTCTTCACTTTTCATGGTTACATATGAGGGAAAACGCCTCTATTAGAGGTTTCCTCATCATCGTCTGAAGATTGCCCAGAAGCTGTACTGACAGGTTCTCGCTGGGCATCAATTCTTCATCCATCTTCTCCAGCAGTTCATCGGCTACCGCAGCCATGAACAAAGAAGATGATAGTGGCGGGAGGATACAAAATGGGCACAGACCCATACTCCAACAGAAGGCAGATTACAAAACTGCTTTCCTGCCTCCAGCGCCATGACAGATCGCGTTGGGATATTTCTCCCAACTCGATCCCGGACGGAGCCAGTCTATCTACTCTCGTCCCCGGAGACAAAGGAAGAAGACGCCGCTTGCAGGCGGCATGGTCTAAAGCGGCCCTTCCTCTCCCCTGGTGCAACGCCATACAAAGTTGCTGATTATCCCGAGCAAGGAAGGCTAAGATATCCTTCCATGATCCATCGCTGCAGTGGACGCTTGCTCGAAGATGCCGTCTTTTTCGGCTCCCAACATGCTAGAAGAACATGATCTCCTTCTTCCTCAGATTGACCCGACGAACTCCGGCGATCATTTTAGCATGGTGATGGGAATATGGGGAAACAGGTTAACCCCCCCCCCCCCCGCCTTTTTATAGGCAAAAGAGATCACAGCGGTCCCCAATAAATCTGCCATAAAGGCCGCACCGACCGTTTCAACGCTCCATTCGGAAATGTTTCGAGTCACGAGGGGCCATTCATGCTTCATTCAAAGCATTTCAAATTCCAAGGAATTTAAAAGCTTTGAAGGGGGTCTTATAGAAGCATGAAAAATATGCTGACAAAAGCTACGGGGCGTATTGACACAGAGCAGTGGAAACAAAGGCCTTCAGTGCCATCAGGCGTAAGAGCTCAAGGGTGCAGCGCGTCCAAAACCGCTTCGGCATAGATGGGACCCCCCCCCATCGCCTCCAGGGCGTAAAAATTCAGCCGCTCTCAAAGCAGCGTTAAATAGCGTACGAGGAACGCTTTATCTTCCCCGAAATGAACCTGTCAAGTCACGAAGTGAACCTGGCCTCTGACTCCTGACAAAAAAGTGCTGCACGGCGACCCAGACGACGGCTGGAAACAGGCACAGACCCCTCGGGACGCACACCACAGTATGATGGCGGATCTCTGCATTTAATGCAGAGGATTGGGTTAAGATACCACCGAACCGTCGTTTACTGACGTCCCCTCAGCATAAACCGCTCTTCTGCGTACAGAGGGATACGCTGCATTGTTTTACACAGGCAGGCATAAGCCGGTTTACGCTCCGCAGTAGACAAACCGCCTGCCACGTCAAAAGCTGCACATCGTACGGGGCTCGAGGCACGTCTCTACGTCTAAATTGTACGAAGCGGTGACAGGTTCAGTCAAGGCACGTCCCTGCAACGGATGCACAGAAGGGCTGCAGACCTTCGAAATACGTCTTCGCATTTAATGCACAGGATGATGGCAAATCTCTGTAGAAGATTTGATTACATCTTCGAAAGCCGTAATTCCGGCTAAGACGTCCCCGTCAGCACTCGGGCACGGTACGCAGCGGCTTCTATGCCCATTCAAGACCTGTGCCCCTTCGGCTTCAACGCCCCTCCGGCTCTCAACGTCTCTCCGGCTCCTACGCCTATCCGGCTTCAACGCCTCTCCGGCTTCTATGCCTATCCGGCTTCAATACCCCTCCGGCTCTCAACGCCTCTCCGGCTCCTACGCCTATCCGGCTTCAACGCCTCTCCGGCTTCTATGCCTATCCGGCTCTCAACGCCTATTCGGCTTCAATGCCTCTCCAGCTTCAACGCCTATCCGGCTTCTACGCCTATTCGGCTTCTATGCCTATCTGGCCTCTGTGCCAGGGTGACAGTCATTTGGCTTCTACGCCAACCGTTTCTACACACAGGATACCTACTTGCGTGGCTCTTACGCCGTGATCTTCGTAGCAATAGTACGCGTTGTGTTCCCTTAGTTGGACCCTCGTCATACGCTCATTCAAAAGATCATCCATACGCAGGCATTGGTTACTTTAACCGTTGTGTAAAAGGGTGTTGTACTTCCCACTCCTCGGTTTTTATACCGACGGAGTGGTCACTGTCACCAAAACTCTATAAATAGAGACCCCTATCAATGGGGAACAAAGGCGGAAAAAAAAGAATTATCATCCAGGGGAGAATTATCGTCCAAGGAGAGAGAGAGAGAGAACCCGGAGAGCAGGCAAAGAGCAGGGATCGACGACCTTGGCCTCGTGCGTCCAACCTCTTCTGCAACCTTTGAAGCTGCTACCTGTCTTCCACGGCACTTCTTCAACATCGTGTGGTCCAAGGGCAAAAGTGATCGACCGCAGATCAGACACCTATAGCAATTTATACCCAGATTAAATAAATTGTACTCCCACATCCTCGTATAGGATTATATTGTACAAGTTTGTTTGTAAACAGAAGGGCACGGGTTTCGCATAAACCCCGTCATTGAAATACAATTTCATTCCTTTCGTTTAATACCACAAACATACGCCGATGACTTCGATTGTTGCTGGCGCATCTTCTTTTATCGTGCCACCTGTTGAGGCGACGATTGTGGCCACATCGATTATGGTCGTCCCTGGAGGGAGGTTCGCCAATATCGCAGCCACTCCCAGCGTCTATTCGGGCCTAGCCCAGCTGACTGAGCAGTACACCAGTAACTTCTATACCACCTTGAAAATGTTAATATCAATGGTGTTGGAGAAGAATCTGAGCTTCGAGGTTCTGAAGAGGTCCTCTTAGGCTGTGATAGTGCCGGTCAGGGAATTTCACGATACTGGGGTAGCTGATGCCCTGGAGGAGATAGTCAAGGGTTTGGAGTAGCCCATCAACGAGTATCTGCGGCTGTCTCGAGGCAGCGTTGATGGTCTCATTCAAGCTGAATACGACTCCTTGACTACAAAGCTGGGGGAGCTGGAAGCTCTGAGCAAGTCCATGGAGATGCGACAAAAGGAGATGAATGATGAGCATACCCTCTTAGAGTGTGTCGTTCCCCAGTTGGCCTAGAGCAAAGCTGAACATGAGGGAAATGAAGTGAGAGTCCGCAAGTTGGAGGCTAAGCTTGCCTTAGCGAAGGAGTGGTCTCGCGCTTCAGCCGCAGGTGTACATGTGTTACAGAGCCAAATAGAAGCGGCTCAACAGAACTTGGCCCATACGAGAGCCATGCACGCCGCTCTTGCAGATGCTCTGTCTGATTTATCTGGCTTGAATGATGAGGAGACGAGGTGGAAGCGAGCTCGAGCTACCATTTTGGACTCCAGGAATGCGAGGATGGCTGTACTGGCACAACAGATTCGCGATTTGACCGTCCCCCCTTCATGATGTACTTTTGCTTTACAAATATAATTTTGCTCTCTTTTGGGAATAATAAAGAGGCTTTTCATCTGACTTTGTGGACCCATCATTTTGGAATGTAAATGACAGGTTTGGGTAAAAGTTATATCAGAGGTAGTATGGACGTGATATACTCTCGATAAACTTTAGCAGGGCACATCTATTCAGAGGTCATACGGACATGATAGAATATGCCTTAGTAGGTCATATCTATTCAGAGGTTATATGGGCATGATAGAATATGCTTTGACTAAAGTTTGTACACAAAATACTATCAGAGGTTATATGGACGTGATAGGCCTTGCAGTTCCAAATTAATCGAACATATCTATTCTGAGGTTATATGGACATGATAGAATACGACCCAACTAGTTTCATTTTGGAAGTAGTTTTGTCAGAATAAGATTTTTGCCATATTCCACTTGAGCAGAGGAGATTAAGCATAGTACCTTTTCAGGAATTTGCCGTTGATAGGAGCCATTAGCAGGTCTCCATTAGGCTGGGCTAACCTGTAAGCGTCGTTTGAGAACGTCGTCTCGATCACATAAGGAACTTTCCATTTGGGCTGGAATTTGTCCTTACTCTTGTGAGTAATGATCATTGGCCTTCTCACAGCTAAAACTAGCTCGCCAACTTTGAACACTCTTTCCTTTACTTTATGATTGAAAGCTCTAGAAATACGTGCCTGATAGAACGCGATGCGTTGCTGAGCTTGAAGGCGTTTCTCGTCTAATCCTTCCAGCTCTTGAAGCCTTAGTAGGTCGTTCTTCTCTTGAGTCAACTCATTAGCCACGGCTATCCTGAGTGACAGAATTTGAATTTTGATGAAAAGAACTGCTTCACTCCCGTAGACCAATGAGAATGGGGTACAACCTGTCGGTGCTCGTACTGTTGTACGGTATGCCTAGAGACATTCTCTTAGCTTCTCGTTCCAATCTCTCTTGTTTGAGGAGACGAACTTCTTCAAGAGCTCGATAATGGTTTTGTTGAAGGCTTCCGCCAAACTATTAGCAGCTGGATAATATGCCGAAGAGGCCATATTTTGTATCCGATTCTTATCGCAAAATCGGTAAAATGCATGGCTAATGAACTGAGGCCCATTGTCATAAATTATCCTTCGGGGGATCCCGAAGCGATAAATGATGTGATGCTTGATGAAGCTGATCATATTAGATATCTTCACCTCAGCAAGAGGGATCGTCTCTGCCCATTTGGAAAAGTAATCCGTGATGGCCAGTATGAACCGGTGACCTCTGGAAGAAGACGGGTGAATTAGACCAATGATATCCATACCCCATGCTTCGAAAGGCCAAGATGCAACCGTAGGGTGTAGATGTTCAGACGGTTGATGTATGAAGTCTGCGTGAACCTGACAGGCTCTGCATTGTCTGGCATACTTGATTGCGTCTGCGATCATAGTGGGCCAGTAGTAGCCCATTCTCCTGATACGATCATGTAGCTTAGGACCGGGCTGATGTGCTCCGCATACGCCGTCGTGAGATTCACGGATAATCTGCTGCACTTCGCTATCAGCGAGGCATCTCAGTAGCAGTCCATCGTAGGTCCGGCGATATAGACATTGTGAGGCTGCATCAAAGTAGAAGCGTAAGGATCGTCTTTTGACGGATACTGCTTCTTTGGGATTCTCCGGTAAGATTCCGTACGCCACAAAATCTATAAAGGGGCTTCTCCAGTCTCTTGTGGGAGGATCGGTGTTTACACCGTAGCTGCGTTCTATGTGAAAGTTATTTTTCACATAAAATAAATCCTTGTTAAGGAGGATCACCGAATTCTGCCTCCTTATAGGAGCAGCTAAATCTGCAGCTAGACTGGCTAGGGCATCAGCTTTCAGATTCTGAGATCGAGGTACATGCTCTAAGAAGAACCCTTTGAATGTCACGGCTATCTCGACCATTGCTCGGTGATAGGGGATGAGGTCTGGATTCCGGACTTTATATATACCTCTAACTTGATTGACGATGAGCAGGGAATCACTGAAAGCTTCAAGAGATTCAACCCCTAGCTCTTTGGCGACTTGGAGCCCGATTAGTAGAGTGTTATACTCTGCGACATTGTTGGAGCAGGGCTCGCTAAGAGAGTATGCTCGGTAGATGACGAGTTTGTCAGAAGTAACCAGGATAATTCCTACCCCTGAAACTATGTTTCCCTTGGGACCAGTCCTGGAGGCGCCATCGAAGAATAGTTGCCATGCGTCACTTTCCATTACAGAATTACATTCTGCAACTTCGTCGGAAATATCCTCGTATAATTTGGAGGTCTCCGGGATCGGATGAGCAGCTAGGAAGTCAGCCAGTGCTTGGCCTTTGATGGACTTCTGAGGGACGTACACTATGTCATACGGCGTTAACAATATTTCCCAGGTCGCGAGTCAGGAGTTAAGAACACTTGGCTTGTTCATCAGTACCTAAAGAGGATTGATCCTGGAGATAATGTGAATCGTCTGGCCTGCAACATAGTATCGCATTTTCTGAATAGCGAACATCAGGGCCAAGCATTCTTTCTCCACCGGGTTGTACCGGTGTTCGGCTCCGACCATCATCCTGCTGAGGTAGTAGATAGCCTGTTCATGTCCCACATCGTTCTTCTGTGCGAGAAGAGCTCCCAAAGAATGATCCATCGCTCAAACATACAGCAAGAATGGTCTTCCTATGACGGGAGGTACCAAAACAGGCGGACGAGTGAGGTAGCGCTTGATATCATTAAACGCTTGTTGGCAGGCTTCGTCCCATATGAAGGATACACCTTTCTTTATGAGACGGGAAAAGGGCTGGCATTTTCCAGAGAGGTTGGATATGAATCTCCGGATATAAGCCAGGCGACCTTGAAATCCCCTGAGTTCTCTCAGATTACGGGGCGGCGCATTTCTAAGATGGCCTTGACTTTATCAGGGTCCACTTGAATGCCTTTGGCGGTAATGACAAATTCCAAGAATTTGCCACTAGATACACCCAGAAAGGACTTTGTGGAATTCATTTTGAGTCAATGTTGGCGCATAAGCTCGAATACGGTCTTCAAGTCTTGGATGTGATTATCCTTGAGGTAACTTTTGACAGCTATGTCGTCCACGTAACACTCCACTGTCTTGCTTAAATGCTCGCGGAATATGTTACTCATAGCCCGTTGGTATGTAGCCCAGGCATTCTTCAATCCGAAGGGCATGACCGTATAGCAATATACCCCCAATGGTGTCCGGAAGGCAGTATGCTTCTCATCTTCAGGATGCATCTTGATTTGATTGTATCCTGAAAATCCGTCCATGAAGGACATGCGTTCAAAACCGCATGTGTTGTCGACCATGATGTCCGTAATGGGAAGGGGGAACTCATCCTTGGGGCATGCTGCGTTCAGATCTCGGTAATCGATGCAGACGCGTACTTTCCTATTTTTCTTCATGACTGGGACAACATTGGCGACCCAGTCGGGATGTTGTTCCTCCTGGATGAAACCGCAGGCTATCAACTTTTTGATTTCAGCTTCAATGGCGTCCATCATATCCGGGCAGAACCGGCATTGGTGCTACTTCACAGGCTTCGAATCGGGCAATATGTTAAGTTTATGGGTAGCTACCTTTGGATCAAGGCCGGGCATATCCTCATAATTCTACGCAAAGATGTCGATGTATTCTTTTATCAGCTGGATAACTTCTTCCCTTTCAGCTAGGGAAAGATTGTTACTGATAAATATCGGCTTCGGCGAAAGTTCATCCCCAATATTGATCTGGATAACTTCGTCTTCAGTGGGAGGTTCTTTCTGCTCGAACCAGAATTCCCATTATGTATCCATTTACTGAGCCCAAGAGTCATTCTCAAATAGCTCCGTTTCTTGTTCATCTGTCTCGAAGGAATCGGCCACTGCCATATTCACTGATAATGTTTGTTCGAGAGTCTCCGATGAGTCGGAGGGCGACGGGTCATTTTGAAAAGAGGAAAAGACATCCTTGTTTGACTCGGAAGTTGCAAGGGAGGCGGCGTATCCTAACCCGAAGCGAGTTTGTTGATAGTAGGGGTTGCCGAGTAGCGGCATCCGTCTGCCTTTCCCGTAGCTGAGACCTAGTTCCAGCTTCAAGTCGTAACCCATACTTTGCATGATTTTTAAAGCTTGCGGGCTATACCTGTGAACTTGCATTTCACCAGCATCGTCGTTGAAGGAATCTTCTTGTATAGTAGGTCCGTTGCGCCTGCGGTCGAAGACTATTGAACGCTGACTGTTGCGAGTAGGCGGAATAACGAAGATAGAGTCCTCATGCGGTCCAGAAGTCATGGTGATATTGGATGATGATGCCACTTCCCATATGTAGGGATGGTAGGAATCTATAGCTGCCAAGAATTTTTGTGCTATAGGCTCTATATCGTCATGGGGAGAGGATTCCTGATTTAGAATTTGAGCGTCGACATACTGGAAAAGAGGTCCTTTATTATCATCGAAAATCGCATTCCTGGCAGCATTTACATCAGTCGGCTGCCTGTCGCGCCGAAGATTGATGACCAAGGGTGGAGGCTTCTGGTTCAAAGTGATCACCAGAGGACGGCCTCCCCTTCCTGACCTGGTTTTGTTCGGGTGGATGGTCATAGGATCCATGGCTTTTGGACGAGTAGTTTGCCCTTTCACTCTGATTGACAGAGGTTGTTCGACAGAGGGTTCTTCAGGCTCCCAGTGGGATTCCTTCTCTGCTTCGCCTGACAACTCTTCCATGTAGCCTTGGGAGTACAACACGGCATCAGAGTAGTAGGATTCTATCCCTTTAAACGGGTTCAGGTCAGCTACCTCCGTTTGTACTGTTCCTTGAGTATCTACATATTTGAAGCATTGGTGTAGAGTCGAAGGAACGATATTGTGGTCGTAGATCCATGGTCTTCCCAGCAGGATGATGTAGGATACCTCTAAATTGATGACATAGCATGTAGCCACCGATCTGAGATTACCGATCTGGATCCTCAGCCGAATCTTCCCCAATGGCTTGCTTCTTCTTGTGTTAAAACCCACGATTGTAGTGGTGGTATAAGCCAATTCGCTGATAGGGATCCTCAGTGGTCTGAGCAGACTATGAAGAATGATGCTGATTGATGATCCCGGATCTATGTGAATCCGGTCGACCTCCATGGAACCAACTTATCCGGTATAATAGAGGGGTCTGTCATGCCTGTTATGTTTTAACAGCATGTCATCTTGAGTGAAAGTGATATTCGGGACCACCTCCATCACACTGTGGCATTGAGAACATGCCACGGGTTCTTCGTCAGGGGACTTGAGTTGGGTCAAGTATGCATCCGCCTGTACCAATGCTTCACTCAGGGCTTGACGAGTGTCTTGAGAAAGCCTGAGCAGCTCGAAGATGGACAGCCTGGCTGGTGTATTGGCTAGTTGGGCCAGGATGTCGAAGTTGTAGGGCTTCTCTAAACCTTTGTTTTGAATGTTTTTCACAGGTTTATCGAAGCGCACTTCTTTTTGCTTTCCCTTGTCCGCCGACGTTGGTCTTGAAAGACCGACTTCTGGTATGGCGGGCTCCGATTCTGAAGGCTTGGCAGCTGCAGCGTCGGTCGGTGCATCTTCCTGACTCGCTCCGTAGTCTTTGAGGTAAGCTTTCCCTGAACGGGTTGCAGCCAATACCTCATCTTCGTCTGATGTCGAAGAAGTGGCAACCATATGGCATGGTTTGCACTTTGAGTTCTTCCTAGACTTAGCCTTAGTAGCATTAGTCTCTTCCTCGAGTTCCGACACCAAATCTGGATAAACCCACATAATCTTGCCGTGCCGGGTGGTTAGGGGCACCAGGTCATGATTTTGACCTCTAGCTGGAGGGAGATTGACGATGTTCATCGTTGTCCAAAAAATAGGTGCCACACCGTCCGGGACTTCTTGGGGAGGCAGATTGCCAAATTACAGGGAGATCATATTGGCCGTGACCATCTTCTCGCTGTTGCGCAGAGTGATGGCCTTAGCATCGATCAACTCCTGGATCTTTCTCTTCAGTACATAACACGCCTTTGTAGGGTGGTGTACGTATCTGTGGAAGATACAGTACTTAGGGTTGTTGATACTGCCGGCTTCACTGGGCCGCTTCTCCTCGGGAAGGGTAATCTTGCCGCTCTTGATGAGGCACTCGAATATGCTCGAAATATCATCGTCGTCGAAAGAGTAGACTTCAATGGGCCTGGAGGTCCCAGGTCTCGTCTGCGTGGTAGCCGTAGTCTTTTGCCTGGACGTGTTGATTGTCAGGACTTCCTTCCCTTTGGAACCAGGAGGATGGTCGTTGTTGGGAGATGACCTCTTGCCTCTGTCGGAGGCAGAGATCATGATGCCATTGTCACGTGCCTTCCGACTGTTGTCTTCGGCGGCTACCGCTGAGATGATGAATGAGGGCCAATCATGGAGTTGATATGGTCCCGTGAATACCGAGATTACGGAAAGAAGGTTCTTCCTGCAAATTTCTACCAATGCCAAGTCTGGAACTCCGGGAGGCATTTATAAAATGGCTTGGCAAAAACACTCGACGAAAGTGCGAATATCCTCTCTTTCCTTCTGCTTTACTTCGACGAAAGAGGACATAGACATGTCCATCCCTCCCTCGTAGAATCGTGTGAAGAATAAAGCTTTGAAGTCTTCGAAGGACGAGATGCAGTTGTCCGCCAAGCAATGGTACCACCGATAAGCTACTTCCGAGAGACAGCCCTTGAACACCCGGGTGAGGAGGGCGTCATTCCCTTGTAATAGCACCGTCATCACACTAAAGTAGTTCATGTATTGACTTGGTAACATTTTTCCCTCGAACAAGGCCATGGTCTATGGTTTGTATCTTGGAGGGAAAGGGACTTCTTCCCAGAAAGCCGGGTAAGGCTGGTTGATTTCCAATTTCTTGAGCTGATCTTTGTGCTTCAAGGCATCGAATTGGGCTTTCAACTCTGGTACTGCCTGCATCAGATTTTCAGCCGGTAGCGGGACCACGGAGTGGTGGGGAATTGGTTGCATCGTGACTCCAACGGGAGGTACTGCATTCTCCGAGTGAGGAAGTGGAGGGACTATTGACTCTTGGTCCAGAGCAGGCTCTTGGATCGGGTTGGATGGTGGTAAGTCCACCCCTACACGTATCTGAGTTGGAGGGACCGATGCTTGAGCCATGGCAGCTGTATATTGAGTCAGCATCATCTGGTGCATGTTCTCCATCATGGATTGCATCTCCTTCAGGGAGGTCTCCAGTATAGTGATACGTTGCTCGGCGCTCCCTGATAGAGAAGCTTCCTCGTGTTCATCTCCAATGGCATAGACCCCCATCTCCCTGGGTGTCATTGAAGGATTAGTATAGGTCTCTATAGAAGTAGACTCTACACTCTCGGCCTCTGACTCGGGGGACTGGCGACCCCCAGCATCAGAATCAGAAGAGTACGAAGTCAGTTGTCGTGACCTCGAATGGGTATTTTGGAATACCCCAGCTTAAGTGTTCCTGAGGAGCTGGTTTAATCCCCTTTGGCTCAGAGTTCTGGAGGGATGATGCTTTGAGCTCGATTGTCCTCCAAGTATGTGTGAAGCCATGTTCACTGATGCGTGTGTGGGCACTTCTTCCTGGAAAGATGGAGAGTAGCTCAACCGGTCAAAAATTGACTATTTTGCTTTAGAACAGCAATAATCAATGACAATCCTATGACTATTACAATAGTGCTCTCTTGGAGACGTAATAGACATGCTGGAAGATCCCCTATCCTTGCATTTCTGGATCAGATATTCACGAAGGTGGGGAGGATTTACAGAGGAAGAAGAAATTTGCTTGTTCCTTCTGTTTACATCAGTGGGCGCACAAAGGTTGGGAACCATGATTTTCCCTGTGCCACCTGTATATAACAGATTGGCCATCTGATTAGCGGATAACCCACGAGGAGCTTGTTCTTCCGCAAACCGAGTCTGCTTTATGCTGGAGAAGTTCTTTCGGTGTGATCCTGACTGGCATAGAACTGAGGAGGTCCTCAGTCGGCCATCAGCACCTCGCGTGATCCGGAGGGCGGGCAGATTGTTCCTTTGCGGGCGTAGAGGCCGGGAACTTGAGTAGTCCACCGTTTGCTTTCCCTTGCATGGATTGCAGGGATCATCTACTTCTCTGTGGAGGGCATATGCATTTTTACACGCAGAGCGTGTTTGGACCTTCTGATTTGGCACTAGGGCACTGTCAGAAGTTTCGCCTATTCCGCCGAAGACGGGAGACTGATTTTTTTGCGCAGGGCGCGGGTGATACTTTTGGGTTGGCACTAAGGCCTTGCCAGAAGTTTTGTCTATTCCGCCGAAGACGGGAGACTAAATTTCCCGCACAGGGCACGAAGGGAGCAATGCTACAACCTCATTGGTCAGAGAAATCGGAGAGTCGACAGGAACGGTAGTGGATGTCTTGGGCATCCAGACCTTGCGTAGCTTCCTGTTGTCTTGTACAGAGAGAGAGTGAGAGCTACCCCCTGTCCGAAGCATGTCTTCGTAAGCTGACTGGTCGAACTGGACGACCAATATCTTCTTTACGGATCCCACGGATACCGCATCTTGTTGAGCAATCGCCTTCTCGTAGGAGGAGAAGGATGTCCCCAGCAGAGTCGCCATCTTGTTTATGGTAAAAAATGAAAGAAGAATGTATATAAGATGAGGTTTATACGAAACCCGTTTCTTTGGTTTACAAACAAGCTTGTATAATTAATTATATACGAGGACGTCGAGTACAATTTTTAAATCTGGGAAAATATTGCTATAGGTGTCTGATCTGCAGTCGATTACTTTAGCCCTTGGACCACACGATGGTGAAGAAGTGCCGTAGAAGACGGGAAGCAGCTTCGGAGGTTGCTGAAGAGGGCGGATGGACGATGCCAAAGTCGTCGATCGCTACTCCTTGCCTGAGCTCCGGGTTCTTTTCTCTCTCGAGGACTCTTCGACTTCTCCCCTAGATCTTTTCTCGACCTTTGGTTCGATCTTTTTTGAAGTTCGACCTTGTTCGAGTTTTTTGACCTATTTTCTCGACCTTGGACCTCTGTCAATAGAGGTCTCTATTTATAGAGTTTTGGTGACAGTGACCACTCAGTTGGTATAGAAACCAAGAAGTGGAAAGTACAGCACCCTTTTACACGATGGTTAAAATAACCACTGTCTGCGTATAGATGATCTTTTGTATGAACGTGTGACATGTGTCCAACTAAGGGACAAACGCGTATAACTGCTGCGAAGATCACGGCATAGAAGCCACGTAGGTAGGTATCCCTCGTGTAGAAGAGGTTGGCGTAGAAGCCAATGTCTGTCACCATGGCGTAGAAGCCAAGTAGGCATAGAAACCGAGTAGGTGTAGAAACCTAATGGCATAGAAGCCGAGTAGGCACAGAAGCTGAATGGGCGTAGAAGCCGCTGCGTAACGTGCCAGAGTGATGATGTGGATGTCTCGGCCGGAATTACGGCTCTTAGAGATATAATCAAATCTCTCGCATTAAATGCAGAGATCTTCCATCATCCTGTGCATTAATTGCAGAGGCCTGTTCAGAAGGCCTGCCACCGTTCTGAGCATTAGGTGCAGAGACATGCCTTGGGCCCTGTACGAAGAGCAGCTTTTGACGTGGCAGTCGGTTTGTCTTTCGCAGAGCGTAAGAAGCTCACGTCTGCCTGTGTAAAATAAGGCAGCGTATTCCCTCGTATGCGTAAGAGCAGTTTACGCTGAGGAGATGTCACTAAACGATGGTTCGGTGACATTTAATCAAATCCCCTGCATTAAATGCAGAGATCCGCCATCATCTTGTATATTGAATGCAGAGGCGCATCCCGAGGGGTCTGCCACTATTCCAGCCGTCATCTGGGTAGCCGTGCAGTACTTTCTGTCAGAAGTCAGACGTCAGGTTCACTGCGTGATTTGATAGGTTCATTTCGGGGAATACGAAGCGTTCCTCGTACGTTTTAAATGCTGCATTGAAAGCGGATAAGTTTTACGCCATAGAGGCGATGAAGTATCCTGTCTACGCTGAAGCAGCCTGGACATACCGCACTTACGCGGATGGTCCTTTGAGCTTATATTGTACGCTAAGCTCAGTAGAAAAGCTTCGTTGCACGCTTGATGGCTCTGATGTCCTCTGTTTATGCTGCCCTACGTCACCATGCTGCGTAGAGCTATGCGACGTATTTTTTATACTTCTACACCTATAGCAAAAGAGGCTGGTACTTTCTCGCAGCCCTCTCCAGCTCCATCAGTGGATGAGTTGTGGATGACCACCGTTGGTGATCTCCAGAGTAGAACGTACAACAGTACAAGATCTTATGGCGTCCTTGTTACGACGCAGTCCTCTAGGGCCTCCACTGCAAGTGTGCATTCCCCACGGCCCTCGCAGGCGTCGGCCCGAGTCCAGGAGACCGTTGACCATCAGATTGTGTCTCTCGGCGATGATTTACTGTGAAGGGCAGAGGAGCAGCCCCTGTTCCAGCTGCAGGCGGATGATGCGACGCTCATCGCACAATTTGATACGCTCGATCGCAGCATCATGGAGCTCAGGGATATGACAGCTGATCTTAGAGCGTCGATAGAGCGCAGCGTAATGAAGCTACAGGCATCACAACTATCCATAGGCGAGAGACAGACGATGATGTTGGATTCAATAGTTCAAAGTAGTACGAGGTTATTATCTTCCATGGATTCATACGACCATCGACTAGCAACGTTGGAGCAAATATGTCCTCTTGGTGCACCTTCATCGACACAGACTCCACCAACGTCAATGCCTTCTCAATCGACAATGGTGTCAATTTCAAGGGAGTAGTATGATTTATTCTTGTCCCTGATGCGCAACGTTGGTCAGCCTCCTGCAAATTCGCAGTAGTCCTAGTTAGGATAGTTTATTGATTGTTTGTGTTTTGACCTATGATATTTGGTCATTTATTAATATTCTTTATTTTTGAGGCTTTTATACTATATTTCTTGCACTCAGTTGTGTGGATATTTATTGTAATTTTTACGAAAAAAATTCTCCTGACTTGGTTTGTAATCCCAATATTTCGTTTTTTTAAAATTTTACTATATTATTTATATTAAATATATGTTAATTTACCGATTTTGAGTGTTCTACCGAAGGCGTTAGCGAACCCTGCGAATTCAACGGAAGGTTGCACCGAGTCTATTTATATAAATTGTGAATTCATAAACTGCATGAGGATTTGTCAGGAAACTATTTTATATTATTTTTTTTTACTAAAAATTTAGCGACATTTAGCGATATTTATATACGTCGCTAATTATGTCGCTAAATCGTTGCTAAATTCATTGTTGAATACGTTGCTAATTATGTCGCTAAATAAGTCGCTAAATATGTCGCTGAATGTCGCTAAATTGTTGGAATGGCAGTATTTGTCAGGTCAATAAAATATCGCTAAATGTGTTACAAAATATCACTAAACAGGTAAAATTTAGCGATGTTTAGCGACACAAAATATGTCACTAATTTAGCGACATTGTGTCACTAAACGTCGCTAATATGAAAAATATTAGCGACGCAATTACGTCACTAGAAAACGTCGCTATAGAGACGTTTTGCGAAGTTTTTTCTGTCAGCGACTAGCTTAAATGCGATTTTATTGAAACGTTGCTAATTACGTCGCTAAATTTTTTTAGCGATATTTTTAGGCCATTTTGCGACTTTTCCAGACGTCGCTAATTTGACTTATTCTGGTAGTGCATGTTGAAGAAATATATCCAGTATATATTCGATTCCAAAGTCCTTAACTTAGACTTTGAAGACAAGACAATCACTGCCAACATGGTGTATCTCCAGTTTGGTGACTTTTCAGTAATGAAGCCCCAAGATGGTGTTGTCCCGATCCCGAGGGCAATAATAAAGTTTGTAAATCTCCCTCCAGCTCGCAACCAAGCAGTCGAGCCGGTACCTATTAGCACACCATGGGGCGAGGTCATGTGAGTTCACCCAGATCTTGCTCCAGACTTGATGCACCAAGCCACTCCCTCCGCCGTCAAGTCTAATGGAAAGAAATCCAGAGCCTGCCCCATGATTTCTTCCTCCACCGAAGAATCCATAGTGGGGGCAATGAGGTTAGGTCTAGTATACCAGCACGACTATAATACGTCAGATGACTGTACACCTCCAACCATTGTACCTATCGTATTGAGCCGGGTCCATCCCAACCCCCGGCTGCAAACAAACAAAAGTAGAAGGAGACTAACTTTGACAAACATTTGCGGAAGGACATAACTCATGGGCTATAGAAGCCCTATAACTTTAATATATTGGTACAACTCGCCAATACTCTAGCTAAATTTTCACCCTTTGAGCTCATCCGTCTCTCCAAAGACACTTGTGATGCTGTAAGCGAGGCATTGCAAAACGTTGACACCTACCTGACGCAGGTCAAGCCGCCAGCCGAGAATCCCTCTGTATGCCTCCACTGCAACAATGTGATAGAGACAACAAAATATTATGTTCTCGCAATAGGACATATTGGTAAAGAATAACAGGCACGACCACTCTCTGTACTATACAGGGTATATCGGAGCCATCAAAGTGGACCGGAGGCACATCGACCCTTGTTCATCTCTCAGCATCATCCCACAAGTCTACTTCAGGCCTTAGAAATCCCAATACATCGGTTGGCAGTAACCAATACTACTATTAGCGGCTTCAATACTGGACGAAGCTACCATCTGGGAATGATTCGCCTGAAGTGTCAGATCGGTGACTTACGAACAGAGATTACTTGTTACGTCATCGACATAGACGTATCCTATAACGTCTTATTCGGACGTCCGTAGATACACAAATACATGATTGTGCCATTGACTCTATATTAATGCCTGAAGTATGTCGACGATCATGACATCGTTGGGATAGAATTTACAGATGTCGATCCATTCGAAGGAATCAAGGCATATTACTCTGACTCAATCCTGTACAAGCAAGTCCACAAGGAAGAAGGTGGTAATGACGCTGACAATGAAGCGGAGGCTGGAACAACACTACAAGAACCTTTGAGGGTCTACCTCAAAGTACGTGCCCCTAACTCGGTCCCTTCCCTCATAGTAAAACTTTACAATAAGGCACCAGAACCTCTGATTATTCGCCTACGAAGATCGAGCCGACTACCAAAAGAGGATCCAGCACCCGTTACTGCTTCTGAACCTCTAGTCATAAAACTTTGCAAAAGGCCCCTTATCGGCGTCTGCCTCTGTATCTCCTCGCCCCTGCAGGCAAATCCGAGGCCTACTACCAATGAACTTGTCACGGCCTGGGGTATATCACACCACCATCAAATCCTAAAAATTTAGAAAATAAGGATGGATTGCATTCTCACTCTTCGGGATCCTCCGTTTGGGACTCCGACACGAGTATAGGATATATGCTCAGGCAAACAATGTCTATCAATATGGTGTTTGCTCATTCAGAAAAGGATGAGGACTAGTCGCCTGAACTATTTGAGGTAGAACCATGGGCACATCATTGAGACTCACCATAGGAGTTATATTTTGAACAATGAGAACCTTCCACTGAAGATAAAGTCATACAAGTCAATCTGGACAATGAATCCTCCCTAAAACCTATCTTTGTTAGCAAAAGTTTGTCCAGTGAAGGCTGTAAATTCTAACTACAGCTCGTAAGGGAGTATATCGATATCTTTGCCTGGATCTATGAAGACATGCCAGGAATGGACCCCCAGATCATGGTCCAAAAACTCAATATCTTGTCAGATGTTAAGCCAGTAAAATAACAGCAATGGCAGTTCCGTTCGAACATCATGAACCCCATAAAAGCTGAAGTGAACAAATTAATAGCAAGCGACTTTATCCGCGATGAGCAACATTTGTATTGGGTGGCCAACATCGTGCTGGTCGTAAAGAAGAACGAAAAGATCCAAATATGTATAGACTTTCGTGATCTGAATGCAGCATGCCCAAAGGACGAATTTTTGCTCCCACTCACAGAAATAATCATCGACAACACTTGTGGCTTCGAGCGTATGCCCTTCATGGACGGATACTCGGGCTATAACCAAATAAAGATATTTTTGGATGACGAGAAGCATACATCATTCCGAATGCTGACAGTGTTATATTGCTACACACTCATGTTATTTGGTCTGAAGAATGCAGGTGCGATATACCAGCGAGCTATGAGCACCATTTTTTGAGAACATCTGTGCAAGACAGTCGAGTGTTATGTTGATGACATCGTCATCAAAAGTTGCTTCCAAGATGACCATTGTAAAATCTCTCACCCAAAAATAGGTATTTTGTGTCTATTCTATATTTATTGTGTTTATTTGGACTATTTTAAAATTAATTTAAATCCAGTTGTTGTATTAAGACACTTCACCGTAGTTTGAACATTAATGACATAGGACGACACCAAAATCTACATCATCCTTCGTACGAAGTATCCTACATGGGAGACACTACCGATAGGATCTTCATGTGACACAAAATTCGACCATTCAATATTAGCATGGCACTAGCGTAACAACCGTAGTTTATTATTTTTAAATTTTAGATATTTTTATATATGTAATTCCTTTGTGATTATTTTCCAATCCAACCTTCTTCATCAAGCAAACCATAATTTCTCCATGCCAATTTAGGTCACTTTTCTCTTTTATAGTATTTATTTATTTATTTATTACTATTTTAATCCCATAGAATCAAATCAAATCTTTGTCAAATTAATTGATTGATTATTCGTTGACTTTTAAATAACTAAAAATTTAATTAGAAAATAATTTAAACTAATCATAAACCTACCCATGACCGACCCCCCCCCCCTTCAAACCCGTGGACCCCTCTATGTCGCCGACCTCTCTCTCTCTCTCTCTCTCTCTCTCTCTCTCTCTCTCTATATATATATATATATATATATATATATATATTCTCATCTAAAATCCTAACTTTCTCTCCTTCCTCCATCACCCTAGCCACCACCTCCAAGCCGCCGACCCTTCCCCTTCCTCACGTGGACACACACCACATCCTCCATCCAAGAAACCTAGTTCTTCATCCTTCTCTCTCTAGTAAGTATCATTCTTCCTCCAACCTCTCTAATGTGTATGAATGCATGAATAAATATTTGTATATATAAATAAATAATTTTATATGTGTTTTTAACCTATTGCCATATTTTTCATTGTTGTATTTTATTTTAGAGTTTGTATGTAAAGATTTAAACCCATGAATGTATGTATGCACCCATAGGTAAAAACCTTGATTAAATCATGTTAATAATAAAGAAATATGATGTTTAAATTATTTTTATCCATATTTTTATCAATTATTTTAGAATATTAAACTGTTATTATTTTTGGAATAAATTTTATGTACAATGGGAAGGGTGGCCTAGTTTTATGTTTTCTCCAAAACTCCGCATCGAACCCTCCTAAAACTTTGTAGATAATTAGTATATGATATTATTAACCTATATTAAATTTAGTTTTTAATATATATTTCAAAAAATATTATTTTTGGTTTAAATAGTTTTTATGCATAAAAAGTTATCTAGTTGACCTAGTTTTGATGTATGCATGTTGGAGACCCTTGGACTTTGTTATGACTTAATAGTAGATGGAAAACCTAATTTTTCTATATCGATTAATATTTTTCAAGAATATATATACATATTCTAAATTTTATTAAATAAATAAAAAAAATTATGTCTATGATGTCATACCAACCATGTACCACCCATTTGCATGCATACTAGCAAGTTTGGTTGCCAACCCTAATAGAATCAACTTGTAGATAGTAAAGCTCTAATTATTATTATATAGATAAAATAAATAGTATTTATTGTATTTATTACTAATTTTATCATATTTAATTAGACTTTTATTTCTATTTAGAAAAATTAGAATTCTAGGGTTTTATTTAACAAGTTGACATAGTTTTGACAAAACTTGACCTCGGCAATTTCAGACTTAAACCCCGACAAAAAATCTTTGTTTTCTACATCTAAAATTATATTATTTTGTTTTAATTATAATTTTAAGTATTTATTCCAGAATTATCCATTTATTAAAAATTAGTTTTATTGACTTGTCGGTAACCTATTATGATCTAGTTTTAGTTTTTACTTGGTTTTTGACTAATAGAAATTATAGGAGATGACCCTTTCACTAAAACCTTATTTTCTAATAAAAAAATTTAGAATTAATATTTTTGATAATTAATGTCTTTAAAAAGTATTTTTTGTAATATTTATTGACTAGTAATATTTTGAGGGATAATTACTTGCATGTGCAATCAACGTAGAATTAAGAACTAGTTAATAACCTAATTTTAAATTTATAGTAAGAGTATAATTAGTGTAATAATTAATTGGTAGGTGTTTGAGACGTTCCTGTGGAGAGCTCCGGACCAGAATTGTTGTGCTTGCATCTTGACTTGGAAGGCAAGTACACATTGCTTGTTTGTATTGTGCAATTTACATATGCCTAGCCCTTTTTAATTTTTCACTGTGTGCACGCGTATTAGAGTAGCAGACATATCCGTGATGTTGTAAAGATATCTAGTATCTTCTGACCTGATAATATTTCATACACGTTCACTGAGTGAGTGAGTGAGTGAGTGAGTGAGTGAGTGAGTGAGTGAGTGAGTGAGTGAGTGAGTGAGTGAGTGAGTGAGTGAGTGCTTGGACTGGCGTATTGATTGGCCATCGGTACATGAGTTCACGTCATGTGTTAGTAGTTGGTGTTAGTTTGAGTTCTAAAATTTTACTGATGTCGTTGTATTCTGTCTGCACCGCTTATATGGCTCAGATTGTTCATTGGAAAGAGAGAATCTGCTAGTGAGCGTATGGAATTTTTATTTCTTACGTAAAAATGGTGCAACTATGTAACCCTCGGGTTCTACGGAATGCCTGGTGGGACGATTGTTCTTCTATTTCTTCTTCCTCATGCGCCATTAGAGATGTCTTGAGTGCACATTACATAGATGGTTTAGTTCCCCTATTTATTGTTTACTTTTTTACTTTCATGCATGTCAATTTCTTATCTACTTGTTATGTCCCTCTAAGGACCCGGCACCTTTTTCAGATCCCGACGAGCATTTATACCCGATGGATTACGAATTTGGAGATTTTACAAACAAGAACTTCGAGGGGGAGCTACAGGAGTTTCTTTGAGCATTCATTCATAGACGATAATTGCTTACTGTCTTGGGTGTCTTTATCTAGTTAGTTGACACCGGACTATTTCTTTATTGCTTAGTTGTATTCTTTCAGTATTCTTTTTTTTTTTTTTGTGGATTATTCTCCACTAGATATTCTTTTATAGTGGGTTCTGAGACTTATTCTATTCATTCAGTTTCCTAATCTGTGATATTTTGTGGATGAGACTCGATTATACCTGCCTATGATATTGAGTCTTAGTTATATTTTACAGCATACTACGACTGGTTAGGTCTATTTAATTGGATTCTTATACTTGTTCATACAGTTGGCATGTATACGTATACATGGTCCTACATATTTTGGGACTGGGGTGTAACATGTTTTAGTGGTGGCCCATGCAGGTCAAGTTAGCCATTTAGGTTACATAACTGTACCAAACGGGCTTGCACTTAGGATTAGAGTTTTAGGTCTCATCCATATTTGACTATAACTCACCTTTCTTCCAATCCGTTCTATTTGAATAAATGCTTGCATCATGTTTGATTCATGTACTCTTCTGAATCTTTCGCTTATCTTTTGCAGAGAGATGAATTTGCATAACAGACGTGCCGCTACCGGGGGCAACACGTCTCCAGGGGTCGTTGGCCAATCACCAGGAGAAGCCTCGGTGAATCATCAACTTCCAAGACCGGACGAACAAAATAATAATCTGGTTCCACCAGCTCCTCCTGTAGTTCCTAATGGAGAGCCCCCAACTACAGCAGTACCACAGGAAAGCCAGACATAGATGTTCCAATTCTTCCAGATAATGATGCTGGAACAGAGACAGTAGGCTATCGTACTGGCTGCCGAGCAGAGGCAGCAATTGGCAGAGCAGAGACAGGAAGCCGCCGAGATAAGACAGGAATTCCTGGCTGCACTTGAGAGGATAGTTGCACCAATACCTACACCAGGCCAAGCGCAAGCTCCAGTGCTACAAGCGTGTATTGGTTCAATTAAGAATTTTGTGTAAATAAACCCCAAGGCATATAAAGGCAACGAGACTCCAGAGGAGATCACAACTTGGATAACTAGCACCAGGAAGATTTTAGAGGTGTCACAGCTGCTTATAAACTTATGGATGACAGGCATGAGGACTCAGTTTGAAGAGAATGTTTATTACTGGTGGGAATCAACGGAGCGCCAATTGGGTACACACCAGACTTGGGAGCAATTCTTGGAGTACTTTGAGAAGAAATACTTTTCAGCCACTGTGAATGATACATTATACAACCAGTTTATCCATCTAAAGCAGGGGAACAAGACAGTCGATGAGTATGACTCAGAGTTTAGCTGCCTAGGTAGATATGGCACCATTTTGATACCCAATAACTGGGAGAAAGCTAAGAGATTTTATCACGAGCTGACTAAGGAGCTTCAATACTATACCAGCTCACAGTCCTAGATGTCTTATGCTAAATTATTGATGGAGGTCAGGATTTAGGAGACCATCAGCAGGGGAAAAGGGAATCAAGAGAGGATTCAGCAAGGAGGGCCTATCAGACGACCAATGGGACAGCAGCAGCAACAGAGGAAGGGACCCTACCAGCTTAGAGAGTCTCTGACTTGCCATTTATGCAGCAAGAAGGGGCGCCTACAACAGGAGTGCAGGAAGAAACTCGGGACTTGCTTGATCTGCAGACCGGGATAGCTTCAGGCCAGGTCAGCCAGAGTTTGAGTTCATGAGAGAAACTACAGAGAAGGGAGTAGGCCAATTAGGTGGAGCTTGTATGACGATAGAAGTTGTGCCTCCACCGATTAATGAGGAGTTTGCAGATGTCTTTCCAGATGAGTTATCGGTCTGCCACCAGACAGAGAAGTTGAGTTCACTATTGAGTTAGTACCGGGAATAGCGTTGATATCTTCTAATGTGTATCAGCTAGCAAAAAATGAGCTAGATGAGCTGAAGGTACAGTTGTATGAGTTACAGGACAAAGAAATCAGGCCAAATGTATCACCTTGGGGAGCCCAGGTGTTGTTCGTGTCAAAGAAAGATAGAACAGTCTGCATGTGTAGCAACTATAGAGCCCTTAAAGCAGTGACCATCCAGAATAAGTACCCTCTGTCATGGATTAACGACTTGTTCGACCAACTGACAGGAGAACAGGTATTTTCTAAGATTGATCTGAGATCAGGATACCATCAAGTGAAGGTGAGCCGCGATGATATTCAGAAAATGGCTTTCTTGACTCGCTATGGTCACTACGAGTTCTTGGTAATGCCTTTGGATTAACAAATGTGCCAACTGTGTTTATGAATTTAATGAACCAAGTATTCCATCAGAACTTGGACTAGTTTGTGGTTATATTCATTGACAACATCTTGGTGTACTTGAAGAGCCATAAGGAGCACAAGAAACATCTGAGGAAAGTGCTAGAAATATTGAGACATCAGAAGTTATATGCTAAGCGGAGCAAGTGTGAGTATCTCCTAGATCATGTATCTTTTCGTGGGCATGTTATCTCTAGAGAAGGCATATCAGTAAATTCAACTAAGATATCAGCAGTAGAGACATGGCCGACCCCAACAGATATCTCAGTGGTTTAGAGTTTTCTAGGACTTGCCGGATATTACCGGAGGTTTATAGAAAATTTTGTGAGGATTACAGAGCCTATGACAAGGTTGACCAGCAAGGACCAGAAGCTTATTTGGATAGAGGAGAGTCAGAGGGCGTTTGATGAGTTGAAGAAGCACCTAACTACAGCACCAATCTTGACCAAACCTACTGGACCAGGAGGATTTATTATTTATAGCGATGCTTCCAGAAAGGGATTAGGTTGTGTCTTGATATAGCACGGAAAGGTGGCAGCCTATGGTTCTCAGTAGTTGAGGATCCATGAGATGAACTACCCCACTCATGACTTGGAGCATGCCGTAGTAATCTTTGCTCTGAAGATTTGGAGGCACTATTTATACGGAGAGACTGTGAAGATCTATACATATCATAAGCGTTTAAAGTATGTCTATACTCAGAAGGATCTGAATCAGAGACAAAGATGATGGCTCGAGTTAATGGCAAATTTTGACATTGAGTTGTAGTACCATCCAGGCAAGGCTAATGCAGTAGAGGATGCGTTGAGTAGGCGACCGATGGCGTATTTCTTGACAATACAGAAGGAATTATTAAATAATTTGGAGCAGCTGGGCATAGAGGTGGTTATGCTAGGAGAAGTCACAAAGTTGATAAACTTTCAAGTACAACATACTCTATTCATCTTGAAGGTATGAAGATGTACAGAGATTTGAGACAATTTTACTGGTAGCACGGGATGAAGCGAGAGATAGAACGGTTTATGGCAAAGTGCTTAGTGTGTCAGCAAGTTAAGGCTGAATATCAGAGATTAGCAGGACTACTCTAACCGCTTCCAATCTCGGAGAAAAAATGGGAGCACATCACCATGGACTTCGTTACGGGTTTTCTGAGGAGTCCAGCTCGCTGAGATACATTTTGGGTGATTGGTGACAGATTGACTAAGCACACTTCTTACCCTTTTGAGTTGGGCAATCTTCAGAAGTTCTAGCAGAGATGTACAAGAAGGAGATTATATGTCTACATGGAGTACCAGTCAGCATAGTTTCCTACAAAGATTCGAGGTTCACATCATACTTTTGGAGGAGTATGCAGGAGAGCCTAGGAACTAGATTAAAGTTGAGCACTTATTATCACCCGCAGACAGACGGATAGTCAGAGCACACTATTCAGACGTTGGAGGATATGTTGAGAACGTGCATGCTTGACTTTGGAGGATCTTGGGAGGATCACTTGCATTTGGTAGAGTTTTCTTCCAATAATAGCTACCAAGCAAGCATTCAGATAGCTCATTTTGAAGCATTATACGAAAGAAAGTGTCGTTCTCTAGTATGTTGGAGTAATATGGGCATGAGACAGATACTTAGACCAGAGTTGGTGACCCGCACAGTGGAAAAGGTCAAGCAGATTCAAGGTCACCTTCGAGCAGCACAAGATTAACAGAAGCAGTGGGAAGATACTCAACGTCGACCCCTAGAGTTCAAGTCAGGAGATCATGCATTCTTAAGGATCTCTCCTACAAGAGGAACCATCAGATTTGGAGGTAGAGGGAAGCTTAGTCCGAGGTACATCGGACCATTTGACGTATTGGAATAAGTTGGAGAGGTTGCTTTCAGACTAGTATTACCGCAGAACTTGGAGGGTGTCCATGATGTGTTCCATATCTCACAATTGAGAAGGTATGTGGTGGATCCTAGCCATGTATTAGATCATTCAGAGATCACTGTTGTAGAAGCATGAAAAATACGCTGGGAGGATCTACGCGGCATCTTAATGCAGAGCAGCGTAAGCAGAGGCCTCCAGAGCCGTCGAACATGCAACAGAGCTCTTCCGCCAAATACAGCGTGAAATATGAGCTCAAAGGACCATCCGTGTAAGTACGGTACGTCCAGGCCGTCCCAGCATGAAAAGAGTTCTTTATCGCCTCCATGGCGTAAAACTTAGTCGCTCTCAAAGCAGCATTAATGCGTACGAGGAACGCTTCGTCTTTCCCGAAATGAACCTGTCAAGTCACGCGGTGAACCTGGCCTCTGACTCCTGACAAAAAAGTGCTGCACGGCTACCCAGACGACGGCTGGAAGCGATGGCAAACCCCTCGGGACGTGCCCCACAGTATGATGGCAGATCTCTGCATTTAATGCAGAGGATTTGGTTAAAAATATCACCAAACCGTCATTCGCCAAAGTCCCCCCAGCGTAAACCGCTCTTTCGCGTACAAGGGAATACGCTGCCTTGTTTTACACAGGCAAACATGAGCTGTTTTACGCTCCGCAGTAGACAAACCACTGCCACATCAAAAGCTGCACTACGTACGGGGCTCGAGGCACGTCTCTACGTCTAATTACATAGAAGAGTGATAGTTTCCCTCAAGGCACGTCTCTGCGACGGATGCACAGAAGGGCTGCAGACCTTCTAAACACGTCTCCGCATTTAATGCACAAGATGATGGCAAATCTCTATAGAAGATTTTATTATATCTTCGAAAGCCGTAATTCCGGCTAAGACGTCCACATCAGCACTTCGGCACGGTACGCAGTAGCTTCTACGCCCGCTCAGGATCAGTGCTCCCTCGGCTTCCAACGCCCTCTCAGTCTCTACGACCATTCGGCTTCTATGCCTCTTCGGCTTCTATGCCCATTCGGCTTCTATGCCTCTTCGGCTTCTATGCCCATTCGGCTTCTACGCCTGTTCGGCTTCTATGCTTATTTTGGCTTTTACGCCAAGGTGACAGTCGCTTGGCTTTTACGCCAACCTCTGCTACACAAGGGATACCTACCTGCGTGGCTTCTACGCCGTGATCTTCGTAGCAGATATACGCATTTTGTCCCCTTAGTTGGACACGCGTCACATGCTCACTCAAAAGGTCATTTACACGCAGGCATTGGTTATTTTAAAACCGTTGTGTAAAAGGGTATTGTACTGTCCACTCCTCGGTTGTTACACCAACGGAGTGGTCACTGTCACCAAAACTCTATAAATAGAGACCCCTATCAATGAGGAAAAAGGTCAAAAAACTATAAACTCGAAGATCGGACAAGGTCATCGAACCAGAGATCAAGGAGGAGAGATAGAGAGAGAGAGAGAGAGGAATCCAGAGCTCGGGCAAGGAACAGGGAGCGACGACCTTCAGCATCGCGCATCCACCCTCCTTTGCAACCTCCGAAGCTGCATCCTGTCTTCCACGGCACTTCTTCAACATCGTGTAGTCCAAGGGCTAAAGTGATCGACCGCAAATCAGACACCTATAGCAATTTATACCCAGATTAAATAAATTGTACTCCCACATCCTCGTATAGGATTACATTGTACAAGTTTGTTTGTAAACCAAAGGGCGCGGGTCTCTTATAAACCCCGTCATTGAAATACACTTTCATTCTTTCGTTTAATACCACAAACAAGATGGCGACTCTGCTGGGGAAGTCTTTCTCTTCTGACGAGGAAGTAATTGCTCAACACGATGCGGTATCTGTAGGAACCGTGAAGAAGACACTGGTCATTCAGTTCGACCAGTCTGCCTACGAAGACATGCTTCGGACTGGGGTAGCTCTCACTCTCTTTCCGTCCAAGACAGCAGGAAGCTACGCAAAGTGTGGATGCCCAAGACATCCTCCACCGTTCCTGTGGACTCTCCGATCTCTCCAATCTCTCCGACCAATGAGGTGGTAGCATCGCTCCCTCCGTGCCCCGCACGTAAAATTTAGTCTCCCGCTACGCGCGGTACAGACAAAGCTTCTGGAAAAGCCTCAGCGCTAACCCAGGGGTATCCACTGCGCTATACGCGCAGAAATCAGTCTCCCGCTACGCGCGGTAAAGACAAAGCTTCTGGCAAAGCCTCAGCGCTAACCCAGGAGTATCCACTGCGCTATACGCGCAGAAATCAGTCTCCCGCTACGCGCGGTAAAGACAAAGCTTCTAGCAAAGCCTCAGCGCTAACCCAGGAGTATCCACTGCGCTCTACGTGCAGAAATCAGTCTTCCGCTACGTGCGGTACAGACAAAGCTTCTGGCAAAGCCTCAGCGCTAACCCAGGAGTATCCACTGTGCTCTACACGCAGAAATCAGTCTCCCACTACGCGCGGTACAGACAAAACCTCTGATGGCACCTCAACACCAAATCAGAAGTATAGATCATGCTCTACGCGTAAAACGACATCTGACCTTTACGGTGAACCAGATGAGCGTCGCGATCTTCGCAAGGGGAAGCAAGCTGGTGAATATTTAACTACTGGGCCTTTACGCCAGCAAAAGAATGATCTGCCTACTCTCCGGATTACGCGAGAAGCTAATGGCCAACTGAGGGCCTCTCCAGCCTCACGCCAGACTGAGCGAACCTCCAGATTACGCCAGGTATGGTCTCTCGGCGTAAAACAAACTCAGACGGCGGAAAGAAACACTCCTGACCTACGCAAGTATCTAATCAGAAGGCATAAAGAAAGGGGACCTTCCAACATGTCTGTTTCGCCTCCTGGCGAACACTATTGTAATAGTCATAAAGTTGTGATTAATTACTGCTGCTCCAAGGCAAAACGATCGGTTTTCGACCGGTTGAGCTACTCGCTGTCTTTCCAGGAAGGGGAACCCGCGCATGCGTCTGTGAACATGGCTTCATACATACCAAGAGGAGGGTCGAGCTCAAGACGTCATCCTTCTAGACCTCCAAGCTATACGAAGACATCCCTGATGAAGTTGCAGAATGTAACTTCGCAAGAAAAAGTGACGTATGGCAACTGTTCTTTGATGGCGCCTCCAGAACCGGTCCTAAAGGAAACGTCGTTTCAGGAGTGGGAGTCATCCTAGTTATCCCGGATCAACTCGTCATCTACCGAGCATACTCTCTTAGCAAGCCCTGCTCCAAGAACGTGGCAGAATACAACGCTATACTAATTGGGCTCCAAGTTGCTACGGAACTGGGGGTAGAGTCCCTGGAAGCTTTCGGTGATTCTCTGCTCATCGTCAATCAAGTCAGGGGAATATACGAAGTCCGTAATCCAGACCTCATCCCCTATCACCGGGCGACAATCGAGATAGCCATGACGTTCAAAGGGTTCTTCCTAGAGCACGTACCTCGATCTCAGAATCTGGAAGATGATGCCCTGGCCAGCCTAGCTGCAGACTTAGCTACTCCTATAAGAAGGCAAGATTCGGTAATCCTTCTTAATAGAGATTTATTCTGTGTGAAGAACAGCTGTCACATAGAACGCAGCTACGCTGTAAACACCGATCCTCCTACAAGAGATTGGACAAGTCCTTTCATAGATTTCGTGGCATACGGAATCTTACCGGAGGACCCCAAGGAAGCAGTATCCGTCAAGAGACGATCGCTACGCTTCTACTTCGATGCATCTTCACAATGCCTGTATCGCCGGACCTACGATGGATTGCTGTTAAGGTGTCTCTCTGGCGCCGAAGCACAGCAGATTATCCGTGAATCTCACGACGGCGTATGCGGAGCACATCAACCCGGGCCTAAGCTACAGGATCGCATCAGAAGAATGGGCTATTACTGGCCGACCATGATCGCAGATGCAATACAGTATGCAAAGCATTGCAGAGCCTGTCAGGTTCATGCAGACTTCATACATCAACCGTCGGAACATCTACATCCTACGGTCGTATCCTGGCCTTTCGAAGCATGGGGAATGGATATCATCGGTCCTATTCACCCGTCTTCTTCCAGGGGTCACCAGTTCATACTGGCCATCACGGATTACTTTTCCAAATGGGCCAAAGCAATCCCTCTCATTGAGGTAAAGGCATCCAACGTGGTCAGCTTCATCAAACATCACGTCATCTATCGCTTCGGGGTACCCCGGAGGATAATTTACGACAATGGGCCCCAGTTCATCAGCCAAACGTTTTATCGGTTTTGCGATAAAAACCGGATATACAATGTTGCCTCCACGGCGTACTATCCAGCTGCTAATGGTCTGGCGGAAGATTTCAACAAAACCATTATCAAACTCTTGAAGAAGTTTGTCTCTTCAAACAAGAGAGACTGGAATGAAAAGCTGGGCGAATGCCTCTGGGCATACCGCACGACGGTACGAACGCCGACGGGTTGTACCCCATTCTCGCTGGTCTACGGGAGCGAAGTAGTTCTTCCCATTGAAATCCAGATCCTGTCGATCAGAATAGCCGTGGCTAATGAGCTGACTCAAGAGAAGAATGACCTTTTAAGGCTTCAGGAGCTAGAAGGATTAGACGAGAAACGCCTCCAAGCTCAACAGCGCATCGCGCTCTACCAAGCACGCATTTCCAGGGCTTTTAACCATAAAATAAAGGAAAGGGTGTTCAAGGTCGGCGAGCTAGTTCTAGCAGTAAGAAGGCCGATGATTTTAACTCACAGAAGTAAAGGCAAATTCCAGCCCAAGTGGGAAGGCCCTTATGTGATCGAGACAACGTTCTCGAACGACGCCTACAGGATAGCCCAGCCTAACGGAGACCTATTAATGGCTCCCATCAACGGCAAATTCCTAAAAAGATACTACGCTTAATTTCCTCCTGCCCAGGCGGAACATAGCGAGAATCTCAATTCTGACAAAACTAGTTAGGTCATATCATATCATGTCTGTACGACCTCTGAATAGATATATCCTGCTAAAGAGGTTTATCGAGAGTATATCAGGTCCATACTACCTCTGATATCCCCCTCACCTAAAAAATTATCATTTATATTCCGAAATGACGGGTCCACAACAGTCAAAAAAGAGTCGCTTTTATTCATCCCCAGAAGGAGGCGAAATTACATAGGGAGAGATACATCAAGATGGCAGAGTAATCAGACCACAAATCTGCCGCTCCAATGCAGCTATCCTCTCATTCCTAAGGGCCAGGGCATCGGCGCGAGCCCGCTCCAGCTGTGCCTCGGAGGTATGCGTAAGGGTCAGATTAGCCCTTGCCCGAAGACAGCCCGCACGGGCAGCTTCCGCACGGTCCAGATCCTGTCGTGCTTCACTCAGTCGACCAGCCGCTACCTCTAAACCTGCCAACGACTGGGAAGCTCACTCCTCTGCCCGAGCAAGTTTTTCCCTCAGCTTCGAGGCTCTCGCTGCATTCCCTTCATGCTCGGATCGACACTTCATCTCAACAGCAAGAGCTTCTTCCACAACAGCTTTTCTCCTATCCATCTCCAGCTTTTGCTTCTGGATAGAGTTGTCTAGGCTTTCAAGCTTTGTAGCGAGCCGCTCAGCCATGAGGTCGTATCGAGCCTGGACATCAGCATCAAGGCTGTCCTAAGCCCGCTGCAAATATTCGTTAATGGGTTGCTCTAAACCATTAACCACCGCCTCCAGAGCATCAGCTACTCCAGGATTGCCAAGCCCCCTGACAACCTCGATCGAAAGCTGAGAAGTCTTCTTCAGGAGCTCGAAGTCAAGATTCTTCGCCAACACCATCGGTACCATCGTTTTTAAACCGGTGTAGACAAGGCTGGTATGCTGCTCGGTCAACGCAACTAGACCCGACTGAATGCCAGGAGTGGCCACGATGCTAGTAACTCCCTCTCCAGGGACAATTGCAGACAAGGTAGCCACCGTCGCCGACTCGACGGGTGGCGCGGCCGAAAAAGGTGTGACGGCAACGATCGAAGTCATCGGCATACTCGTAAAAGGCGAGGTCACGATAACAGGTTCGTCCCCCTCCTGAGACGACAAAACCTCTCCAGGCAAGCTGGCCCCCGAAGACACTTCTGCCTCGGAATTAGGTGCCTCCACGTCATCGCTAAGAGCCAGAGCAGAGCCAGAAGGCGCTTCAATGCCATATTCCCCGTAGACGTCATCCCCTGAAAAGAGGACAAAAAAAGCAAAAATGTCAACACAATGGTAATCTTCCTAGGAAGAGACAAAAAAGAAAAACGACATTTACCCGGAGCCAACGGCATATACGACGCGTCTGCAGCCGATGTGGCTAAACCACGCCTTAATGACGCAATACGACCTGTCATACCTGGAGAAGGAGGTGGGCCGACCGACATCGCCAAAAGCTCGGTCAAGCCTTCCCCAAGACGCGGTCGAGGTTCGTCAGCCGGGGTCTCGCTAAGCGCACTCGCTGACACAGGAGCAACTTCTCCCACTGCTGACCTCGGGAAAGATTCTCCCATCTGCAACGGCCACGTGGGCAATCCCGCTCCACTGCTTGAAGTAGCCACAGCGACAGCGACCTCCAGCGAAGACTCTCCGACGCCACCAGCCGAAACTGTGGAAGGCCCCTCTCTAAAAGGCGAGGAGTCTCCAGCCAAAGATTCATCCCTGATGCAGGGAGGTGCCGGCTCACTCACGGGAGCCTCAATACCAGGAATGCAGAGAGCACGAGCAACCGTCTCCTTCCTCCTCTTACGAAGGGAAACTTCCTTCAGAGCAGAAGCCCGTCGCTTCCCAGAAGAGACTACCAAAGCCCCCGCTGGCGCAGGCACTGCACACCTCAGCAACGACACCAGAGGCTCATCCGGAGTACCAGACTCCTCGCCCTCGTCAGAAGAAACCGAAGGGACTTCGACTCTTCCCCCAGGCTTGGCAGAAGGCACTCTAAAGCTTCCTCGCCTGTCGAAATCGCGATGGAAGGTGTTAATCGCCACATAAAACTGGGCGTAAGAATAAAGGATGCGCAGCTCCGTGGAGGTTGTGATGACAGGCACGATAAAAATTGCCCCTGTGCAACCCATGATGAAATATCGCCACCCTCTAACTCCATCAATGAGTCCGCCCCTGGGCCTGAAGCTGGTGACGGCGTTACCCACGTGCAATTGATCGTACCCGAACTGCCTGGCAAATCGACTAGGCAAGTAGGGCTCGAAGAAGCAATAGTCTTCACTCCTATACAGCAGATGGGATGGTCTGATACAGACCAACCAATTAAAAGCCTCCGGAGAAAGAACGGTCTTCTCTCCACCTGAATCCTTAAGCCACACCCCGGATTGGTTACGATGCACCGGAGGGGGAATACAGAGGATCTTCCAGCCATGGCTGAGGTTCAACACTAGCCGACAGTTTAAAACTGTGTTCACATTCCAGGTAGAATCCCTGTAGTTCAGCAAGAATATACCCCCTGAGCTGCTACCGGAACCGGGAGATATCACCCGGGGGTTGTGGAGAATTAACCATCCCATCAGATACAGGTATGGCAATTCCATCCTGGGAAAACTCTCAAGCCGAGCTTTATCGACGAGCAACCCATCGGTCATGGCCCTCAGGCCAGCCTGAATACGGCACACCATGGCAGGGAGCAGGCCCAGTCTTGCCCCAAACACCAGACGCACTGCGGGCCACAGGATGTTCCGGTGAATACGATCCGCGGACGCGATACCGGGCACTACCACTCGACGCAGCCATATGGAGAGGAAACCAGCCAGCTGGGCTTCCTTAGACAGAGGCCTGCGACAGCGCCTCAAATAACTGTGGGCCTTGGTACCTTCGGGGTATTTTCCTACCCCCTCAACGAGAATCTGATCGGGAGCCTTGGCGTCTTCCATAAGAGCCTCAACAACCTGGGCACTAAGGACGCCCAAGCAGTTCACGGGCTCATTCTTACCCCCCGAGGCTTTCTCCGACTTGGCGGCCCTAGCCCGATGGAAGAAGAGGTAAGACATCCACTTAGTGGTATGGGCCAAATCAGAGGGCTCGTCATAAAAGGCGGTGCACGCGAAGTACTGACACATCAGCTCCTGATATACTTCCGCCACCCGAGGGTCCGAATCCCCCAACTCCCGGTTGGTGGGGACATACTCTTCATATGGGGTATCCCCCATCGGCAGCCTCGAGACAACTGCCATCTCATGGAGGGCCAATCCCAACTCCCCCAGTGGAGTGGCAAAGGTCCCGGTGAGCGGAATATACCGCTCCATCAGTGCCAAGAACAAATTAGCATTGGGAGGCAACCCAACACTCGTCGCACTCACGGCGGCATATAGTCCAATGTCCTCCAGCTCTCTTCGGAAGTGCGACAAGGCCCAATCAACTAGGCATCTCCATCGGGAGTTCGTTGGGGCGATCCACCCGTTGCACCGAGGATTCTCCTTGGGATATACTCCACCTCGACTCATGAAGTCGTTGTAGAAGGTCGGCAACTGGACAGGCTGGATCACCGAGCTAACTTCACTCGGGACATTACCCGGGCACAGCCCCCGGAACAACGTCACAACGCCGGAGGGGCGACTGACAAACGACCCCTGGTCGGCTCCTTTCAGATGAAAAATCTTCCCAGGCTTCCCGTGAAGATCAGAAGTCAGCTTCCACGACATCTTCCTAGGATGCGTCGCATGGGAGAAAGCCGAGATAGGATAATCCCTCGGCATCGTCGGCAGATACAAGACCAAATTCCCGGCAGGGAAGACCCAAGGCTCCCTCTTGGGCTTCGCCTGGGACTGTTTATCGATCATATCCCCAAAGAGAAAAGCCGGCTTTATGTACTGCTCCCCGTCTACATGTGTCAAGGGTTCGCCATTGATCATGCTCAACAGCATCCGCTCACCCTGGGCCGATATCAGAAACTCCCTGCCCTCAGGATACTGGGGTCCAGAGATGGGAAAGGCCATATGGGACAGATCCTCCAGGTAGTTCGAGTGCAGCATCCCGGTAGCGGAGCCCATCACCTCAGCCAGCGGAGACTTACCAAAATCAACTGCAAAGGTGCAAGGAAAATAGGTCATTGCAAATCCTGCAGAAAGTACGGACCAAAGAAACGACAATCTGTACTTTACGCCAAGATTGCGCAAATTTGGTCTCTATACGCCGGAAGTCTCCTCCGCAAGTGTAAAAATTCAAGATTTTACGATATACCCCAATTTTCGTTAGCCAGAGCTTTTACGCTCAGAACTACGAAAATATGGAATTTTTACGCTGACACATTAGAAATATGGGCGTAAAAGATGAAAACGTCTCCGTGCGTCATCTTCCTCAGAAGAGGCTATCAGCACAGAAGACGACCTAGCGCGGTCACGTTCAACGTGTGCGAAGGATTTTTCGTCGTTTGTGTCATCCCAAAAAGCTCTACCTCTAAAGCCGGGTGCACTGCTCATCGGCGGGATACTCCTCTCAGAAGGAGGTTCACCTTGCCCTACCGAAGATTCTCTCGCCGGTACCGGAGAACGAGAAGAAGAACCAACGCTCTTTCCCTTAGCGGAGGAAGTTTGTTTCGACGCCATTTCTGAGGACTCGAAGTGCTCGGAGAAGGAACGAAGGAAAACTCGAACAGACGAAAGCTCGCTTTCGCAGAAGACAGATAAAAAGCTTTTTCTCTCAAAAGCTTGGGGGTATATATACGGTCCGAGTCAACTCCTCGAATCCTCGGACGAACCCCTCGAGACCCCAACCGGATCTCGCAATTAAGAGTTGGTTATGATTGGATGCTACGTCAGCCCACTACCCTCGAAAAATGGACAGTCAGCGAATTCGAAAGGTTTTTTCGTGCAAGACGGTTCAGCGGGTCCTACGCTAAAGGAGCTTTTCTACGCTCGACAGCAACAGATCTACGATTTTACTGTCGCAAGCTGCAAGTCTATGGTTTTACGACCGGATGCCTTTGTGCTCGGTAGCTTTTATGCTCGAGAGGCAACAAACCTACGACTTTACGCTCAGCAGATACCAAATCGACGATCTCACGCTCGGTGGCGCTCAGTTTACGCTCAGAAGCAACAGATCCGCAAAATCTCACGCTCAAAAAAATTTCTTTTCAGGAGCCACAGATCTACAGTTCTGCGCTAAAGGAAATTTTCTACGCTCGACAGCAACAGATCTACGGCTTCACGTTCAACAGCTACAAGTCTACGGTTTATGCCCGGATGCCTTTGTGCTCGGTAGCTTTTATGCTCGAGAGGCAACAAACCTACGACTTCACGCTCAGGAACCACAAGTCTACGATTTCACGCTCGATGGTGTTCTTACGCTCATATGCTACAGATCTACAGTTCTGCACTAAAGGAGCTTTTCTACGCTCGACAGTAACAGATCTACGGCTTTACGTTCGACAGCTACAAGTCTACGGTTTATGCCCGGATGCCTTTGTGCTCGGTAGCTTTTATGCTCGAGAGGCAACAAACCTACGACTTCACGCTCAGGAACCACAAGTATTTCGCGCTCGGTGGTGTTTTTACGCTCAGAGGCTACAGACTGATGATTTCACGCTCCACGACTTTCCGTATATCCGAACAGTCCCCAAGGCGGTCAATTGCAAAGAGTTCACACAGAAGATACTCGTTCTTGACCCAGAGCATCCCAAGTACCAGAAGCATACAGAGTTCAAAACATTGAGAAATTACTCTTCTCAGGTCCAAAATTGGAGGATCATCCAGACTCCAGTCTGAACATCCCGTCTATCAAGGTGGCAACTCAATTTGACAGCCAAAGACCTCGACCCTGTTCCAAGGGAGTTTCGAGAGATCATTCTTGAAGATGAAGTCTGAACAAAATCCTGCTCATCAGAGAAGCAACAGTTCAGAACTCTACGCCGTCCCTCAGTCCTAGCAACAGGACAGTTCTAAATGTTCAAAGACGCTCAGCGGCGTTCTATGGACTATTCGCTACGCGTAAAAGACAGGGCCTAATACTCTTTCTGTCAGAGTCGACGTAAAGATTCAGACGTGTCGAAGCTGCACATATCCAGACTTCACAGCAACGTATGGCAAAGACGATCATATGCAGAGAAGAAAGACGACTTTATTTAAAAATCACAATTACATATGAGGGAAATCCCGTCTACAGGGGTTTTCTTTATTTTTGTGATTACATATGAGGGAAATCCCTTCTACAAATGATTTCCTCATCGTCGTGTGAAGATCGCCAGAAGCAACGCCGCACAAAGTTGCTGATTATCCCGAGCAAGGGAGGCTAAGATATCCTTCCATGATCCATCGTTGCAATGGACACTTGCTCGAAGACGCCATCTTTTTCGGCTCCCAGCATGCTGGAAGAACATGATCTCCTTCTTCCTCAAATCGACCCGACGAGCTCCGGCGATCATCTCTGCATGGTGATGGGAGTGTGGTGAAAACAGGTTCACCCCCCAGCCTTTTACAGGCGAAAAAGATCACAGCGGTCCTCAATAAATCTGCCATAAAGTCAGCATCGACCGTTTCAACGCTCCATTCAGAAATGTTTCGAGTCACGAGGGGTCGTTCATGCTTCATTCAAAGCGTTTCAAATTCTGAGAAATTTAAAAGCTTTGAAGGGGGTCTTGTAGAAGCATGAAAAATACGCTGGGAGGATCTACGCGGCATCTTAATGCAGAGCAGCGTAAGCAGAGGCCTCCAGAGCCGTCGAACATGCAACAGAGCTCTTCCGCCAAATACAACGTAAAATATGAGCTCAAAGGACCATCCGTGTAAGTACGGTACGTCCAGGCCGTCCCAGCATGAAAAGAGTTCTTTATCGCCTCCATGACGTAAAACTCAGTCGTTCTCAAAGCAGCGTTAATGCGTACGAGGAACGCTTCATCTTCCCCGAAATGAACCTGTCAAGTCACGCGGTGAACCTGGCCTCTGACTCCTGACAAAAAAGTGCTGCACGGCTACCCAGACGACGGCTGAAAGCGATGGCAGACCCCTCGGGACGTGCCCCACAGTATGATGGAAGATCTCTGCATTTAATGCAGAGGATTTGGTTAAAAATATCACTAAACCGTCATTCGCCAAAGTCCCCCCAGCGTAAACCGCTCTTTCGCGTACAAGGGAATACGCTGCCTTATTTTACACAGGCAAACATGAGCTGTTTTATGCTCCGCAGTAGACAAACCGCTGCCACGTCAAAAGCTACACTTCGTACGGGGCTCGAGGCACGTCTCCACGTCTAATTACACAGAGCAGTGACAGTTTCCCTCAAGGCACGTCTCTGCGATGGATGCACAGAAGGGCTGCAGACCTTCAAAACACGTCTCCGCATTTAATGCACAAGATGATGGCAAATCTCTGTAGAAGATTTGATTATATCTTCGAAAGTCATAATTCTGGCTAAGACGTCCACATCAGCACTTCGGCACGGTACGCAGTGGCTTCTACGCCCGCTCAGGATCAGTGCTCCCTCGGCTTCCAACGCCCTCTCAGTCTCTACGACCATTCGGCTTCTATGCCTCTTCGGCTTCTATGCCCATTCGGCTTCTATGCCTCTTCGGCTTCTATGCCCATTCGGCTTCTACGCCTGTTCGGGTTCTATGCCTATTTTGGCTTTTACGCCAAGGTGACAGTCGCTTGGCTTTTACGCCAACCTCTGCTACACAAGGGATACCTACCTGCGTGGCTTCTACGCCGTGATCTTCGTAGCAGATATACGCGTTTTGTCCCCATAGTTGGACACGCGTCACATGCTCACTCAAAAGGTCATTTATACGCAGGCATTGGTTATTTTAAAACTGTTGTGTAAAAGGGTGCTGTACTGTCCACTCCTCGGTTGTTACACCAACGGAGTGGTCACTGTCACCAAAACTCTATAAATAGAGACCCCTATCAATGGGGAAAAAGGTCAAAAAACTATAAACTCGAAGATCGGACAAGGTCATCGAACCAGAGATCAAGGAGGAGAGATAGAGAGAGAGAGAGAGGAATCCAGAGCTCGGGCAAGGAACAGGGAGCGACGACCTTCAGCATCGCGCATCCACCCTCCTTTGCAACCTTCGAAGCTGCATCCTGTCTTCCACGACACTTCTTCAACATCGTGTAGTCCAAGGGCTAAAGTGATCGATCGCAGATCAGACACCTATAGCAATTTATACCCAGATTAAATAAATTGTACTCCCACATTCTCGTATAGGATTACATTGTACAAGTTTGTTTCTTAACCAAAGGGCGCGGGTCTCTTATAAACCCTGTCATTGAAATACACTTTCATTCTTTCGTTTAATACCACAAACAACTGTAGGATCGAGTTTGTCTTATGAAGAGCAACCGGTTGAGATTCTCGACCGCAGAGAGAAGGTGCTAAAGAAGAAGACCATTCGACTAGTCTGTGTTGCTTGGAAGCATCTTTCATCGGGCGAATCAACTTGGGAGCGGAAGGATTTGATCTTAGAGAATTTTTCTCACTTACGCGAGTCTTCAGGTATGGACTTTACATACCGCATTATTTTTTTTCTAGATCATGCAACATTCTTAATTTCGAGGGAAATTTTCTAAGGTAGATAGGTTGTAAAACCCCTCACCCAAAAATTGGTATTTTGTATGTATTCTATATTTATTGTGTTTATTTAGACTATTTTAAAATTAATTTAAATTTAGTTGTTGTATTAGGATACTTCATCGTTGTTTGAACATTAATGACCTAGGACGACCCCAAAATCTATATCGCCCTTCGTAAAAATTAGCCTACACGGGAGCCAATACCGTAGGATCTTTTTGTGACACAAAATTTGACCATTCAGCATTAGTATGACACTAGCGTAACAACTATAGTTTATTGTGTTTAAATTTTAGATATTTATATATATATATATAATTCTTTTGTAATTATTTTTTATTCCAACATTCTTCATTAAGCAACCCATAATTTCTCTATGCCAATTTAGGCCACTTTTATCTCTTGTAGAATTTATTTGTTTATATATTTATTTATTTATTACTATTTTAATCCTATGGAATCAAATAAAATCTTTGTCAAATTAATTAATTGATTAGTTGTAGAATTTTAAATAACTAACAAAATAATTAGAAAATAATTTAAACTAATCCTAAACCTACCCATGATCGACCCCCCTTCAAACGCACGGACCCCTCTATATCGTCGACCTCTCTCTCTCTCTCTCTCTCTATATATATATATATATATATATATATACCCATATATATATATATATATATATATAACCCTAACTTTCCCTCCTTCCTCCATCACCCTAGCCGCCACCTCCAAGCCGCCGACCCACCCCCCCTCCTTCCTCCATCACCCTAACTTTCCCTCCTTCCTCCATCACAATGGGAAGGGTGACCTAGTTTTATGTTTTCTCTAATACCCCGCATCGAACCCTTCTAAAACTTTGTAGATAATTAATATATGATATTATTAACCTATATTAAATTCAATTTTTAATATTTTTTTTTGTAAATATTATTTTTGTTAAATGGTTTTTATGTATAAAACGTCACCTAGTTGACCTAGTTTTGATATATGCATGTTGGAGACCTTTGGACTTTGTTAGGACTCAATAGTAGATGAAAAATCTAATTTTTCTAGAGGAATTACTATTTTTCCAGAATAAATATATTCTAAAATTTATTAAATAAATATAAAAATTATGTCTATGATGTCACAACAACCATGTACCACCCCTTTGCATGCATACTAGCAAGTTTGGTTGCCAACCCTAATAGGATCAATTTGTAGATGGTAAAACCCTAATTATTTTTGTATAGATAAAAGATATAGTATTTATTGTATTTATTACTCATTTTACCATATTTATTTAGACTTTTATTTCTATTTAGAAAAATTAGAATTCTAGGGTTTTATGTAACAAGTTGACCTAGTTTTGACAAAACTTGACCCCGACAATTTCAGACTTAAACTCCGACCAAAAATATATGTTTTATACATCTAAAATTATATTATTTTATTTTAATTATGATTTTAAGTAGTTATTCCAGAATTATTCATTTATTAAATTTTGGTTTTTTTGACTTGTCGATAACCTATTATGACCTAGTTTTGATTTTACTTGGTTTTTTACTCATAGAAATTATAGGAGGTGACCCTATTACTAAAAATCTTATTTTCTAATAAAAATTCTAGAATTAATATTTTGATAATTAATGTCTTTAAAAAGAATTTTTTGTAATGTTTAACGACTAGTAATATTTTGAGGGCTAATTACTTGCATGTGCAATCAACGTAGAATTAAGAACTAGTTAATAACCTAATTTTAACTCGATAGTAAGAGTCTATTTAGTGGCATAATTAATTTATAGGTGTTCGATACGTTCCTATGGAGAGCTCCGGACTAGAACTGTTGTGCTCGTATCTTAGCTTGGAAGGCAAGTACACCTTGCTTGTTTGTATTGAGCAGTTTATATATGCCTAGCTCTTTTTATTTTGGTAGTTGTGTGCATGCGTCTTAGAGTAGCAGACGTACCTGTTATGTTGTAAAAATATATGGTATCTTCTGACCTGAAACTATTTCAAACACGTTCACTGAGTAAGTGCATGGACTGGCGTATTGACTGGCCATTGGTACATGAGTTCGCGTCTTGTGTTAGCAGTTGGTATTAGTTTGAGTTCTAGATTTTTATTGACGTTGTTGTATTTTGTCTGCACCGCGTATACAGTTCAGATAGTTCATTGGGAGGGAAGAATCTACTAGTGAGCGTATAGGATTTATGTTTCTTACTATACTATAAAAATGGTATAATTGTGTAACCCCTGAGTTCTATGGAACGCCTGGTGGGACGACTGTTCTTCTATTTCTCCTTTTTCATGCGACATTAGAGATGTCTCGAGTTCATATCACATAGATGGTTTAGTTTTCCTATTTATTGTTTACTGCCTTGCTTTCCTGCATGTCGATTTCTTGTGTACTTGTTATGTCCCTCTGAGGACCTGGCACCTTTTTCAGATCCCGACGTGCACTTATACCCGATAGATTGTGGAGTTAAATATTTTGCAGACGAGGACTTCGAGATAGATCCATAGGAGTTTCTTTGAGCATTCATTCATGAACGACAGTTGCTTAGTGTCTTGGGTGTCTTTATCTAGTTAGCTGACACCTTTATTACTTAGTTGTATTCTTTAAGTATTCTTTTGTACTCATTTTTGTGGATTATTCTCCACTAGATATTATTTTGTAGTAGATTTTGAGGCTTATTATATTCATTCAGTTTCTTATTCTGTGATATTTTGTGGATGAGACTAGATTATATCTGCCTGTGATATTGAGTCTTAGTTATATTTTACAGCGTACTACAAATATTTAGGTCCATTAAATTGGGTTCCTATACTTGTTCGTACAGCTAGCTTACGTACGTATACCTGGTCTTACGTATTTTGGGACTGGGGTGTGACAACTATCTTCATGATCTGAGGAGAGTCTTCGACTTGATGTGGAGACACCAGCTCAAGATAAACCCTACCAAATCCTTCCTGGGAGTCTCCAGCGGGAAGTTCTTAGGTTTTTAACTTAGAAATGCATTCTCCAAAGAACCTTAGGGAACTTTGCGGCCTTCAAGAAAGATTGGCATATATTAGGAGATTCATATCAAACCTCTCTCGATGTTGCCAACCCTTCACTCATCTTATGAAGAAGGGACACATATTTTTTTGGACCGAAGAATGCCAATGAGTGTTCGACAACATCAAGGAGAACCTCTCGAACCCCTTAATGTTGGTGGCCCCCAGTCGTAGGAAAATCCTTCTTGATTTACGTACGGATGATGGATCACTCTCTTGGTGCTCTAATAATTCAGAAGAGTGATACAGGTCATGAGCAGGCCATCTATTATCTTAGCAAAATGATGATTGGCGCAGAGCATAGGTATAATTACGTGGCGAAGGAGTACATCACTCTGGTTTTTGCTATCCAGAAAAACCTGACATTATGTGAAGGGGCAAACAATTTATGTGATCTCTCGGGTCAACCCCCTCAGGGTCCTCAAGACCAAACCAGGGGCACTTAATTCTAGCTTGGCTATGTGGGCAATACTATTGTTACCATACGCCACGGTATTTATTTCATAGAAGGCGGTCAAAAGCCAGGCATTGGCTGACTTTCTGGCAACCCATCCTGTGATAAATATCTCTAAACTATACGATGAGATCCCAGACGAAGTGGTGGACTCCAACATGACGATAGCAGAGGCCGTTTGGCAAATGTTCTTCGATGGTGCTGCAAGAACAGGCCCCAAAGGTGATATTATCGCTGGAGTCTGACTAGTAGTATTGGTCTCCTTCGACGATCTGGTTATCCACCATACTTACTTATGGAGCCGTGTTCTAACAATGTAGCAGATTATAACACTCTCGTTATTTAGCTCTAACTCGCTAAACAAGTGGGAGTTGACTACCTAGTGGCCTACGGTGACTCCAAATTGATAGTCAGTCAGGTCTGGGACAAGTATGAAGTTTGGCACAAGGACTTGATTCCCTACCAATAATCCACACTTGACATAATCTCCACCATCGATGGGTTCTTTATAGAGCACATATCGCGGTTACAAAACATTAAGGATGACGCTCTCGCCGGCCTCACAACTTCCTTAGCAGTCCCCGTTAATACCCATCAACTGATCATAGTAGTCGATTGAGAACTGGTATGCCCAAAAAAATAATCTATGCACGTGTTTGAGCTATTTAGTGGAGACAAACCTCAGCATCCAAGACTAGAGACTCTCTTTCATAGACTGCACAGCTTATAGAATTTTGCCTGAGGACCCGAAGGAAGCTACTTCCATAAGGAGACATTTTCTCTTGTTCTATTATGATACGGCTACCAAAATATTGTATCGTCATTCCTATGATGGTCTCCTGTGATTCCTATCAAATATAGAAGCGAATAAGGCACTATGTGAGGCTTACGACAGTGTTTGTGATGCCTATCAACCCGGACCGAAGCTAAATAATCATCTCCGGTGGATAGGCTATTATTGGCCGATAATGGTAGCAGATATCGTCGACTATACAAAAAATATCGGATGTGCCAATCCATGCAGACTTCATCCACCAGCCCTCAAAATTTCTACACCCAACTGTTTCCACCTGGCTATTCGAAAAATGGAGAATGGATATCATTGGACCGATTAGTCCACCTTCGTCTAAGGGGCATTGGTTTATCCTCGCCATCACGGATTACTTCTCCAAGTGGGCGGAGTCCATACCACTTGCTGAAGTAAAGATGTCAAACATGATCACCTTCGTTAAACATCACGTTATATACCCATTTAAACTACCTTAGAGGATTATCCACGACAATGGTCCACAGTTTGCAAGTCACGCTTTCTATAAGTTTTGCGATAAAAATTGAATTCAGAACGTAGCTTTGACTGCCTACAACCCAGCAGCAAATAGTCTAGCAGAAGCATTCAATAAAATTATCATAAAGCTACTCAAGAAGTTTGTATCATCTAACAAGCGTGACTGAAATAAGAAGCAGGGTGAGTGTCTCTGGGCCTATCGCACGACAGTCCGAACACCAACTGGAAATATATTATTCTCTCTGATCTAAGGAAGTAAGGTCATACTCCCCCTAGAGGTCCAAATTCCCTCACTCTATGTGGCCCTCTCCAACCAGTTGATGGATGACGTTAACCATCGTCATCGACTACAAGAGTTGGAAAAACTTGATAAGAAACATCTTTTAGTCAACAGCGTATTGAGTTATACCAGGCACGCCTTTCAGGAGCCTTCAACAAATGAGTCAAAGAAAGAATATTCCAAGTGGGTGAACTCATCTTGATAGTAATAAGACCGATGGTTATGACTCACAAGACAGTTAAAAATTCTAAGCCAAACAGGAAGGCCCTTTCATCGTTGAGTCGGTAAACTCCAACTGTACCTACCGGCTCATAAATCCTAATGGAGACTTGCTCATGAGGCCGATCAATGGCAAGTTCCTCAAAAAGTACTATGTCTAAGATAGACTCATACTTTCCATATCCCCAACAGGACAATCAAGATGTACGATATTTATATCTTTCTTTACTCATCCCCAACAAGTGCGTATGTATAGCATGTATCCTTTCCCTACAAATTATTATAAAAGTCATTATATGTATTCAGGATTCCTGAATATGCAAAAGGCAATAGATCCTCAAAAGCTCTCTAGTGGAGCAGCCTTCAGTAAACTACTACTCGGTTAGTTCCCTGGGATACTGGTTCACATCCACACCACCTCAGAACTACAGTCCTAAAATTCTCCTAACTAGGGTTTTCCATGTCCACTTCACCTCTGAGAAAACCTCATTATTTTGACTATCGACTATCATGTCCATAATATCTCTAATATCGGTTGTCATATATACTTAACATTCAAGTACACCAGTGATAATAAGTCTATAAAAAATAGCACGTCCATATCACCTCTGATAGGGTTTTATTTTGAACTTTTTACTTGCATTCAAGTACGCAGGAAGTAATTGGTCCACCAAATATCCCCCAGTAGGATATCCTTAACAAACTACGATGTTGTAATACGTCCTTATTTCCTCTAATATAATATCCAAGGTCCATAATATACAACATAACAAATACAAGATAAAGTTCTGGAAAAAGAAGAAATTTTTTATTAATATTCAAGATCATGAGTATATATGATAGGAATCTATTACATCCAAGATTTTATTAATAGTCAAGATCATGAGTACATGTTATGGAAGATTTCTATGACAAGAACCTTTTCCATTAAGATGCCCCTCCTTATTGTTTCTGGTACATACACAGGCAAAGTCGGTAGCATAACTCAATGTATTTTGGATCATCACTCCCGAGTGTAAATTTTATTATATAAAAAAGTATCCATACTGATGGATAGCAATGATAGGGGGGATCAGGTGCTCTTCGGCCGCGGGAAGACTGAAGACAAGGAATGGAAATCAATCCAAATCCTTTTAATGACAATGCAGGCGCCCGGCCAATGGCCGAGCACATAAAGGAAAGAAACATAGCTAGCATGCTGCATAAATAGGGACAGCTCTGCGCATGATGCAGGATGTTCATCCTCGTCTCTTGGATCAGTTCTTGATAAACTGACGTATAAGGGTGGCACTATCTTCAGTGACGAATGCTATGATATCCTTCTATGCTCTATTGTAAGTAGTATGAACTGAGGTAGAACCTATAAAAAGAGGATTTAAATCATCAGTAAATCAGAATATTAATCAAAAATATAGCAAGCATGATGAGCCTTCATCCATGTGTTAGAATCAAGGTAGGCATGGGTTATATGAGCCTTTATACATGCGCCAGACCTGGGGTGCACATGATCCAGATGAGTTCTCATCCATGCGACTAAACCAAAAAGAAAGCCAGGCGACTGAGCAATGGACAGAGTCTGTGCATGTGCACCCCAGGTCTGGCACATACAAAGAAGAATGGGACATGTGCTAGATGATTTCTTATCCAGGCGACTCAGCAATGGACAGAGTCTGTGCATGTTCTAGATAATCTTTCATCCATGAGACAAGACAGTATACTTGTGTCTCCATGTACTTGGCATTACAGAACAAGGGCCGAAGCACTCCAATGTCTCAAGTTGGAGAATCAGCATCAGAGGACCACAAGTCCACTTCTCCCTCGTTAGATACCTCAATGAGAAGAATAGAAGCCTTTAATATTTTGTCTCACGAGGAAGGAACGAGCGTAAGGAATGAGGCTCTCTCTCTCCTCCATGTGTCGCCTATTTATAAGGACCTAGGGCCGTATGAGGAGATCGAGGCAATGAACTGGAAAGTTATAAGGATGAATCTGACTCGAACGTAATGCCTCAATTTTTACGATCAGCATTTACCCCCAGTCATAACTGACATCCCAATTTTTGATTCCCTATTATCTCTAGTAAACCGCCCCCATGGAGTCCATGCGTAACAGCGGCCCAAAATCCTAAGAAATTCGTTCAGAGATCAAGGCATATCTTCTCATTTAATAAAGACAACCTACTAGATTTATCCATGCGCCAGAAAACTCATGCGACAAACAACCTATGCATTCAGAAAGTCTCTTTTCATGCTTCTTATTCAAAGTATTCCAAACTTATCGACAGTTTGAAATCTTTGAAGGGGATATTATAGAAGCATAAAAAAATTTGGAGAAACATAATCTCATACATCTATCCGCATACCGAAACTCATTCAAATTTATGTGCCATACAATTCATGCAACATAGAAGCAAAGACATATGCGACAGAAGTTAAGAGACGCATGATGTCTTGGTCGCATGGTGCCACTTCTGTCAGTCACAGCATTTATGACTCTGATAGCAATTAATTGCTCTGAACGTCTCAGTTTTAATGCAGGCAGTGGACCTCAGTGCTTATAACACTACTATGATTACCTTTGACCGTGTACCTCTATGCAATACCATGTATATACACGACAAAGCTACCTATGTGTCAAGCTCTCTATGCGCCAAGTTCTCTATGCATCAAGATCTACATGAGTCAAGCTTCATGTGCGTCATGGTCCTTATGCGTCTAAATGACCCAAAGACCTGATCTCTAGGAGGCTCAGCCCCTATGCGGTCCAGTCTCTATGCGACCCTGTACGACTAAGACTTTCTGTTTTAACTGAGGAGAATCTCTATAACCAAGTGCAGGCCACGTGTCAAGCTAACCAAGTCATGCACACAAAAGAAGAACAACCCAAATCTCCAGGAACAGTAGATCCCAATAATACGCCATGTGGCAGCTCAGTCCTGACATGCGTTCACAGCTACAACCGTTCTGTTAAGAATGGACACGTGTCAGTCCTAAAATCCTTGCACGCATAGCATATGTGCATACATAGCTTGTCAGTATGATGGCTATAAATAATAGGGTTTCATATCCACCACACAGGTACAGACATATGGAAGGGAGAGACATGAAGAAATGTCACTACCATATTTTCTAGGAAGGGTATTTTGGTCTTTTCATAAGTAGTTAAATATGTGCTTGTTGAATATTTATTTAGTGTATTATTTATTTATTATTAGATGTTATATTTGATTTTGGACTTGTGTTAGTGGACCTAACTAGTTTAGATTAGACTCATGGAACAAGATTAATTATAGTTAGATTGAACCTAACAATCAAGCTCATTCATTAGGAGGATGACTTAATTAGTTAAACTAATTCGATTAGAAACTTCCTTTCTTAATTAATTCCTTCATGACAAGACCATAGGGATATTTTAGACTTTTCATACTTGTTTGCATCACAAGCAAGGGTCAGCCATAGTAGGGGGAGGAGAGAGACTCTCTCTCTCTCTTTCCTCTCTCTCTCTCTCTCTTCATCCATTTATCGCATTTCAAGATCTAGAATTTCTCTTCCAAATTCCTTCATCCATACACTAATTCCTACCCAAATTCTCTTCTAATTCCTTCTCTCTTACCATTGGAGGCTATTGGAACAAGGAGAAGGCAAGGATCTACAAGGAGGAGGAAGGAGCACAAGTTGAAGGCTCTTGACACATATTTGGAGACTTGCATTGGAAATCCATCTCCCAATAGGTACCTTTAGTTTTCCCTCTCTAATTAGACTATAAATCTATATTTTAATCATTAAGAACCTTTCCATGTACTAAGGCTACCCATAAAAGTGGAATTAGGTTCATAGGAGGCCTATGGAGGAAATTATAGTATATTTTGTGCCAATTTTGGAAGAATTTTGAGATTGGCACATTATGTGTTTGTCAATAGGTCAATTAGACCAAATTGACATATGTTTTGATTGTATGAGACTAGTGACATATCCATAATTGGATACATGTAGGCCGTATCATGATAATTTGGCGATACGGGTTGATTTGTATATTTTCTTCCGATACGGGGGTTTGAGTATTTTATATTTTGACGTGGACACGTAGTTGAGTAGCTAGCTCTTCGTAGTACTCCTAATTATGATTCTAGACTTGCTCGTTTCCTTCGGGATACGTTTGATAGTATGGTGGAGCCATATTGCAAGTGTATCATAGATTGAGTGTGATCCGGGTACGGTGTACTCCACATGTTTGTGTTTTTGCATTTTAATTCATTGGACTTGTGTGTAGCTATTTAAATATTGCATATAAGTTGCATATATGATAAATATATAGAGGCATGGTATATATATATATATATATATATATATATATATATATATATATATATATATGCAATTGGTTAGGAGTTATATGTGTATATATCTATATCTATCATTAAGAGTATTTATGTGGATTGTGGGGGGAACTTACCCGAACGATGAATAGGTAAGGACATTGCCAGCAAGGTGTCACTACAACAAGTGATAAATGCAAATAGAATTTAGGATATACAAGTGAGGGAAGTGCATAGTAGATGTGCATTGGTGCACAACAAGAGTGTCGGGTTTGCTGTATTTTGCAGCAAGGCTCAGTAACAGTAGCAGCATGCTGTTAAGAGTCGGGCTGTCGCAGCAGCATTAAACACTACTAGACAAAGTAGCAACAACAGCAAATACAACTAGGAGCAACAGCAGCAGCAATGCAACTAGGGGGCAGCAGCAGCAGCAATACCAGTAGGGGCAGCAATAGCAGCGAGGCTGCTAGTAGTAGCAGCTACCATGGTGAGAGGGGGTCGGGTAATTATGGGTTGGAGTTGTGTAGTTAGTATTAAGCTTAGTTGTTAGTTGGAGATAAGTTTATGTGTGTTAGTGATTAGAGTTAGATATAAGTAAGAAGTTAGCAATTGATATATGGTTATATGTTGTTGTGTGTGTTATATGTTAGAAGAGGGTAAGTGTTAGTTATTGGTAATATATGTTAAGTAGTATTTTGTTATAAGTTAGTATGTGGTATAAGTTAGATGTTGGTAAGAGAGGTATGATAGATACTTAATTATATATATAGATGGATGCATCTATAAACGTTAGCTAGTTAGTTGTCTTAGTTTGATAAGTTGGTAAGTATTACTTGTGATACAAAGGTAATTGTAGGTATTGGGTATGAGTATCAAGATGAGGGTAGCTAGAGTGATACTGTGTTGGCTCAAAGACAAGGTATCCACTTAGCATTAGTTTAGCTAGGGATACTAGTATGTAGCATATTTGTATAATGTATAGAATATTTTTATATAGATATATTTACGTATCTCACGATATGGTATAGCACTAGTTTCCTATAGCCAATATAGCCTAGTTACGTAGTGTATGGACCCAATATCCTAGAGATGGACTCATACAACCTAGAAATAGCTAGTTTGACCAAGTTTAACCTAAAGTTGACCTACTTTGACTATTTTGACCTAGAAATGACTTTATGACCTAGAATTTGACTCGTTTAACTTATTTTTTATTCCAAAATTGTGTATTGATGTAATATTTCATATTTAGGCCACTGAGGCATTATTTCGGACATCTTTGATAATGTTTACTGGATTCAAGGCAAGTACATTCTATGATAATTTCTCATTTATGATATCCCCTATGTTTCTTGTATTTAGTGTAGATATCCTTGATTTCTTGACACGATGTTTACACGGATTGGTATATCCGGATTTCTTTATGAGATGTTATTCCTTGGTATTTATGGTATACCTTGTGCTAGACTTGTTTCTCATTCTTTTTATACATATACAAACATCGATTCTTGGGGAGACTAGCTACCTACCCAGTAAATCCTGTATCATAACGTACCATGGTTGGATCCACTATAACAGTCAGGGCGGTGAGTGCTAGTATAGATATGTGATTATATCCTTCTTGGGCATGTCATTGTGACTGTTGATCATACACCACACGTATGATTAACCAGGCCCTAATCCTTGTGCAAGTTTCTAAGTCGATCACATGTTGAAGCTGGTACTCACTCACATAGTAGTAGTATTTCTTGCTCATTTCCATGATGCTCATTTCTTATATTTAATTCTAGTATTCTTATTTTGTATATCTCTTGTACTTGTATCTTCCATCTTGTATATTTACTATATTTATTGTTACATAGTTTTTATCATTCATTGGCACTGTTGTTAGAGGTATACTTTATCTTAGATGACTCCAGCTTTTGATATTAGTATTTCTTTTTATCTTAGATGACTCATTGGTTATTACTTTATCTTGTGAGTTGTATTTGACTCTTCAGTTCTTTATATCATAATTGTGGGATTGTTCCATCTTATAGATCTGTGATTGAGTATTCATACTTTATTGGTGACATTATATATCTTGATGATCATTATTGCTAGATAGATAGTTTACCCAAACAGCGTTCTACTGCCGATGCTGCGGCGTAGGCTGGACGTTGTTCACTACTCGCATCCCTATACCGGATGTGGGTCATAACACATTTTTAGTGGTGGTCCATGCAGGTCTTCGAGGTCACAATTAGTATAATTTGTAGTGGTGCTCTGATTAGAGTGCTATTATGAGCCTATTTCAGGATATAGGATATAGGCTATAGGCCGAGAATACTCTATCACATCTAGAAAAAACTCTATTGTTCATTTCAATTATTCTTGCTTGATATTGATATTTGATCTTTAACTCTTCTTCTTTGAGTACATTATATCATGTGCCATATTGATTCTTTCCTTTTGCTTTGCCTCAGGATGCCGCCTAAGACTCGATCACAGCCGAGAGAAGCAATTTTTGAGAGATATGCGACTTTCCGAGGGCCTGCACCAGTCACTTCTCCGGTAATTGGGGTATCAGCTGCGTTCGGGGGTCCACCTCCAGCACAGAGGACTATTCTAGCTGTGTCTAAGGGGCTTCTTCCTCCACCTTCTGTGCCGACAGATGTGACTCAGGTATTCATATTATTTTGCAAGATGATGGAGGCTCAGAGGGCCCAGTCAGAGGCTCACCAGAGGGAGACCAATGGGTTATGGCAGGGTATTGAGAGTGCTTATCATCTTGCCCTTGCTATCGTAGAGAGAGGAGCTCCGGTCCAGCAGCAGGTTGCCCAGCTTCGGCCGATAATATCCAGGACTACAAGAAGCTGGAACCTCGAATCTTCATGGGGATCGAGGGTATCGTCTATACTGATGATTAGCTCGAGGATATCGAGTGTCTCATGAGGGTGTCCCATCTTGCTGACGATCTGAAGGTTGAGGCAGTAGGACTTCAGTTGTTCGATATTGTCCGTACTTGGTTCGGGAATGAGCCACTTCTTGCTCATGCGGGGCAGTAATAGAAGGTATTCAAGGACCTCTTCAAGAGGAAGTTCTCTGCTCGGGCTGACATATTAGACTTGGAAAGGCAGTTTGAGGGCCTTACTTAGTGAAGCATGTTCGTAGAGGAGTATGTCACAGAGTTTCGTAGGCTAAGCCAATTTACAGAATATTTAGTGAGGGAGCCAGAGTTTCGGGCTATCCACTTCCGCGAGGGTTTCAACTGGAAGTAAAGATCCTCATTCCATATTTCTATAAGATGTATTCCGAGATACTTACGGAGGCACACAAGGTTGAGCAAAAGTTGGGCTTGAAACCAAAGAGAGATCGCAATTCTTTTCTGGGGGCTAGTAGCAGCGCAGGGCCTGCTAAGCGTCCTCATTTTCAGTCTAGGCCTTTTTAGCAATAGCACCAGACTCCAGCTAGGGCGTCGGTTCACCAGGCACCAGAGCAGGAGCAGAGACATTTACAGCAAGTTTTTTGCCACTTCTGTAAGAAGCCCGACCACATTTGGGAAGTTTGCAGGAAGAGGTTGGGAGCTTGTCTGTATTATGGTGCCGAGGGGCATCAGATGAGAGATTGTTCTTCCAACCATCGTCGTACAATTCAGGGAGCAGCTCCAGCTCCGAGAACACAGATGAGGCCACTTGTAGTAAAGCCGAGGGGACCACCGCTTCTGACCCAGCAGCAGCGTTATGCCCAGCACCAGCATCAGGGAGGTGCACCTCAGGGACGAGCGTTTGCTATAACGGTCGAGGAGGCCGAGCCCACCGGAGATATTATCGTAGGTTATATTTTTCTTGATTCTATTACAGCTTTAGTATTGTTTGGTAGTGGTGCTGACTATAGTTTTGTATCTGTTTCTTTTGCTCTGAAGCATCATCTGGTAGCTGAGTCTTTGCTTAGGACTTGCAAGATCATGATCGGGGGAGGCATTATCCTGGTTAGTGATATTTGTAAGGATCAAAGAGTTACTCTGGAAAGCCGAGAGCTTAGTACGTGTCTACTTGTAATGCCACTTCTGAGCTACGATATTGTACTCAGGATAGATTGGTTGAGTAGACACCATGCTAGTATAGATTGCAGAGGAGGTAGAGTTTTGTTTAGCCTACTGGGAAAGCTAGAGTTTGAGTTTGCTGAGTAGCTGCAGAGTAGAGAGAAGACATTATCTGTAGAGCTATGGTAGAAGACAAGGAGTTGCTGCATCCTATGATAGCAGAATTCTTGGATATGTTTCCTGAGGAATTGCCAGGATTGCCGTCAGATCGAGATATTGAGTTCTCTATAGACTTGGTGCCAGGTGAGAAGCTAATTTCATAGCATGTCTATAGAGTAAACAACAACAAGCAGGCTGAGCTGAAGAAACAAGTTGATAAATTATAGGATAAGGGGTTTATCAGATCAAGTTCTTCACCGTAGAGAGCTTCGATATTGTTTGGACCGAAGAAGGATAGATCGGTATGCATGTGCATCGATTACAGAGTATTGAATAATCTCACTATCAAGAATAAATACTTGTTGCCCCGGATTAATGACCTTTTCAATCATTTGAGTGGCGCCAAGATATTTTCCTAGATAGACTTGAGATCAGACTACCACCAGGTGAAAGTGAAGTCGAGGACATTTCGAAGACTGCTTTTAGGACTCGGTATGGCCAGTATGAGTTTATGGTGATTCTGTTTAGGTTGACTAATACCCCGGCGATATTTATAAATTTGATAAACAAGGTGTTCCACCAGTACCTTGATACGTTCGAGGTGGTGTTCATTGATGACATACTCATATATTCGAAGATACCAGAAGAGCACGGGAAGCATTTGCGGATTGTGTTGGATGTGCTGAGGAAGGAGAAGTTGTATGGAAAGATGTCCAAATATAAGTTCTTCCTGGACAAGGTAAAATTCTTAGGACATATTGTGACTGGTGATAAAATTTTAGTAAATCAAAAGAAGATCGCAGCAGTAAAATCTTGGAAGACCCCAAGTTCAGTGGCAAAGATCAAAAGTTTCTTGGGTCTAGCAGGCTACTACAGGAAGTTTGTATAAGATTTTTTAAGGATTGCCAAGCCAATGACTAGACTCACCAGGAAGGACGTAGAGTTTATTTGGACAGAAGAGTGCCAGGTTGCTTTTGAAGAATTGAGGACAAGGTTGACGTCTGCTCTTATTTTGACATTGCCATCAGGGTCAGGAGGTTTCACTATTTATAGTGATGCATCGGGGAAAGGGCTGGGTTGTGTTCTTCAGCAGAATAAGAAATTGATTGCCTATGCATCCAGAAAGTTGTACCCTCATGAGAAGAACCATCCTACCCACGATTTAGAGGGTGCAACAGTCATCTTTTCCTTGAAGTTGTAGAAACACTATTTGTATGGAGAGCGTGTGAAGATCTTCACAGACCATAAGATCTTAAAGTATATTTTTACTCAGAAGGAGTTGAACATGAGGCAGCATCGGTGGCTGGAACTGATGAAAGATTTTGACATATATTTACAATATCATCCGGGAAAAGCCAATGTAGTTGCTGATGCCTTGAGCAGGTATCCGGTAGCTATGTTTTTGGTGCAGGATCGGTATTTGTTGGAGGATCTGGAAAGCTTGGGCATTGAGATGATAGTCCCTAGTTTTGCCATGTAGATGTGGGGATTACAGATACACTCAGAGTTGATGGACAGGATCAAGGCAGCCCAATATGAGGATGTATCTCTGAGGAGCATCGGAGCTCATGTGAGAGTAGGATTAGAGGATGATTTTACCATTGCTGATGATGGTTCTTTGCAGCATGGTGCTAGATTATGTGTGCCTAGTGGGGAACTACGCGATCAGGTATTGCAGGAAGCGCATCGCTCTCAGTATTCCATGCATCTAGGTGCCAACAAGATGTATTGGGATATGCGAGAGAGTGTGTGGTGGTATGGCATGAAGAGGGAGGTGGCACAGTTTGTATCCAGATGCTTAGTGTGCCAGCAGGTAAAATCTGAGAGGTAGAGGCCAGGTGGTTTACTTCAGCCATTATCTATTCCAGAGTGGAAGTGGGAGCACATTACTATGGATTTTGTGTCCGAACTTCCACGATCTCCAAGAGAAAAAGATAAGATTTTGGTCATCGTTGACAGGTTGACCAAGTCGGCCCACTTTTTATCTTTCAAGGTAGGTTTGTCTACGGAGAAGCTGGCAGAGATATATGTGAGGCAGATCGTCAGGATACATGGGATTTTCGTCAGCATGGTATAGGATCGGGATAGTTATTTTATTTCTCATTTCTGGAGGAGTTTGCAGGCTAGTTTGGGCACCCAGCTCAAGTTCAGTACTGCATATCACCCCTAGACAGTGGACAGTCAGAGAGGACCATTCAGACTCTCGAGGATATGATGCACACCTGTGTACTAGATTTTAGGGGATCTTGGAAGGACTATCTCCATTTAGTAGAGTTTGCTTACAACAACAGCTACTAGGCTAGTATAGAGATGTCACCATTTGAGGCTTTGTACGGTCGAAGTTGTCGTACTCCCTTGCCATGGGATGATATTGGAGAGAGCTTTGCTAGGGCCAGAGATGGTTGTGGATACAGCGGAGAAGGTTAAGTTGATCAGAGACAGACTTCGAGTGGTGCAGGATAGATATCGGCAATGGGTTGATAGCCACCGGAGACCTTTGGAGTTTGAGGTATAGTTTTAAATTTTTGTTTTTTACTTGATATTGGTTATTGTTATAGATTAAGTTCTTAAGGTTGTGTTTTGTTCTAGGTTAGTGGTCTGGTATTTCTGAGGATTTCTCCGATATGAGGCACGATTTATTTCGGTGGAGGAGAAAATCTTAGTCCACGATTCATCGAACCTTTCAGTATTCTCGAGAGGGTTGGTGTAGTTGCTTACAGACTAGACTTGCCACCTATATTGAAGGGAGTGCATAACGTGTTTCACGTGTCGCAGTTGAGACGGTACGTAGCAGATCCTATTCACATATTGGATCACTCAGAGATAGAGGTGGGCCCTACTCTTAGCTATCCAGAGCAGCCAGTTGGGATTCTGAATTGGAGAGAGAAGGTGCTAAGGAACCAGACTATTTCCTTGGTACACGTCGTATGGAAGCATCACTCTTCAGGTGAGTCTACCTAGGAGAGGGGAGATAAAATGCGAGAGTGTTATCCATATTTGTTTGTACCTTGAGGTATGTTCTTTCCTGATTCTGTTTTGATTTCTGGGGGTAGTTTTGTCTTTGAATTTTGAGGATAAAATTATTTAAGGGGGGTAGACTTTCCACTACCATATTTTTTAGGAAGGGTATTTTAGTCATTTCATAATTAGTTAAATATGTGGTTGTTGAATATTTATTTATTATATTATTTATTTATTATCAGATGTTATATTTAATTTTGGACTTGTATTAGTGGACCTAACTAGTTTAGATTAAGCTCATGGACCAACATTAATTCTAGTTAGATTGAGCCCAACAATCAAGCCCATTCATTAGGAGGATGACTTAATCAGTTAAACCAATTGGATTAAAAACTTTCTTCCTTAATTAATTCCATCATGACAAGCCCATAGGGATATTTAGACTTTTTATATTTGTTTGCATCACAAGCAAGGGCCGGCCATAGTAAGGAGAGAAGAGAGTCTCTCTCTCTCTCTCTCTCTCTCTCTCTCTCTCTCTCTCTCTCTCTTCATCCATTCATCTCATTTCTAGATCTAGAATTTTTTCTTCCAAATTACTTCAACCCTACACCAATCCCTATCCAAATTCTCTTCCAATTCCTTCTTTACTCACCATTGGAGTCTATTGGAACAAGAAGGAGGCAAGGATCTACAAGGAGGAGGAAGGAGCACAAGTTGAAGGCTCTTGACACTCATTTGGAGACTTGTATTCGGAATCAATCTCCCAATAGGTGTAATTCAGTTTTCTCTCTCTAATTAGACTCTAAATTTGTAGTTTAATTATTAGGAACCCTCCCATGTACTAAGGCTACCCATAGAAAGTAGAATTAGGTTCATAGGAGGCCTATAGAGGAAGTTATAGTGTATTTTGTGCCAATTTTGGGAGAATTCTGAGATTGGCACATCATGTATTTGTCAATAGGTCAATTAGACCAAATTGACATGTGTTTGATTGTATGAGACTAGTGACATGTCCATAATTGGATACGTGTAGGCCGTATCATGATAATTTGGCGATACGGGTTGATTTGGGGATTTTCTTTCGATACGGGGGTTTGACCATGTCATATTTTGACACGGACACGTAGTTGAGTACCTAGCTCTTTATAGTACTCCTAATTATAATTTTAGACTTGCTCGTATCCTTTGGGATACGTTTGGAAGTATGGTAGAGCCGTATCACAAGCGTATCATAGATTGAGTATGATACGAGTGCGTTTCACTCCACGTGTTTATATTTTTGCATTTTAATCATTGGACTTGTGTGTAGCTATTTAAATATTGCATATGAGTTGTATATATGATAAATATATAGAGGCATAGTATATATATATATGCAATTGGTTAGGAGTCATATGTGTATATCTATATCTATGATTAATTTTATTTATGTGGACTATGGGGGAAACTTACCCCAGCCATGAATTGGTGAGGACATTGACAGCAAGGTGTCACTGCAACTAGTGACTAAAGCAAATAGAAGTCAAAATGTACAAGTGAGGGAAGTGCACAGTAGCTGTGCATTGGTGTACAGTAAGAGGGTCTAGTTTGCTGTGTTTTGCAGCAAGGTTTAGTAACAGCAGCAGCATGCTGTTAGGAGTCGGGCAGTAGCAGCAGCAGCAAATACTACTAGAGGCAATAACTGCAATAGCAAATACAACTAGGAGCAGCAGCAGCAGCAATGCAACTAGGGGGCAGCAGCAGTATCAATACCAGTAGGGGCAGCAACAGCAGCGAGGCTGTTAGTAGTAGTAGCTACCATAGTGAGAGAGGGTCGGATAATTGTAGGTTGGAGTCGTGTAGTTAGTATTTAAGCTTAGTTGTTAGTTGGAGATAAGTTTATGTGTGTTAGTGATTAGAGATAGATATAAGTAAAAAGTTAGCAATTGATATATGGTTATATGTTGTTGTGTGTGTTATATGTTAGAAGAGGGTATATGTTAGTTATTGGTAATATATGTTAAGTAGTATTTTGTTATAAGTTAGTATATGGTATAAGTTAGATATTGGTGAGAGAGGTATGATAGATACTTAATTATATATAGATGAATGCATCTTTAAACCTTAGCTAGTTAGTTGTCTTAGTTTGATAAGTTAGTAAGTATTACTTATGATACCAAGGTAATTGTAGGTATTGGGTATGAGTATCAAAATGAGGGTAGCTAGCGTGATACCGTGTTGGCTCAAGGCCAAGGTATCCAATTAGCATTAGTTTAGCTAGGTATACTAGTATGTAGCATATTTTTATAATTTTTAGAATATTTTTATATAGATATATTTACGTATCTCACGATACGATATATTACTAGTATCCTATAGCCAGTATAGCCTAGTTACATAGTGTATGGACCCAATATCCTAGAGATGGACTCATACAACATAAAAATAGCTAGTTTGACCAAGTTTGACTAGTTTGACCTAGAGATGGCATAGTTTGACTATTTTGACCTATAAATGGCTTTATGACCTAGAATTTAACTAGTTTAACTTATTGTTTATTCCAAAATATTATATTGATGTAATATTTCATATTTAGGTCTCTGAGGCACCGTTGCGGATATCTTTGATACTGTTCTCTGGATTTCAGACAAGTACATTCTCTGATAGTTTTTCATTTATGATATCCTCTATATTTCTTGTATTTAGTGTAGATATCCTTGATTTCTTGATACGATGGTTATACGGATTGGTATATCCAGATCTCGTCATGAGATATAATTCTTGGGTATTTATGGTGTATCTTGTGCAAGCCTTGTTCCTCGTTCTTCTGGTACATATACAGACACTGATTCTTGGGGAGACTAGCTACCTACCTATTGAATCCCGTGTCATAACGTACTATGTTTGGATCCACTATACCAGTCGGGATGGGGAGTGCTAGTGTAGATATGTAATCATACCCTCCTTGCGCATGTCAATTGTAAGTGTTGATCATACACCACACGTATGATTAACCAGGCCATAATCCTTGTGCAAGTTTCCAAGCCGATCACATGTTGAAGCTGGTACTCACTCACATAGTAGTAGTAGTATTTCTTGCTCATTTCTATGATGCTCATTTCTTGTATTTAATTCCAGTATTATTATTTTGTATATCTCTTGTACTTGTATCTTGTATCTTGTATATTCACTCTATTTAATGTTACATAGTTTTTATCATTCATTGGAACTGTTGTTAGAGGCGTACTTTACTCCTTTCCTGACTGGATATATTTTTTCTAGATGACACTAAGGAGTGGTATCCTACTCACTATGGGCCTCAGGATGTAGTTGGTTTAGAGCCAGAGACTTTGGCTCAGGAGGGTCTCATCCCGGTTGAGACAGACGATCCAGTACCTGTAGCTCAGTAGATAGGTTTTTTGTACTGGATTTGTCTCCAACTTTTGATATTAGTATTTCTTTTTATATTAGATGACTCATTGGTTATTACTTTGTCTCATGAGTTATATTTGACTCTTCAGTTCTTTATATCATAATCGTGTGATTGTTCCATCTTATAGATCTGTGATTGAGTATTCATACTTTATTGGTGGTATTATATATCTTGATGATCATTATTGCTAGATAGATAGTTTACTCAAACAGTGTTCTACCGCCGATGCTGCGGCGTAGGCTGGACGTTGTTCACTACTTGCGTCCCTACACCGGATGCGGGTCATGACAAGAAAGCATTCGCATTCGCTCGTTGGACCATCAACGGAGTAAATGAGTCGACTAAAGTACTCGATCTCCATCGTCACACTCCCTATAATCAAAAATTGTACTTAAATTTTCTATTTTGAATTTTTCTTTACTTCTTTTGTTTGTTATTCAACAAAGTTTGTTCAACTTTCATCAATGGCAAACATGGAGACAAAATGCTTTCTGCGCACATTTTCTTCTAAAGATATTTTTTAGAATATTTGAGATTTGTTTTTTTGCGTATATGTTTCTATGCTTCTGTGAATATAAACATGCTTATAACAAATTTTAATATCTACTAATATAAAGAAACTTAAAAATGGCTTAAAATGAGCCGTATGCATATGCTCAAGTAATTAAAATAAATAAATACTAACTAATTAGCTTAACTACCTGATATTATCTAACTATTTATGTATATTTATAATAAATCATAACTATAATAAAACCATATCTATAATAAATTCTAATTTAAATTATTTTTTAATATTATGTGACAAATTTGTTTTATGTACAACGGAAGTGGATTGTACAAGTTTAATTAAAAGGTACACATGGGATAGAGAATGAGTGGGCCAAAAAATCAAGTTTTAAACACAAAATTATATTATTCCGTTTAGTTTATTTAAAAAATAAGTTGAATTAAGGAATAAAATGGATGAACTGATGGAGAAAGTTTAAAAAAAAATACTACTGAACAATATTGGTAGAAAAGTTAAAAGGTGACGTAGAAAAGAAAATTCTCCCTTCTTAAAACAAACAACAACAATTTGAGTGACAAGACTTTTGTCAATAAATATCCCAATAATAAAAGGGATATTTAGACTTTGGATCCTTAATAAGTTACAATATTTGCATTTGGGTCTCCATAACACTTATAATTAGTGTTTGTGTCTTGGGAGTAACGGTTGACTCGTTTGACTATGTATACCCTCAACCTGTTAAATAATATGTTAAAAATACCAAAATATCCTCAACCAGTTTTATGGTTTTCTCCAGGTCCATACGGATTGTTTTCTCTGGGTCCCACAAGTGGGTGATTAAGATCACTTCTTCTCAGCAAATTATTGATGTCTCTGATCATTTCTTCTCAGCAAATTAATGTCTTCGAGCATAATTAATATTTTGTGTATAAATCAAATAATTAATTAAGATGGATTAATTACTTTTTAGACAAAATGCATGCTATATTTATAATTTTTTGAGAATTGTTAATTAGAGTAAATCTATCTACCTATATATCTTTATGAGTGTAAAGTTGTAGTGATCAGTTGTCATTTTCTTTGGTAATACGTACTTGCTTCGTGCAAGACATTCTGATCCCTCCTCACCATGATTGTAATTCACTTGAAATGACCATGTGTACATAAATAAATGGAAAATTAATTAAGGAACTGGACTCTTGGTTCAGGCGCCAAATTGTATGGCAAAATAATCAAAGTGTCCAAAGTAATAAAAAAAGGCACTGGAGTCGTGTCTCACACATGGATCAAATGATAAAATGTGAACAGTTGTGCCTACTAATATAAATATGTAACATTCAGTATTTAAACACAACAAATAAAGAAGTAAACCAAATGAATAGAGAATGCAAGGGTTTCATTACTCTGTAAACATTCTAACCATATAATATGTAATAAACCCACATTGTCTTCATGTTCAAAAGTGAATCCAAAAATGATAATGTCATGAAGACTGTCAAAAGTGAGTCCAAAAAAGAAGTGATTATATCCCACCACTAATCTAAAAGACTATTTCTTTATTTTAATCCCTAATCCCACCACCCTAACTCTGAAGCCAGATCTGCTCATTAATAGGCCGTGAGATCTGAGATACTTGTGTAGTTGGAATTACTTGAGTAACTTGAGATGTTTGGGTTGGCTCAGTAGAGTGACTGGGTTGTGTTGCTGAAGCATCTCCATTTATTGCACCCATAACAGTAGTAGTAGTTGCACCATCTACATTTGTTGAACCATCTCCAACAACACTTGATGAAACTTTTCCAACTCCACTTCTATCACTACCAGTTGTTGCACCATGACCTGATTTGGCTCTCCTTGCATGTGGTCCAGAGTATATGGTTGAACCTATGGTTTCATTTCACACAAATTAATAAGTTCAGTATACGTGTTTATGATTAAAATTGAGATGTCAAACTCTCATTTTGTATAACACAAATCTCTTGGGTTTACACCAGTTGCTTGACCCTTACTTTTTTCTGTTGTGGACAAACTGGAAACATTTGCCACAAATTCTTGGAACCTTGTTATTTCCATCCCTGACCTCATCTCTATCTCTTTTCCTTTGGGTTCTTGACCTCCCAGCTGGTTTGACTAATTTTGGGGGTCTGACATGATAAGGACTTGGTTGCTAAAAATATAAAATAACACATTAGTAATAAGATAAATACATGGTGAATGCAAAATATAATTGAGTTATTTACATTAGTCCATATTGAGCTATGTTCAAGTGGGGAGATATGATACTTGTACACCTTCCTATAGCTTTCCACACTGAGAAATAGGTCTACAAATCTGCACCAAATATAACAATTAGAAAGAAGAACTCTACAAATAAAATAATCAGAAAGATAAACTCTACAAATATGCAATAACTATCAAAACAAATGTTAACAATATTGTCAAAATAGATAATTACCTTGTAAATTTTGTACCTCTGGAATAAAGTGCAAAAGTAACTGCAAGCACACATGGGATGCCACTAATCTACCAATAACCATAGCTGCAAGTATGTTCATTTAAGTGTACATTCCATGACATTTCCTTGTTGTCTAATACAGTCCAAAGCCAATCAGTTGAGGGTCTTCATCTATATTGGTGGCTTCTTTCCTTGTACTCCAACAAGATACCATCTACCCTACGCACTACCACTCCATCCTTCCACAACAAACCTTGTTTTTTCTTATCAAAGAATAATCTCATCATCATCAAATGAAATTTCTCTACAAACTTACATATATGAAGGCCTCTTGTTCCAAAATCCAAGCATTAAATGCTTCAAAAAAGTTGTTTATAATGTGATCACTCTTAGATGAAGTATCAAAATGTGATCTTGCCCAATGAGTGACATCGTATTTATCCATCCAGGCTTTAGCTTCAATCTTAGACTCTTCCAACTGCTCCATCCACTCCTCGAACTCAACCTCAATGTATGCCCTTGATTCCCTCCAAGTAATTTTTTTCAAGTTTACTCCTTGGTGGGCTCTTCTTAAAGTTCTTGTACATATGCTTAAAGCAAAACCTGTGATGGTGGTTGTGATGCTTGAATACATCAACCGCAGCCTGAATTAACACGTTTTGTCTGTCAAAAATTATGGTGAGAGCTTTTGAGTGCATCATTAGATATGGAGCAACAATGTTAAGGAAGTTAGTCCATGTGTCCCTGCATTCATTTTTGCAAATATATATTGCAATAGGAAACAATCCATTGTTTCCATCGAAGGACATTATGGACAAACACATACCACATATTTTTCCTTTAGAAAGCATCCATCTAAACCTAATATACGTCTACAACATTAACAAACCCATCCAAACTAGATCTATAAGCTATACAAAGAGACTTAAACTGTTCTGTCCCATTATCTCTGGCACAAGTTGCTATAGATCTAGGATTGAACTTCAACACCTGCATACATAAATTTGGAGCATCCACGTAACTCTCTTCGTAGTTTCCAAGCACCTTCTCTCGGCATATATGCCTACCATGCCAAGCAGTCCAATAACTAACTCTTACCTTATGCATCTTTAGTATCTCAGCTCTGAAACAACTAGGTGTATAGGTTGGATGTATTCTAAATGTCTCTAACATAACCCTAGCAACCCATTTAGCATTAGCTAAAGGATGCTCGATGTCATGATAGCTTTCACATGTGTGGACAAATGTACCCTTCTTACACCTAAATATCTGACCATCTGGAAGCACTGAACAATATACCCTCCATTCACATTTTTCATCTTTACACTTGTAACTCTGAATATGTTTGGTATTCTTCTCCTGAGTTATTGAATAGTTCATGAAGATAGCTTGGTCTTTTATATAGTCCCTACATGTAATAAAGGTTGGCCATTCCTGTCTTACATACAACTTGTCAAGGACTACAGGTTCATCATCATCTTCATTCTCATACAATTTTTTTGTTTTAGCAGCAAAGTCTTTGAACTCATTTGTACCCCCCCCCCCTAAAGTCTCCCTAATAACCTCTGTAATGTCATCTACATCATCAGCATCACTGGGTACATGTTCCTCATCATCAGATTGCACATCAGAATGATACTCTTCTTCAGGGTCCAAATTGTTTAGGTATTCTGGGAATCTAATGTCTGAGGTATCTTTATCAATATGTATTTGACTGCTACTAAGTTCATCAGCAAAAAAAGATAACCAATCTGTGAGTATCCATTTTTCAAGCTCAGACCCCACCATTCTAATGCACATAAAAACAGCAAAATAAATTAAACATCATGATTCACAAGTTTATTCTTTGAATTAAAAAAATCCATATAAGAACCCCAACAACTACAACTACCATAGATTCTTTAGGACCACTTATAAGTTGTCAAGTTCATTCTAAGAACAACCTACCATTATTCCCCTTATAACAATAACTAATAGAACAAAAAAAAAACTAATCAAACAAGACAGGAATATACAGTATTAGTAGAGAAGAAGACATACCCACCACAAAACCCTAGATCTATTATATATTATTTTAAGTAAACTAACGTAAAGACAAACAACAATAAAAAAAAACCTAACCTTTACTTCTGTTCAATTGTCGTCTTCTCTTCGTATTTGAGTTTTACGAAAAACCCTAGGTTCAGGTTCTCTCTTTTTTTTTTGGTAAAAATAATGAGTTTTGCACCGAGTTTGGTATTTTTATTCACCCACTCGTGGGACCTAGAAAAAACAATATGTCCGGACCTGGAGAAAACCATCCAACTGGTTGAGGGTATTTTGGTATTTTAACATATTATTTAACAGTTTAGCTGAATTTTACATGGTCAAATGAGTCAACGTTATTTGCAAGACCCAAACAATAATTATAAGTGTTATAGAGACCCAACTACAAATATTGTAACTTATTGAAAATCCAAATTCTAAATATTCGGTAATAAAAGCATGCAACATTCAATAACTCCCCAAGACACCTACTAAGGTAAGGAAAAACCTGACCCTCCTTTTCTTATTTGTAAATATATCCCATCGTCCATCCGTTTCAAACTTCACCCAAAACAAATGGCATACATATAAGATAGCAACACTCCACCCAACACCTACAATTAAGCCACAACATCCAATCCGTAACCCTAATCCACTTCAATTCTCCTCCTCTATAAATAATCCACCATCTATACCATTCCTTCCTCACACATTCCCCCTCTCTCTAACCATACATGGCATCTCCCTATGAGTCCCTCCTCTCCACCTCTACCACCCCCAGAAGGTCCTATTTACCATGCAAGGCCCTCTTGGTCATACTCTCCTTAGCCACTCTCATATGTCTCACTTCCTTGGTCACCCTCCATTTCACTTACTCCACTACCGACTTGTGCTCCACTTCCCCTAGCCCCTCCGCATGTCGTGCTGCCGTCTCTGATATCCTCACCCTCTCCGCCCCAAAATCCACCCCAGTCCGCGTCCTTAACTCGCTGATATCAAAATCTCTCCTCCAAATCGACTCCTTCAGTTCCGACCTGGTTAGGGTCAACTCGAACTCCCAACCGGTCTCGGACTGCGTCCAACTGATGGACCTGTCTCGAGACAGGTTGGTCCAGTCGATGAACTCCGTCTCAACTGGGGCCCACACCGACGCCCGGACTTTTCTGAGCGCCGTCCTCACGAACCACGCCACGTGCCTCGACGGGCTGACCGGGCCCGCCCGGTCGGCTTTGGAGTCGCAATTGAAGCTCCTCATGGACTCAGCTAGCGCGTCACTAGCCGTGCTCAACTCCGTCGAGTCTCCCGGTGCCCGACGCGATGACGACCAGGACATGATAGAATTCCCCTCGTGGATGAGCTTCAAGGACAGGAAGCTTCTAGAAGCCTCCGGAAACGCGGTTACGGCGAACGTCGTGGTCGCCAAGGACGGGAGCGGGAAGTACACGACGGTGCAGGCGGCGGTGGACTCCGCGCCGGATAGCGGGAAGAGCAGGTACGTAATATACGTGAAGAAGGGGGTCTATAAGGAAAATGTGTTCATGGGCAAGAAGAAGACCAACGTGATGATAGTGGGAGATGGCATGGACGCAACAATTCTCACCGGGAGCTTGAACTTTGTTGACGGCTCCAGCACCTTCAATTCGGCCACTCTGGCCTGCAACGGCGACGGGCTCATACTGCAGGATCTCAAGGTCGAGAACACCGCCGGCGCGGCCAAGCACCAGGCGGTCGCGCTCCGCGTCTCGGCCGACAAGTGCGCCATCAACCGGTGCAAGATCGAGGCCTACCAGGACACGCTCTACGCCCACAACTTCCGCCAGTTCTACCGCGACAGCTACGTCTCCGGCACGGTCGACTTCATCTTCGGCAACGCGGCCGTCGTCTTGCAGAAGTGCAACCTCGTCGCCCGCAAGCCGATGGCCAACCAGAAGAACGCGGTCACCGCTCAGGGCCGGATCGACCCCAACCAGAACACCGGCACGTCCATCCAGAATTGCCAGGTAATTGAGGTCACTTTGTCTCGGTTGTAAAGTTACATAAAACGATAAAAATAAAAAAATTATGACGGTTTGTAGACCTGACATGATCTTTAAAATCTCAACAGATTGTTCCTGCTGCGGACCTCGTGCCGGTGGAAGGGTCCATTCCGTCGTACCTAGGCCGGCCGTGGATGCAGTACTCGCGAACCGCAGTGATGCAATCATTCATCGATAGCCATATTGATCCCAAGGGATGGTTGGAATGGGATGGAGATTTCGCGGTCAGCACCTTGTTCTACGGAGAGTACCAGAACACAGGGCCGGGTGCTGGCACGTCGGGGAGGGTCAAGTGGCCCGGGTACAAGGTCATCACCGACGCGAACACTGCGAAGACCTTCACCGTCGCGGTGTTGATCGATGGTGGCTCCTGGCTCAGCTCCACTGGAGTGGCCTACACTGAGGGTCTGTGAGTTATGTTAGAGGAGCCACCTTAATAGTAATTGTAGTAGCCGATCAACAACTGTTGTCTTTGTGAATTCGAGCAGTACTGTAAGAAGTACTATCAGAGCCTATCGACAACTATTGTACGTAGAACGATATATCAGTGATTATCGCCTGATTGCCCGGCTGTTAATCGAGTTTGGAATAAATCGCAGCTTTCGAGTTTCTATATTCTGAAGAATTCCTTAGGAGGGGACCAACATTATATATAATATATTTAATCTTTCTCAAATCCAAGAATATTGAGATTATTTTAGGAATAATTAGAGTTATAGATCCTGGATTTTATACTATTTTAGACTTTTAAGTCCTAATATATCCAATTAAAAAATTTAGATTCTGAATTTTAGTTCATAAATCGGAGAAAAGGTCATATCAAAATAAAAAAAATTCCTGAATTTTATTTTTGGTTTTTATTTTTTCATTATACCATACTTTTCAACATAGATTAGTTGGTGTCCTTTTAATAATATTAAGGGTATAATAGGAAAAATAAAAATTCAGAATCCAACGCTTTCAATTAGACATGTCGAGTTAAACTCTAAACTGGTATAAAATCTAGGGTCTAAACGCTATTAAACGCTAACTAGCCATTTTTATCCTATTTTTCTTGTTCCTTTTTATTGTTTATTGGTAGAGGGTTTCTTATTGACTAGTGTTGCGCATTATTGATCATGGCTGAAAGTTTGGGGTGTAACTCCCCATTCCTAACTATTTAGTAAAATTTAAAATTATTTAATTATTTCTAATTAAATTCATTATTCCTCATATTAAAAAGAAAAGAAAAACAATTCAGTAATTAAGTAAATTAAATATTTAAGTTTTGAACTTTCAAATGGAATTACCTTTCCCTCCAAGTTAACCTTTCTAGAAACTAAATCCTTATAAAACCCACATAGAATTCTAGATTGACCAATCACAAGTCTTGATGATTAATTTGAATTTGAAAACAATTGAAAACCAAATTTGAATTTAAGCTAAAGGATCCGTTTGCAATTTAGGACTTCTATTTAAAATTTATTAAGAATTTGATTTGCAATTTCCAAATTTCAAATTTTTAAAGATCTCGTCTCATGCGACAGTGTTCTCCCGCTCGGATTCTCCTAATTTGGATCGAGAACTTGAATTCTCGGATCTGCTCCCCATTATACTTCCTCTGTCGTTCTCCACCGTTCTCCGCCAGCTTCCGGCAAATTATTGTCATCGACGTCGTCGTCGAAGCAGTCTCAAGTCCTGCTCGACTCCTCTGTCCCGACACCAAAGCCAACTCTGACACCACAGTCACCACTTCTGCTAGAACTTACTATCACCGCATCTCGCCAAGGACCGTCAGTCCCGTCAATCGACCGACAACCATCAGTCTCTGCCTCACCGCACCCAGCTCCAAAGCCACAACTCTTTTCGACTAAAGCCCCATTATGCCCCCACACCAGGTCGAGAGCCCTGGCAGACTATACCATCACCGCTATCGTCCACTCGACAAGCATTACTAACATGCACGTGAGCCCACTCATATGCAATCAGAACTGACTTTCTCGTCGAGCAACTCGATAGTCGACCGACCGGTCAGGAGAGAGTCACCATGCAAAAGTTGATCCCGAGCCTATGTTCTAGACCATTGATAACTCCGTCTCTACTGTTGGAAACGCGGTGTGATCCGAATTGGAGTTGGCCCATGAGGTACGATATTGGATTGGACTATATGTCTTAAAAGAAAATTTTTATGTAAAATCTGAACCAATCACAATTATCTACACCTCCAGATCCCACTTCATATTCTATGTGGGACTAAATTATCAACTCCATTGTTAGCATCATTTAAACGCTCAACCATAAACGAGATACAATCAAACATCTACAAATCTGATCGATGATCCAACACCTCTAGTAGTAAGCTGGTCTGACTCCATGCATAGAAACACTCAACCGAAAATGAGATACAATCAAACATCTACAAATCTGATGGATGATCCAACACCTCTAGCAGTAAGCTCTTATAACCCACTGACTCCATGCATAGTTTTCTTTTTTCAATACAACCATGTGATTTATTAATTTCGATTCCAGAAAGGGGTACTCGAAACAATTAACTGATAATTTATTATGTAAACACACACACACACTTTCCAAAGATATAGTTATGAATGCCTCCCCCCCCCCCCCCCCCCCTTTTCCAAACATATATTTATGAATGTTGTTTTCTTTTGTTCTCTAAATACTTATCATTTTTTTATAGGAATATATTTTTGTTTTGATTTATAATCTTGTATTAGTGATGAACTTTGTAAAAAAAATTATTTTAGATAAAATATTTAAACTTTATTATTTATTTTAGTCTAAGTATCAACTTTCAAATTTTAATCTTTCCGGGTCCCTTTTTTGTAATAAACCCTAAATCAGTCCAAGCTTCATTTCTATCTCCATTATATGTGATATCTTCATATTAGAATAGAAGGGGATATTTGCATGGTCCTACTTGGGTCGGGACTAATTCATTGGTGTCAGGATCAGGTCTGGATTGGGTCGGTTCTAAGTCTGGTCTAATCCAAGTTTGATTGGATCTAGTTCCTGTAAGTCAAAATATATTTTGGTAGTAATAATAAAATAGGGTCGCTCTTGGTCGGTTCTAAGTTTGGTCTCATCGAGGTCGGATTTGTTCTAGTTCCTGTAAGTCAAAATATATTTTGGTGGTAATAATAGAAGGGTAATTTGCAACTTTATACCTAAATTATCCACGTTTGACAACTTAATACCATAAGCTATTTTTATAACTAACTTGATACCCTCAAAACAATTATACCTAGACTACCCCTGACCCTCTCTCTCTCTCTCTCTCTCTCTCTCTCTCTCTCTGGTGCCTCCTCGCAGCCTCCCCCCTCCCTCTCTCTCCTGCCAGCAGTACCCCCGCCCCCCTCCGGCAGCAGCCACTACCAGAATAACACATATTAGCTACGTCCAAAAACGTCGCTAATATATAAACTAACGTCGCTAAAATAATTTGGCGACGTAATTAGCGACGTTTTTACGTTGTTGCGTATTATATGGTTGATGACAACAAAAACGTTGTTGGTCGTCGTTGCAGCTATGTAAATTTGCGATGAGAAGACGTCGTAGAATATACGACGATTAGAAAGATGTCGTCGTTAACTTGGCGACGTAAGCTTTGGCCGCAATGCATTGTTATATTAGCGACAATATGAGCGACGTTTTGCTACAACAATGCTGACATGGTAAGTTTTGCCATGTCAGCATGATAGCGACGTCCATGATACCAGGTAGCGACGTTCCGATACTTGTTAGCGACATAATTTTACGTCGGTGAACGTAGCAAAACATTGCTAAATTGAAAAAATAGGATGTAGTTTATAAAATATTTTCCAATAAAACTCTACCAGCAGTTATAAAATCACATTTTATATAAATAGACCCGGAGCAACCCTCCGTTGAATTTTCTGGATTCATCGACCCCTTCAGTGGAACACTCAACACCGGTAAATTCACATACAGTTAATATGAATAATAAACTAAACTCACATAGAAAGAAATCTACAAAGTTATATTACACTAAATATGTCTCAAGAAGTAGATAAATAAATTTAAAATAAGTGTCACATGCGTCTCAAAATATAATAAAAAGTATGAAATAAATACATCTAAGACCCAAGAATGGACCAATACACACAAACACACTAAAACATGTCCAAACAAGGACTACTACTAATCAGGAGGAGCATCGTCGCGAACCTGGGATAGAAAGAACTCATACGGCTCCTGTGAAAGCGTCACCGATGCCGATGAAGGAGGTAGTGATGGAGTCGGTATCGATGCCGACGGACCAGGAGGACATATCTGCTCCAATGCTAGCAGTCGAGTATTGTATGAATCTATGGTAGATACCACCCTCGAAGTGTTCTTCGCCACAGACCGACTCAACAATCCTGCGCCGCATGTATCCTCGCAAATAAGTCGCTCATGGCCGTATGCGACCCCTCCAGCTCCGTCTATCTACACTTTGTAGACGCGGCCAGAGTTGCCAAGTTGCGCTCTGTCGTATGGCTCATAGTCCTGAGCTCCATAAGGCTGTGCTATGTCGTCTGACTCGGAGTCCTGAGCTCCATACGGCTATGCTCGAACAAATTAAAACGTGCGGTGATCGTCACATCATTTGTCTGCGGCACAGACTATGGATGCTCTATAATCCTCCGTAGAAACTTATCACGCAGGTCAGCAATCTAATTGGCCAAATTTTGGTAGTAGGCGGCAGCAGCAGCAACAACAACAGTGTGAGGAGGGGGCGCGGGTTAGGCAAGTTGATGAGAGGAGGGGGTGGGCGACGAAAGGAGGGGAGGCGGTTGCGGGGAGGTGCCGGAGAGGGAGGGAGGGGTTGCCGGATAAAGAGGGGGGGAGAGGAGGTAGGGGTAGTTTAGGAAGAATTCTTTTGAGGGTATCAAGTTAGTAATAAAAATAGTTTAGGGTATCAAGCTTCCAAACGTGGATAGTTGAGGGTATCAAGTGGAAAATTAGCCATAATAGAATGATGGTGGTGGGATTTGATAGCTAATCCAATAGTAATTGCACTATGTCTTAGGGCTCGTTTGGTTAGCATTTTTAACTCAATTTTCGGAGTAAAAAATAAAAGGGTAGAGAAAAATAGTGTTTGGCAGCTGTTATTCCCAAAATGCTTTCAAAACTTTTTTTTTCCAAAACTCATGTTATAACGTAGCTTTTAGAAAGAAACTAAAACCTATTTTCCCCAATACGGGCCCTACTCCACCCACAATCCCCCCAAGTCTCTCTCTCTCTCTCTCTCTCTCTCTCTCTCTCTCTCTCTCTCTCTCTCTCTCTCCTTATTTTCTCTAGATGGAGACTCCTCCCCAACTTACATACCTCAGCCTCCCTATCAAGCCTTGGACCCCACCTCGACAAATCGACGATCGCCTGGACGTTGTCGACGGCCTCGATCGCCTCCTCGACTTAGGGTTAGGTTTAGGGTTTTGGGACATGGTCCTCATCGACTTAGGGTTCATCGTCGATTTAGGTCATCTTCAAGTCAGGGCGAGGTCGTTGGCTGTGGCGAGGTTGGGGATACCGGAGATGGAGATGGGGGCTCCGGAGGGGTGGGGAGGATGAACTGTGTGGGGGTGAAGAGGACCGCGTGCACGTGGTAGGGGACCTCGAGCTCTTCAAGGAAGAGGCGAGGCTCGTCGTAGATAACCTCGAGCTCGTCGAAGAAGAGGGATGCATGCTCGTCGTAGGGGACCTCAACCTCGATGAGGGACTCGACCTGACTTGAAGATGACCCAACGACCGTTTTTATCTCGGCCACTGGACAGTCGTCCCGCAGCCTCAGGTCGCTCGTCTTGAGCATAAATTTCCCCTCTTCCAGTTCTCGACCACCCAGTCGACTAATATCATCTTCTCTCGACCACCAAGTCAATTCCACCGCCTCCGACAGATATTCCACTACCTCCCATGTCAGGTACGGAGGGACACCAGACACAAGAGATTCTGGGAATTAATTTATAAAATTTGAGGGACACAGTGGAAAGGACACATGACAGAAAAATTTAAGATTAAATTATTTTCAAAAAAGTTTTTACCAAATAGAATTTTTAACTTTGTTTATAAAAACTATTTTTCAGATGAAAGTAACCAAACACAAAATCAGAAATTGTATACCCATAAAACTACTTTATAATATCTTATCTGAAAATTGTTTTCAGAAAAAAAAACTCTCAGAAAGCCTATCCAAACAGACCCTTTGTAAATCTCTACTCCGCGTAAAGGAATTACGCCTGAAGTTCTAACTGGATCAGACAGATGGGATACAAATTATGCTGGGAATCGAGATACTTGGTGTGATGATGCAGTCTTTCTTAACTGGGCCAGATGGGATATCTTATGGAGCATGGCTCGAGGATATGATTATGCCAAGTTAGAAGACTGTGCATCGTGCCAGATCATTCATGGAGAATTGTAGACGTACATGGGATTGAGGTAGACAGACTATATTTGTTGATGTAAGTGAATCTACCCCTTCTCCTCTACTACTTCATGCCTTAATAAAATGAATACTAGTAGTACTGTACTGTGTTTCTTTACTAAATGTTGCTCTAGTCCACATGATGCTAATGACGCCTTTTATACAATGTTGTTAGAAATCCAAAGAACCCATGAATGATAAGTGTTAGTACTATTAACACAAGAATGATATAAGTCTTACATGAGAAAGAAGTAATATTGTGAAATCTGTTTTATCTGCTTGTAACACTGAGAATAGAAAATTGAATATATGTACAAATATAAGTGGATTAATGCATAGTAACTATGAAGGGAACGCTTTAAATACGAGTATAAGTGTGATTTGGTACCATCGGGCCACGAGAAGGTATGTAAGTTGGGACCTACGGGTCACCAACCGATATGAGAATGAGTAAAACAAGAAGAATCGATAATGCTGGGCTTTACTTATCTTTTATATCGTACAATTCATGCTTAAGATTTTATTTTGCATAGACTTTGCATGGTCATCGAAAACTTGTGCACAAGGTTTGGTATATTTTCTCGAACGAGATACACCGGGGCACCAGGATCATTCAGCTTAGGAGAAAACATAGTTCTTTGGTAGCACTGGGTATAAACAAAATATTCATTGGGGATCACAACCTCATGAATGGCGCTAGGTATGCCCTTCGAAGTCCTATATGGCATATCTTTTGTGGTGCGTGAATAGTATCACCAATGACCCTCATATATTTAGGCTACATGTTGACGAGAACAAATATGCATGCTTAACCGATCAGCCGCTGGAATTTTTTATAATGCTTATTGCATCGATAATCCTTGTTTTATAGGGATATAACGGATAGACTATTGGTAAGAATCGCTAGTAAGCGATATGTAATATTTTCCAAATATTCAATTTTTTTATTGTTGATCATATAGTATGCTTTCATTATGCACTTGGATATCCTGAATATTGAAATGAACCTAGTTCCTAATTAGAAAGATCATAATTGTAATAATTGCTTTTCTTATATGGTTACTTAGTATTGGTTTAGGAGAGTGGGCTAGTTCTGCATGCTAGTACGCGATATGTACTAATCCACGTTTATGGGAACCCCCAAGTACTCAAGTTTGGGAGTGGCTGGAACTGTCGTGAGGCATCAAAGCATTGTTGGGCCACGCAGAAGCTCTTCTTCCAAAGAATGTGTCTTCTGTTATAAAGGACATGATGTATGGAATATTGTAATATTTATTACAGGCCTGACTTAAAAGGTTAGCAGCCGTAAAGTGAGAATACTTGAGCTTCAAGTTGATGGATAATAGTTAGTCAGCATATGAACTCGACGGATTGGAAATGATTAACCAATTACCCTAATTTATTAGTATCATATGGAAGTTCTTTATGAGAACTCGTTGGATGAAATATAAATAATGCTTGTGGTATAGCAAGTTGGGATATATACTTTCGGTAAAAAGTTTTACTGTATTTGATAACAGTTGGTCGGTAGAAAACTTAGTCACTTTGATGACAGTTGGATGATAAATATAAATTATCAAATTATAACTATTGTGGGCGATCTCTAGATTGGGGGTATGACCGATATATCGAATATGTGAATAAGTATAGAATGTGGCCTAACGAGATAGAATTTATTAGATCTTCATGAGGTGATGCAATAGAGTCAATGGTTAATACAAATAAAATGGAACTTATTGGAATAAATTTGGCAAAAGTAAGATCGATAGAACGAATCTAAAGATAGACATATCTTCAATATGTTGATTGGATGAGATTGTCGGCTATAAATAATTTAGGTAAAATTGAACATACCGAATACGTAATACGGATGGAAAGAGAATTAAGAGCAAGGATCATAAATAATAGACTAGCAAAAGTGATCGATGAAAAAAATTTGAGTTTTGGATTATTGCCCTGTCCCATAGATAAATCAGATGCATGAGAACTCAAGAATGATATAAAGATACAACTTGAGTATGATTATGATATCGAAAGTTTGAAATAATATGTGAGAGAAATTCGAATTTTGAATGTTGGTGATTTACTTCATGGACATGGGATTTGAGCGTGTAGTTCTAGATTGACCTTGTCGACTGGCGTAAGTCTAGAATAAACCTTTAATTGAGGTAGACCCTTGTGAAATTGACCGTGGATAGATAAACCTGACCCAGACTGTTGGATGTTCCTTATTTGTGGGTAGGTCAATGGTAGTGCATTCGTGGTTTGAGTTGGTAATATGATTGGGGTAGAAGTCCCTTAGACTTGTCAGAATTCAGTTGGCTCTAAGAATAGAGATGGATGGTTCCTAACAGCTGCCTAGCATAAGATAAGTTATCTATGAGCAGTAGGTTTAGCTGTCGGTATAGCTAGTCTTAGAGACTTGACCAAAGAGTTATGTTGGTGGTCAGAGACTCATTAGATGATCCTATTGATGTTGCACGGATAATGTAGCACCGTGAGACTTGGATAGATTATTACGAGTTAGCCTGTGTATAGCCAGTGTGGGATAGTTGGTTGGGAAATTTGGGAGCGAGCATTTTGGGAATAAAATGTCGTGTTGGAATGGTTAAATTGTTGGACGAGTAAGTTTGGGAATTGACGGTTATTATAGTTGGAATTGATTACCTCGACTGGAATAAAAAATCAATAGTGGGTTCGGTTGATTGGATTATCTTGATACAGTCCCTTCGGAATCAAATCGGATAGGAGGAATCTATTATGATAAAAGATGGAAATCGTCGCTCAAAAATTTTGATGAAAATTTTATACATCGAAAGAGAAATTTGATATATGATGTTTCTAACATAATTTTATTGGTGGATGGTTATCATTGAACTAAATGGATTTCGTGACATTGACCATAATATGATCAAAGAGAACTCTAGATTTATCAGAAGTTTGAAGTTACTAATATTAGAAAATTTTGCTAGAAGTTTGAATGAAAGAAATTAGAATATTGAGAAAACTATCGGAACGGTTATCAATACACTTGGATCTGAATAAAGAGACGGTTGGTGGTATTCTTAATGTGATCAATCAAATTTGATTGAATCGGAACAATGTGGCAACATATCAGATTGGTTACAAGAAATGGAAATGACGGATTAAACATTGGAAGAATAAATATTATAATTCGGATTAAAGGGGACTACATTATGTTACAGTCAGTTTTTTCTGAATGATTAAAGTATTGTTCTTGGATTAATAGCTAAGTTTGGACAGTCCCTAAGTATTATATTGGTGGATTTAAAAGATAGTGATTGTGGCAAATATTAATATGAAGGAAGACTACGACAGAGATTGTACATATGCCAGATCGAAGGGATGTTAGTGAATATTGAGAAGTGCTTAGACCAGAAATTGGATTGCAATATGTCGGAAAAGATATTAAAATGAGATAGTAAACTATAGCTGGCTCAGAACACTTTCGTTTGGTGATGTAAGGGATATGGTGGATTGAGTAATTTCCTTAAGTTTCAAGGACAAAACTTTTCCTAAGTGGTATATTAGGTAATCTTTCGCTCCACGTAAAGGCATTACGCTGAAGTTTTAGACGGATTAGACAGATGGGATACAACTTGTGCTGGAAATCGAGATGCTTGGTATGATGATGCAGTCTTTCTTAACTAGACTGGATGGAATATCTTATGGAGCATGGTTCAAGGGTATGATTATGCCAAGTTAGAAGACTGTGCATCGCATCAGATCATTATTGGGGAATCGTAGAAGTACATGGGATCGAGGCAGACAGACTATATTTATAGATGTGAGTGGATATGTCCCTTCTCCTCTACTCCTTCATGTCTTAATAAAATTGATACTAGTAGTATTGTACTGTGTTTCCTTACTAAATGTTGCTCTAGTCCACATGATGCTAATGATGCCTTTTATACAATGTTGTTGGAAATCCAAGGAACCCATGAATGATAACTGCTAGTACTATCAACACAAGAATGCTATAAATCTTACATGAGAAAGAAGTAATATTGTCAAGTCTATATTATCTGCTTATAACAATGAGAATGGAACATTGAATATCTGCACATATATAAGTGTATTAGTGCATAGTAACTATGAAGAAAATGCTTCATATGCGAGTATAAATGTGGTTTGGTACCACTGGACCACGAGAAGGTATCTAAGTTGGGACCTATGGGTCACCAACCGATATGAGAATGAGTAAAAAAAGAAGAATCAATAATACAAGTTTTTACTTATATTTCTTTATCGTGCAATTTATGCTTAAGATTTTATTTTGCATAGACGTTGTGTAGTCATGGACAAGTTATGCACAAGGTTTAGTAAGTTTTCTCCAACGAGATGCACCAAGGCACCAAAATTATTCGACCTAGGAGGAAATATAATGCTTTGGTAGCAGTGGGTATAAACGAGACATTCATTAGGGATCACAACCCCATGAATGATGCTTTATACGTCTTTCGTAGTCCTATATGGTATGTCCCTCATGGTGCATAAATTATATCACCAATGATCCTCATATAGTTAGGTTGCATGTTGACGAGAACAAATATGCATGCTTAACCGATCAGTGGCTAGAATTCTTAATAATGCTTATTGCATCGTTAATACTTGTTTTGCAGGAATACAACGGGTGGGTTGTTGGTAAAAATCGCTAGCAAGTGATATATAATATTTTCCACATATTCAATTTTTTTACTGCTGATCCTATAATATACTTTTATTATGTTGTTGGATATCATAAACATTGAAATGAACATAGTTCCTAATTAAAAAGATCACAATTCTAATAATTGATTATCTCACATGATTACTTAGTGTTGGTTTAGGCGAGTGGGCTAATTATGCTCGCCAGTACGCGATATGTACTAACCCACATTTGTGGGCACTCCCAGGTACTCAGGTTGGGGAGTAGCTGGAACTGTCGTGAGACATCGAAGCATTATTGGGGCACGCAGAAGCTCTTCTTCCAAAGGATGTGTCTTATATTATAAAGGACATGATGTATGGAATATTATAATTCAGTTGTATCAGTGAGAATGTAAGCCAAGATGGCAAGTATCAATGTAAGCAAATTTATAAAGTATCAGTTGTAATTAAGAAGCTTTATAATCTGTTGTAAGCCTTGTACTCAAATATTATTATAAATAAAGAGGAGCTTTTTATTTAATTTTATTATGACTTCAATTTGTCTACTTATTTTTGTTGCTATATCGTTATTTCTGAGATATACCATGATTTGTCTATCTTCTTGCTTGTATGCCATTAAAATTGTCCTCATTAAATAATAAACAAAAAGTACAAAGAACTCCTAAACAGACAATCTAAGTACAATATTTAATCTGGGTAGTGTGGCGGTGGAGATCGAGCGCTATGGCGGCTCCTTTATTCCGTTGATGGTTCGACGAGTGAGTGAGGGGTGCTTTCTTCTCTTCTCTCTCGCTTAAGCTTTTGTGCACATACGTAGCTCTCTGGGAAGGTATGGTCTCTCTCTGAAATAGAAAAAGTCAACCTTTGGGACATCAAAATTGTTCCTATTTATAGCCATCATGCTGATGGGCTATATGTGTCATATTTTCTTCTATTTTGTGGCCGTATGGGACTCCTTCAACAGAATATGGTTACAACTGTGGGCGCATAGTATGAATTGAGTCTAGGGTAGGCTGCCACATGAACATTTTGTTGAGATTTGTTTTTGTCGAAGAACTTGGCGGTTCTCGTCTTCTATTTGTGTGACTTGGTCAGCTTGACATGTGGCCCGCATTTAGTTGGAAGGAATCGCTTCAGTCGCAACAAGAAATTTTTGTTGCATGTGACGTATGGTGTCTAGAACGTAGGGGGCCAGAGACGCATGTAATGCATGGAGTCTGGAACGCATAGGGCCATAGACGCATAGGACACATGGAGTCTGGGACGCATGAGGCCAGAGACGCATGGACTCTGGGACGCATGTGTCCTAGTACTCGTGGCGTTGTACGCTTGTCAAAAGCCATTATTAGTCTGACGAGAGCTTTTGTCGCTTAGTGCTCTCACATTTTCTGAAGCTTTCAGAAAATCTTTTTTGTCAGGATTCTGTGTCAGACATAATCCTTGTATCAGGCCTTTATGCGGCCAATGTTTGGGGTGCAAGGATGTAGCTTGTTCTCTATGATATGGTCATTATGTGGCCTATTTTCTTCTGAGTCAATGTGGAGCGCATGATTGTTGGATGCAAGGATATAGATTTTTCATGCTTCTATAAGACCCCCTTTAGTTTTCAAACTGGTAAGTTTTGGAATACTTTGAATAAGAAGCATGGAGGAGATAACTTTGGGCCGCATGTATTGTCACGCCCCAGTCCCAAAATACCGAGGGACTGGACGCATGGCAATGGCCAGCAGTACGCACCGATGGACAAACCCAATTTAATGGATCCATCAGGGCATACTTAAGCTGTAGTACAATAATAAGGGTCTAAATATACTAATCTCATCCACAGAAATGAATACAACAATATCAGAACCATAAAGCAAGATCATATCTCAATAAAATATAAACTCGGGAAATAACCCGATAATGAGTCTGATACATCTGTCAAGATACAAGAATAAAGATAACCACAGCAAATACTGAGTATGGAACAGTATATACTCAGAAGATACCCTCGGTGATCAATCGTCTACTGGATCTGGTACTGCTCCAGTGCCTGCTCCTGCTTCTGCTCCTGCTTCTGCTCCGGTATACCTCGGGATAGATCTAGTCTGCAAATCCTGGAGACATAATCCGGATCCAGGTCCTCAGGGGACATAGCAAGGTACAAAATAACTCAAGCCAACATAAGTGCAGTGCAAAAATAAATAAAATAATAGGATAATCTATATAACCAGCTAAGTGATATATAAGATGAGAGCAGCACTAGAACTCAGGCTGAAACCACTACAAGCTCTGTGTCTGGGAGCCGGTAGTAGTGATATCATGTGGGTGTCTAGCTCAAAGGGAGACTACGACGACGACATAATATAATCAACCTGTAGTCTGTGTGTCTCAATAGTGTAAACTATATAACCAGCTAAGTAAAATGCAAGATAAGAGCAGCACTAGGACTCAGGCTGAAACCACTACAAGCTCTGTGTCTGGGAGCCTGTAGTAGTGATATCATGTGGGTGTCTAGCTCAAAGGGAGACTACGATGACGGCATAATATAATCAACATGTAGCCTGTGTGTCTCAATAGTGTAAACTATATAACCAGTTAAGTGAAATGCGAGATAAGAGCAGCACTAGAACTCAGGCTGAAACTACTACAAGCTCTGTGTCTGGGAGCCGGTAGTAGTGATATCATGTGGGTGTCTAGCTCAAAGGGAGACTACGACGACGGCATAATATAATCAACATGTAGTCTCTGTGACTCTTTCCACCCAATGTAATCATCCATCTCATGTCCACGACGTCTCATGTCCATGCCACGCAGGATCATAACTAATGCAGTAAGTCATAATGAGATCTAAGAATATAATATCTAAGTCATGTAACATGTATCATATACAGAATCACCATGAATATCTCAGGAAGACTCTGTCTCATGAATAGTGTCAAGTGTCCTGGGTTATATGTACTTGATAAGACAAGCATGAGAAGTATAGGGTATCGGTATCCATGTCTATATGACGTTACCCAACTCTGCGTACGGGGTTGGCACCCGACTATTAATCGGACGCTAAGTAAGTCACACGGTCCTAGGTCAAGCATGCACAAAAATATATATATATATATAAGTCAAGAAAATAAGTAACAAGAACTGCAAATTTGGCAAGGTACACTTGCACAACATTGTATAAATAAGTCAAGGGAATAAGTAGCAAAGCTGCAGGATTTGGCAAGGTACACTTGCTTGAGGTTTTGGCTCCAACTATATCTCTGATCTCAGTGGGAACTGCAGGTACTACTCCGGTTGCTGAAATAAATATCACCATCAGATTCAGAAAATATCAAATAGTTAGAAACGCTTGTCCTTAAGTCCAATTTGGACACAGGGGCAAAAATCATAATTTTGGGCCAAAGCGGGGTCCACATGTGGGCCGCTTCGTACCGAAAAATGCGTCAGGGTCAAAGGTCTCCAAATTCGTCAAACTTAGTGTCAACAAGTCAGGAACGATGATACGAACCCAACGGAACTTGCAGAATTGGATTTCGATGAGCCGATCACAAAATCGCCTGTCAAGTGGAGCCCGTGGAGCCCACGATACGCGATTTTGTCAACGTTCTCAGAATCGAACCAAACTTGGGTCACAGGACCAGCGTATTGCTATGAGTCCGATGGCGCAAGTTTTATTTCGATCCGACATGTGTACACAAAGTTACAACGTATTCCAGAATGGGCGGATACGGGGCGTTGTCGGCGGATACGCGTTGATTCCGGTGTGCACGCACATCCAAATTAACTTCTGCGAAATCCCGCACGTCCGTATCAATGATGCGCATATTTCGGTAAAGATCGCGTGCGACCAAGTCGTCCCGTTTGACGGGACGCACTCAGTTCAGGGGTAAAATGGGGTATTGGTTTTCCTGTTTTTGGATCACGGTTCACGATCACCACAGGACGCGACGCACCGAGCGAGTTGCACGGGCATCGAGGGGGTCACACAGTGTACGCGTTGCAACAGAGGGAACTAAAAATGGAGCAACGAGGAGAGAGAATGGGTTACCTGAACAGGGCTTCACGAAACCGAGTTTTTGTGCCCGTGTGTCGACTCGACACGAGCTGAGTCGTGTCCGGATACTGTTAAACCTAGGGTTAGGGCTAGGGTTTCGATGTCTCGTTGGTGCTGGCCGGAGGAGCTCGCTGGGGGAGGGTCTACTCGGCGGAGGCTGCTCAGGCGGAGCGGAGCGGGTCTCTGGTGGGTCATCGAGGCGGCTAGGGCATCGAGGCGGAGGGGATTGCCGAGGTCGAGGACGCTCGGGTCGACGCTGGAGCGGCTGGCCGGAGGGGGAGGTATCGAGTCGTCGGCTGGGGGCTGAGAGGGGAGAGGGTGGAGGTGAGACGGCGGAGCGAGGAGGAGGAAGGCGGAGAGGTGGTGCGGGGAGGTTCTGCGGGGGTGACGAGGACTGGACGACGGAGGACGGGGGGGTTCGACGACATGGGGATTAGGGCGGAGGAGATGGCTAGGGTTCGTAGGAGAGAGGGCGGAGGAGATGGGACTGGGCGGTGGTGATGGTGGAGATGGTCGGGGGAGATGAAGGTGATGGCAGCGGCGAGGGTTTGGCCGGGGACGACGGGGGCTGTCGAGGGGCTGTGGGGTGGCGACGGTGGCTAGGGTAGAGGAGGGAGGCGGAGTCTCGTTGGGAGGGACGGTGGAGAGGGAAGAGGATCAGTAGGAGAAGGTGAGGCGAGGGCGGCCGAGGGGAGAGGGTGATCCGGCGGTGCGAGGGGTTTAGGGTCAGGGTTTCGGCCGGCGGAGGGATTATATAGGGGCCGGTCGGAACAGTATTCCGACTAGGTTTCCGATTTGGGTTTAGATCGGGTATGGGTCTAGGTCAGCGGGTCGGGCGGCGGATCCGACCCGATCCGTTAGCGTTAGGTGCGGGTTTGGGCTGCGGGTTTGGGGTCGGGTTTAGATCCGACCCGACCCGATAAGGTTGGGTTTGGTTCAACTGAACCGGGTCTGGGTTGGTTTGGTTTATTTCAAATAAACCCGATTTATTTCAGGGTTTAATTCGGTTTATTCTAAAAGAGTTTTTAGGGCTTTAAAAATGCTTCCGGAGTCAATTCACAAAAAATTACCCTATGTCTAGTTTTTTATTTTACACCATAAAATATTATTTTCATAATATTTTGATATTAATTAACATCATTTAAAAATCGTTTAAATTCAAAATACCTAGGTTTTAATTATAAAAAAATCCCAGAAAATTCTAGAAAATTGTTAAAAACCCAAATTTAAAATTTTCTAAAAATCAGGGGGCTTACAATCTACCCAACTTATAAAAAATTTGTCCTCGAAATTAAACTAGGGTAGGGTCTAAAGAATTCCTCTCAAGTGAACATTGCGGTCTCTTCCCAATTTAGAAATTACCCATCTATCATCTATGGCTATACATCTAAGAAAGCTATGCCCCAAATTATTGAATCATATTATTGAATCCTCAAGTCTTTAACACCAAACATATCACCTATGGTATTCCCTTAATCATTTATAAAAGGGTCATCAACCAATGCGACCGGCCTGTGCGGTATATCTAGTACTGTCTATATATCAAACTTATACCAAGCACGAGGTTTCGTCTTTCCGAAATTAGGGAAGACGGAAAACAATAATAAAGAGTTCAATGGGAGGTAATAGATTAGAAGTATGGGGATCATGGTGCTTAAAGAATTCAAATGGGAATTGTCAAGCAGTTGTGGATTAAAATCCTATTCTGGTATTTCTTCATTCGCATGCTCGTATTAGTACAGTTATGTAACTGATATGATATGCTCAAACATATCTAGAGGGCAAGTACATTCATCTACTAATCACTATATATCTCAATCCACGTACGGTAGTATTGCGAAGGACGAACCAAGCGCACTAAGGTTAGCTAGACCTTAATACACTGATTCTGAAATATATTAATGTATGCATCCCCTAATACATGTATCATGAACAAGCGCGATAAAAGAATAAGCTTGCAAAACTAGGCTATAATAGCAGCATAAGTCAAGGTAGTACAACAATTATAAGTACGCTAGATGATGATGAAAGGAGGTACAAATTAATTCAAGTTCACAAAACAAAACAAACAAGCAACCATAATAATAACAGACTCTACAATCTCTACAGTTATCATACAACCTCCTTGTCTAAGTCGCTAGTCGACCAAGTAGGGGCAAGACCTCTAAATTCTATTGTCTGAATAACCACTATCTTCTTATGCAAGTCTAAAGTTGTGTCATCCTAGTTCACTTCATCAATGGGTCAAATAGGGCTAGGTGGTACTATGTTGTGAGGCATACTACCCAACTTAAAACAATAACCTAATACTGAAATTATTTTTAAGGATACCGTGGAAACTCTTGTTTAAGGTCTACGGGAAGGGGTCTTGGTACCTATTAGGGCATCCTCTTATATTACATAGGTCATGGTCGTCTTAAGCCTTAGTCTTAGTACTTATAGAACAAGTGTCGATAGTGAGGATAGAAGAGTTACTGGCCGTCAAGGGTAAGGGATCTAACTTGTATCGAGGTGGGAGTACTAATTACGCGACTTAAGCTAAGGGATAATCATTAGGTCATAATCTACAATAATAACTTAAACTGTCAAGTTCTAATTACCAATCACATAATTCAAAAATTTAAGAGAAACAACCAAAATAAACAATAAGAGGCGCACAGGAATCAAGGCAGGATACAAGTCAAGAATTTAATTCGAATCCGATATAGATGTCAAGAACGATTCAAGCAAGTGGATGAGATTCAAAAACTTATCCTATTCTTATTGCAGGCTTGCTCGGTCCCTAAGTTGAAACCGAATAATTTTAGTCGTTGACCTGCATGGGCCACCACAAAAACCATGTCACGCCCCAGTCCAAAAATACCGAGGGACTGGACGCATGGCAATGGCCAGCAGTACGCACCGATGGACAAACCCAATTTAGTGGATCCATCAGGGCATACTTAAGCTGTAGTACAATAATAAGGGTCTAAATATACTAATCTCATCCACAGAAATGAATACAACAATATCAGAACCATAAAACAAGATCTTATCTCAATAAAATATAAACTCGAGAAATAACCCGATAATGAGTCTGATACATCTGTCAAGATACAAGAATAAAGATAACCACAGTAAATACTGAGTATGGAACAGTATATACTCAGAAGATACCCTCGGTGATCAATCGTCTACTGGATCTGGTATTGCTCCAGTGCCTGCTCCTGCTTCTGCTCCTGCTTCTGCTCCGGTATACCTCGGGATAGATCTAGTCTGCAAATCCTGGGGACATAATCCGGATCCAGGTCCTCAGGGGACATAGCAAGGTACAAAATAACTCAAGCCAACATAAGTGCAGTGCAGAAATAAATAAAACAATAGGGTAATCTATATAACCAGCTAAGTGATATATAAGATGAGAGCAGTACTAGAACTCAGGCTGAAACCACTACAAGCTTTGTGTCTGGGAGCCGGTAGTAGTGATATCATGTGGGTGTCTAGCTCAAAGGGAGACTACGACGACGGCATAATATAATCAACCTGTAGTCTGTGTGTCTCAATAGTGTAAACTATATAACCAGCTAAGTAAAATGCAAGATAAGAGCAGCACTAGGACTCAGGTTGAAACCACTACAAGCTCTGTGTCTGGAAGCCGGTAGTAGTGATATCATGTGGGTGTCTAGCTCAAAGGGAGACTACGACGATGGCATAATATAATCAACATGTAGCCTGTGTGTCTCAATAGTGTAAACTATATAACCAGCTAAGTGAAATGCAAGATAAGAGCAGCACTAGAACTCAGGCTAAAACCACTACAAGCTCTGTGTCTGGGAGCCGGTAGTAGTGATATCATGTGGGTGTCTAGCTCAAAGGGAGACTACGACGACGGCATAATATAATCAACCTGTAGTCTGTGTGACTCTTCCCACCCAATGTAATCATGCGTCTCATGTCCACGACGTCTCATGTCCATGCCACGCAGGATCATAACTAATACAGTAAGTCATAATGAGATCTAAGAATATAATGTCTAAGTCATGTAACATGTATCCTATACAGAATCACCATGAATATCTCAGGAAGACTCTGTCTCATGAATAGTGTCAAGTGTCCTGGGTTATATGTACTTGATAAGACAAGCACGAGAAGTATAGGGTATCGGTATGCATGTCTATATGACGTTACCCAACTCCGCGTATGGGGTTGGCACCCGACTATTAATCGGACGCTAAGTAAGTCACACGGTCCTAGGTCAAGCATGCACAAATATATATATATATATATATATATATATATATATATATATATATATATATATATATAAGTCAAGGAAATAAGTAACAAGAACTGCAATGTTGTCAAGGTACACTTGCACAACATTGTATAAATAAGTCAAGGGAATAAGTAGCAAAGCTCCAGGATTTGGCAAGGTACACTTGCCTGAGGTTTTGGCTCCAACTATAGCTCTGATCTCAGTGGGAACTGCAGGTACTACTCCGGTTGCTGAAATAAACATCACCATCAGATTCAAAAAATATCAAATAGCTAGAAACGCCTGTCCTTAAATCCAATTTGGACACAGGGGCAAAAATCACAGTTTCGGGCCAAAGCGGGGTCCACATGTGGGCCGCTTCGTACCGAAAAATGCGTCAGGGTCAAAGGTCTCCAAATTCGTCATACTTAGTGTCAACAAGTCATGAACGATGATACGAACCCAACGAAACTTACAGAATTGGATTCCGATGAGCCGATCACAAAATCGTCCGTCAAGTGGAGCCTATGGGGCCCACGATACGCGATTTTGTCAACGTTCTCAGAATTGAACCAAACTTGGGTCACAGGACCAGCGTATTACTACGAGTCCGATGGCGCAAGTTTCGTTTCGATCCGACGTGTGTATAAAAAGTTACAACGTATTCCAAAATAGGCGGATACTGGACGTTGTTGGCGGATACGCGTTGATTCCGGTGTGCACGCACATCCAAATCAACTTCTGCGAAATCCCGCACGTCCGTATCAACGGCGCATATTTTGGTAAAGACCGCGTGCGACCAAGTCATCCCGTTTGGCGGGGCGCACTCAGTTCCGGGGTGAAACGGGGTATTGATTTTCTTGTTTTTGGATCGCGGTTCGCGATCACCACAGGACGCGACGCACCGAGCGAGTTGCACGGGCATCGAGGGGTCACACAGTCTACGCGTTGCAACAGACAGAACTAAAAATGGGGCAACGAGGAGAGAGAACGGGTTACCTGAACAGGGCTTCGCGAAACCGGGTTTTCGTGTCCGTGTGTCGACTCGACACGAGCTGAGTCGTATCCGGATAATGTTCAACCTAGGGTTAGGGCTAGGGTTTCGATGTCTCGTTGGTGCTGGCCGGAGGAGCTCGCCGGGTGAGGGTCTGCTCGGCGGAGGCTGCTCAGGCGGCTAGGGCATCGAGGCGGAGGGGATTGCCGAGGTCGAGGACGCTCGGGTCGACGCCGGAGCGGCTGGCTGGGGGGGAGGTGTCGAGTCGTCGGCTGGGGGCTGAGAGGGGAGAGGGTGGAGGTGAGACGGCGGAGCGAGGAGGAGGAAGGCGGCGAGGTAGTGCGGGGAGGTTCTGCGGGGGTGACGAGGACTGGACGGCGGAGGACGGGGGGGGTTCGACGACGTGGGGATTAGGGCGGAGGAGATGGCTAGGGTTCGTGGGAGAGAGGGCGGAGGAGATGGGACTGGGCGGTGGTGATGGTGGAGATGGTCGGGGGAGATGAAGGTGATGGCAGCGGCGAGGGTTTGGCCGGGGACGACGGGGGCTGTCGAGGGGCTATGGGGTGGCGACGGTGGATAGGGTAGAGGAGGGAGGCGAAGTCTCGTTGGGAGAGACGGTGGAGAGGGAAGAGAATCAGGCGGAGACGGTGAGGCGAGGGCGGCCGAGGGGAGAGGGTGATCCGGCGGTGCGAGGGGTTTAGGGTTAGGGTTTCGGCCGGCGGAGGGATTATATAGGGGCCGGTCGGAACTGTATTCCGACTAGGTTTCCGATTTGGGTTTAGATCGGGTATGGGTCCGGGTCAGCGGGTCAGGCGGCGGATCCTACCCGATCCGTTAGCGTTAGGTGCGGGTTTGGGCTGCTGGTTTCGGGTCGGGTTTAGATCTGACCCGACCCGATAAGGTTGGGTTTGGTTCAACTGAACCGGGTCTGGGTTGGTTTGGTTTATTTCAAATAAACCCGATTTATTTCAGGGTTTAATTCGGTTTATTCTAAAAGAGTTTTTAGGTCTTTAAAAATGCTTCCGGATTCCAATAAATTCACAGAAAATTACCTTGTCTAGTTTTTCATTTTACACCGTAAAATATTATTTCTATAATACTTTGATATTAATTAACATCATTTAAAAATCATTTAAATTCAAAATACCTAGGTTTTAATTACAGAAAATTCCCAGAAAATTCCAGAAAATTATGAAAAACCCAAATTTAAAATTTTCTAAAAATCAGGGAGCTTACATATATGGCGGGTCGCATGGACAAGTCTTTGCCACGCTGTCAAATTTCTATTTAATGTCGGATTTGGCTCGATCCTCGAGTGGATTTCTTAGGATTTTGAGCCATCCCTCAGCAAGGATCCCTAAGTGAATATTTCTCAAAGGATAAAGTCAAGTAGAAAACCCAAGCTTGGCCGTCATAGTTAATGCTGACAGCGCAGCGCGAGCATCAAGGAGTCGCCACCATCTCCTTTGCTCTATAAGTAGGGAGTTTTGTCGATGAGAGAGAACTTTTTCTTTTGGCTCAAGTTCTCTCTATCTCTGACTCTCTACTTGATTGCTATGACCCTCAAAGTTTAGTCGTCTTCGTCAAAGGCTAAGCAAGCCGATGACAAGGGGAAGCACCCTGCGTCCTCGTCTAATGCCAAAGACGAGGCCCCAACTTTTCACCCAAACGTTCAAGTGCCCATCCAAGGTAAGGAGAAAAATTTTGGATACGGGAACACTTTGTACACAGTCCACCGCATAGATTAGAACATGTGTGAACTTTCCATATGACCCAGCCACATGTTTTATGCGCAGGACTCACTTTGGCCGCATACGCCGGTCTTGATCTGGCCGCATGGATGGTATCACATGCGTCTTACTCGGCTGCATGACTTGGCCGTATAAACGATACCATATGCATCGGGCATGACTTGGCCTCATGTATGCCTTTATATGCCCAAGTGGTTTCTTAGTGCATATGACATCTTGATGGCTCTAACTATATTCTTATTCCCGAATCTTATGGTGAATTTACCCATAGATCTGTCAGGGGAGGTGCTTATCGGGCGTGCTCAGGCTGCATTGGGCATAAGATTTGACCATATAGTGGAACATCTCCAGGCCCAAATAAAAAAGGGTCAATCTGAGGCAAGGCTGAAGTTGATAGCGAATTAGCCCTCATTTTACTTGCTCAGCCAACTGAACTCTGAGCCGATTATGGACAACAATAATATTTCTCACTTAAAGCCCATCTTCCTATTCGGAGATGCTCTTACTATCTCGGACCCCAAGGTGGTGAAGATAAATGAGAACTGGGACTTCTCCTCTAGCGAAATAAAGATACGCATACCTACGATGGAGCACCATTTGCCCTTGTCAGCTTTCAATATAGTATCTCTTTCGAGGAGGATATTGGGCAACCTGACCCCAGACCAAAAGGGAGTCCTGGTCGACCGTATTCGTTATAACTCCAAGATGAAGAGGAAAGTAGCGACTTTCAGGGAATCATTTTCTTACTCCCTATGCAGGTTGGAACCCGGCGTATTTGTGAGTGAAATGGGACCAAATATTCATTTCTATAGTGCTGTTACCTTCATGAACCAGCTTGCGGACAAGGGGTCCTATCCAACGGGAAAAATATGCTGCTCTACTGGGTGCATTATTCGCCTTCTTGGATTTTTTTGACCATGTGGGTAGTGTAGAAGTATGAGCAATTTTTAAATGAGGCAAATCTTTACTTTTTCATAAGGGGTTCCTGTTATGGCCTGGAGAAGAACCAGATGTTGTTCGTGTCCTTGACCGAAGTGTACAACTACCGTACTAGGACCTTCTTTACCCCAGCGGGGAGATGGGGCTCGCTCTTCATGAGATGTACGATATTTCATGGTTGCCTTGGGGTGAGGAGCTGTATGAAGAGTATACTCCCGATAACAAGGAGTTCGATGAGCAACACCCGGGGTTCCTTGCAGTGTACCAGGAGTTTTTGTGTCACCATAGCACTTGCCTGGATCCATAACCTCACACCACTACCTGGATCCATAACCTCTTTAAAATTGCTGCTTCGGGACAGGTTCAAAAAACTTGATCTTACACGGTCATCCACGATCTGGCGTGCAGCACTAAAAGAACGACTGCAACCGGTGATGGATTTGGTAGCTCTGGTGTCACCACCCCATTTCCAGAGCCGGGTATTTTTTTTTATTTTTAATTTGGTTAATTGTGTATTATTTATAATTAATTGTATTTATATTTAATTAGTGATTGCATTATTTTTTATTATTTTTATTTTGATTGTTTTAGGATTTTGGCTAGCCTGGACCCATGTCAGACCCTAGTGGACCCATGTCCGACCCAGCCCACACCCTTGTGAGAATTATTTTGGGGCTTAGATTTATTATTTTATTTTTAGGAGGTTAGTTGGAGAGATTTGGAACTAGTTTGAGTGCATTCGGAGACCCGAAACCCAAACCGAGTGAATAGGGGCGTTTTGGGAAACTAAAACTTGTAAAACCCCTACCTACCCCCACCCGTGAGCTTCCCACAGCCCTCCCCATCCGTGAGCACAGCAGCCCTCTCCCTCTTTGCATTCTTTCTCTTCTTCTTCTTCTTCTTCTTCACTTCTTCTTCTTCTCCACTTCTTCTTCTTCTCCTTCTTCCTCCAAAGTAAGTTTTCTTCCACTTTTCTTCTTCTTTCTTCCATTCCTTCTTCTCTAAGTTAACCCTAACCCTAGATCTTTCCCTAACCTAGGTGGGTAGAGCCTAGATTTGGTGTTGGAGCTTGGATTTGAGGCTTGGAAGCTTGGATTGGAGGATTTGGAGCATTTTGGGGATTTTTGCTTGGGATTCCAACTCCCAAGAGGTAAACCCTAAATTTCCCCTTGTAATTACTCTTTTATAGTGTAATTAATATTTTAGAACCTTCCTAGACCCGTAGGCTACCCGTGGGAGGAAGTTGGAACTAGTTGGGTAGTGTTTAGAGACTTTGACATTAGGTTTTGTGTCGATTTCGGATGAAATCCGAATTTGGCCCAATTTTGGGTGATGCCCTAGGTTAGATGGACCTAGGTAGACGTTGTCGGGTGTCGTGAGGGTGAGAGCGTGTCTCCGTTCGGACACGGGAAGCCGCGTCGCGGAGAAACGGGCGTTTCGGGCGAAATTGGGGCTTTTCGTCGTCGCCGATTCTAAGTGCATGTGCGTTTCTGCCACGGGCCTAGAATCGACGCGGGAGCACATTTTCTAGGATCTAGGCATCGTGTAGAGCGCGTGGGTAAATTTTGGGCCGATTCCGAGTTCGTTTGGTGTGCGTTTCAGGAGGTTTTCCGAGCCGCGCACCACGTGTTCGTCGAAATGACCGAACGGCCATTTCGACTTGGTTTCCTCGTTTCGGCTTTGTGCGCGCGTTGGGTTAGTATCGGAGAGTGTGTGCTAGAGTTTTCGGGCTATATTTTATATATTTTAGGGTGTTGGTGCGTGTCGGGGTCGTTGGGCGTGAGTGGGGCGTGTTGTGAGAGTGTTGTGTTGTATTTGTGTATTGTGTCTTGATATATATATATATATTTTTGTGTGTGTCTATATATATATATATTTATATATATGTATATGTGTTTATATGTATATATATTTGTATTTATATGTGTGTATTTATATTTATGTACTTGTATATGTATATGTCTATGTGTATATATATATATTTGATGAGTGTGTGTATATATATATATATCTAGTGATATATGTATATATATGTGTGTGTATATATATATATATATAGAGTGTTATAGATATATATATGTATAGGCGTGTGTGTGTGTGTGTTTGTGATGGAGGGGGGGGGAGCCAGCAGACTGCAGCCAGCAGGCAGCGCACAGCGCGCTGTGCAGACTGCAGCAGACAGCAGCGCAGCAACAGCAGCTATGCAGCAGCGCAGCAACAGCAGCTATGCAGCAGCAGCAGCAGCAAGCAAGGGCAGCAGCAGCAGCAGCAGCTAGTATTCGCAGCGCTAGTAGCAGCAGCAAGCAGCGAGTTCAGTAGCAAGGAGAGTGGTTTAATAGATAGATAGATTAGTAGATTGATAGATATTATAGATTGTTAGATAGATAGCTAGCTAGATTCATAGATAGATAGATGTTTCTATATAAATAGAATAGATAGATATATAACTAGCTAGATAGTTAGTTAGATTGATAGATTAAATAGATAGGTATTAGTTAGTTGATAGATAAATAGGTAAGTAGATAGATAAGTTGATAGATAGATAGATAGGTAAATAACTAGTTAGATAGTTAAATTAGATACATAAGATAGATAGATATATCTATAGATAGATAGATAATAGTTAGATGGATAGATAGATAGCTAGGTATTAGGTATATATCTACCTAAGTGCATAGATATCTATATACATATAGTTATATCTATATCTATAGATATCTAGATAGGTATATATATATGCATTTTGAGTTGGGTAAGGTATATATGGGTAATCGGGTAAATGTGTGTGGATATCTATATACATAGGTATATACATACTTAGATATATATAAATATGGTAGATATATATATTACCTAGCCTAGATTAATAACTAGGTGCATAATTAATAGCTAGGTAGCTAGTTAGAGGGCCTTAGGGCAAAACTTCAATACCTTGAGATACCGAGGTATCTCGATACCTTGAGATATTCAAGGTATTGAGTTTCGAGCGGGGTATTTGAGCATTAGCCTAGGAAATGCTTTGGAGTGATTTTTATATGCTTATGTGTATATATTTACGCGTGCTAGCATAGGTTTTAGAGGGTATAGGCGGGGTGCGTAGCCTAGGTTGAGGTATCGGATACCGAGGGTATCCCGGTATCTCAAGGAGGCGAGTTTGTGAGTTTTCTAGCTTAATGACCTCGGTTTGACCTAGAATTTCAGGGGCACCCTAGTTTGACCTAGCTTTGACCATAATTGTCCCCGTTGACCGTAAAAGTCAACTTTTGACCTAGTTTTGACCCAGAGTTGACTTTTTGGACCCAGAGTTGACTTTTTGACCCAGATTTCACCGGTTTGATCCGTTTGACCTAGAACGATCCTAGAAGCCTATTTTTAATTATTTTATATCTGTTTAACTTATTAGAAACCCTGTTTAACCTTGCTTTTCGTATTAGGTCCTTGCGATACCAGTTCGGATCGCCAGTTGCTCAGGACGTCAGGCGAGTACATTCTCTGATAGTTTTCATTATCTGATATTTATTATGATTCAGCTTCTAGTATAGTATCATCTGATTATTCTGGCACCACACGGGACACTAACTGGTATTTCTGGATTCATTTACTTGCGACACGTACATTTCATGTTTCTGGCCTCTATTCTGGAATCACTACTGGCATCACCTACAGGCATCACTACAGGCATCATTCATGTACAGGCTGGACTCATCTTGATTTGCGTGTCGGGTCTTGGATCCACTTGTATTAGTCGGGGCGGGGAAATACTCGAGTAGACATGTAAACATTCCTATCTGGCATCATCAGGAATCACTCCCTCTGGTCTAATCTGGAATGATAGCAGCCGTGCACCCAGTGCGCGGTGAGCCGTACTTACCCCTAGCCGTTTACATGTCGAAACAAGTATTTCAAAGACACCGAGTTCATTCTTTATAGTCTGGACTCTCATGCATTTCTTGACTTGTCTCACTTACATATTTCTGGACTTGACTCACTACATGTTTTCCATGCTGGACTCACTACACGTTCATGTGCACGGACTTGATTTTAGCTTAGATTTCCTGTATCTGCAGTTATTACTATCTTGCTCTGATACCCATGCATCTTTACCTTTATGCACCAGTGATTTACATATTTTCTTGTTCATACTTGCTCCATTTTTCTTGCTACTTGCTATAACTGTTTTATAGTTTTTATCATTTAAATGGAACTGCTGTTAGAGATGTACTTGCTCCAGTCCTGACTGGACATATTTTTCAGAGTATCCGGAGGATTGGTGTCCGACGTTTTATGGACCTGAGCCTGTCGATGGTGCAGACAGGGACCCTCTAGTTTAGAGGTGATTTCCGGGTTGGTAGCCGGGATCACTAGGATCTTGTTGTTGTTTTTTTTAGCTTTTAGCACCGGATTTGTCTCCGGTTTTGGATTGAGACCTTGTTTGTATATTATTTTGGATAATGTATTGTTGTATTATTATTATTATTGATGTTGTGGTTGTTGTAGTAGTAGTTGGTGGTTAGACTTTATAGTTGTTAGATCTCTGTGTTATCTTATCGTGCTTAGATTCGTGATTGAGTATATTGTGGTTATCTTTATGATATTGCTCCTCCGTTTGGAGTTGAGATCTCGGCAGATATATATATATTGTTTGTGTGGTTGCCCTCCTTTTGGAGAGGTCATGCCCGATTTTTTTTGTGTGAGATTATTATCTAGATAGTTGACCTAGACAGCGTTCTACCGCCGATGCTGCGGCGTAGGCTGGACGTACCCACGACTCATGCCCGATTTTCGGGTGCGGGTCGTGACACGTTTTTGGTGGCGGCCCCATGCAGGTCTCGATTCGCAATTAGTGCGATGTCGTGGTGGTACAACAACTTAGTTATACTGCTGCGAGCCTGCTGTAGGATCTAGGATCTAGGATGAGAGTGTACTCAATCACGACTAGGAACAATTCCAATCTAATTATTCTGAAATTGCTTCTTTTGAAATATTATGTCCTTCTTTGATGATATCGTATCTTGCACCGTATTGACTTCTTTTGATCTGTGTTCAGGATGCCTCCGAAGACACGATCCCATCGTACCGTTCCAGCAGTTGCCTCGGAGAGGTCTGCTACCTCTCGTCCAGCTCGTATTCAGGCAGCTGCTACCGCTCCACTCACCACTCCTGCGGTTGAGGGAGCCTCTGTTTCTCTCGGGGATCCTTCTCCACTTATCGATCCGAGGACTACCCCAGTCGTTCCGGTGGTTCCTCCACCACTTCCTGCTCCAGTAGATGCCACGCAGTTGTTTGCGTTCTTCAGGGAGATGATGGATGCGCAGCACCGTCAGGTGGATGTGATGAGGCTGGGCATTGAGAACGCCCACCAGGTGGCCATGACGGCAGTGGATAGGGTGGCACAGAATCAGCCACAGGCAGATCAGATTCAGCTTCCGAGGCCGGGTAGTATCATTGGCTTTCAGAGGATGCGGCCCAAGGAGTTCCGTGGTACAGAAGGGATCCTGTACGCGGATGACTGGATAGAGCAGATTGAGGGGATCTTCAGGCTGGCGCAGATTCCAGACAGCATGCAGATAGAGGCAGCGGGCAGTCAGATGTTCGACCTCGCCTTGACATGGTATCGCACAGATACGAGGATCGCAGCGCCAGGGCTTACTTGGGAGGCTTTCAAGAGGCTTTTTAAGGAAAAGTTCTTCCCAGATGTGGCGCTCAGTGCTTTAGAGAGCCAGTTTGAGGCACTCGTCCAAGGGAGCATGACAGTGGACGAGTACGCAGCGGAGTTCTGCCGTTTGGACAGATTCGTGGATGGCTTGAGTGAGGCAGCCAAGGCGAGGAAGTTTCGCAAGGGCTTGGTTATGGCGGTCAAGTCTTTGACCAGGAGCGACCGCGAGGCGACTTTCGAGCAGATAGTAGGAGATGCTCAGAGAGCAGAGGATGACTTGGAGCTCAAGCCCAAGAGAGGCAGGGATGATTCAGGCAGTGCCAGTGGTAGTGCGGGACCAGCTAAGCGTCCCTATGTGCAGAAGGCAGCACAACAGGGTCAGGATCAGAGGGTGCCCACTTGTGCCTACTGCAGGAAGGCAGGACACACTTGGGATGTTTGTAGGAGGAGGCTGAAGGTGTGTTTGTTCTGTGGATCCGCTGCTCACCAGATGCGAGATTGCTCCACTGCACCTCCATTGGGTGGAGCACAGGATCAGAGAGTTGGAGCTAGGCCATCTGTGGCACAGCATCATGCCCCGCACCAGCAGAGGGATACACCCCAGCAGGGCAGGGCTTATGCGTTGACGGTCGAGGAGGCCGATGCTACGGATGTCGGGTTAGCAGGTCTGTCTCTTGCTTCTTCTTCCTGTCCTTTTCCATTCCTGTGGTGTGCTTTATTAGTACCTGTTAGACTTTTTTCCTTGTGCTGTGGTAGATAGTGTAGTGACCCCGATTGAGACTGTCATAACACGACCAGTAGGACCCTGATCTTGTGTGTTGTTTAGGTAGAATTTCTTGACTGTGATTGTTGGGGGTTTGACCTAGAGGAGTGTGATTGACTTTAAATTTCGAGGACGAAATTTTCTAAGGAGGATAGGCTTGTCACCACCCCATTTCCAGAGCCGGGTATTTTTTTTTATTTTTAATTTGGTTAATTGTGTATTATTTATAATTAATTGTATTTATATTTAATTAGTGATTGCATTATTTTTTATTATTTTTATTTTGATTGTTTTAGGATTTTGGCTAGCCTGGACCCATGTCAGACCCTAGTGGACCCATGTCCGACCCAGCCCACACCCTTGTGAGAATTATTTTGGGGCTTAGATTTATTATTTTATTTTTAGGAGGTTAGTTGGAGAGATTTGGAACTAGTTTGAGTGCATTCGGAGACCCGAAACCCAAACCGAGTGAATAGGGGCGTTTTGGGAAACTAAAACTTGTAAAACCCCTACCTACCCCCACCCGTGAGCTTCCCACAGCCCTCCCCATCCGTGAGCACAGCAGCCCTCTCCCTCTTTGCATTCTTTCTCTTCTTCTTCTTCTTCTTCTTCACTTCTTCTTCTTCTCCACTTCTTCTTCTTCTCCTTCTTCCTCCAAAGTAAGTTTTCTTCCACTTTTCTTCTTCTTTCTTCCATTCCTTCTTCTCTAAGTTAACCCTAACCCTAGATCTTTCCCTAACCTAGGTGGGTAGAGCCTAGATTTGGTGTTGGAGCTTGGATTTGAGGCTTGGAAGCTTGGATTGGAGGATTTGGAGCATTTTGGGGATTTTTGCTTGGGATTCCAACTCCCAAGAGGTAAACCCAAAATTTCCCCTTGTAATTACTCTTTTATAGTGTAATTAATATTTTAGAACCTTCCTAGACCCGTAGGCTACCCGTGGGAGGAAGTTGGAACTAGTTGGGTAGTGTTTAGAGACTTTGACATTAGGTTTTGTGTCGATTTCGGGTGAAATCCGAATTTGGCCCAATTTTGGGTGATGCCCTAGGTTAGATGGACCTAGGTAGACGTTATCGGGTGTCGTGAGGGTGAGAGCGTGTCTCCGTTCGGACACGGGAAGCCGCGTCGCGAAGAAACGGGCGTTTCGGGCGAAATTGGGACTTTTCGTCGTCGCCGATTCTAAGTGCGTGTGCGTTTCCGCCACGGGCCTAGAATCGACGCGGGAGCACATTTTCTAGGATCTAGGCATCGTGTAGAGCGCGTGGGTAAATTTTGGGCCGATTCCGAGTTCGTTTGGTGTGCGTTTCAGGAGGTTTTCCGAGCCGCGCACCACGTGTTCGTCGAAATGACCGAACGGCCATTTTGACTTGGTTTCCTCGTTTCGGCTTTGTGGGCGCGTTGGGTTAGTATCGGAGAGTGTGTGCTAGAGTTTTCGGGCTATATTTTATATATTTTAGGGTGTTGGTGCGTGTCGGGGTCGTTGGGCGTGAGTGGGGCGTGTTGTGAGAGTGTTGTGTTGTATTTGCGTATTGTGTCTTGATATATATATATATTTTTGTGTGTGTCTATATATATATATATATATTTATATATATGTATATGTGTTTATATGTATATATATTTGTATTTATATGTGTGTATTTATATTTATGTACTTGTATATGTATATGTCTATGTGTATATATATATATTTGATGAGTGTGTGTATATATATATATATCTAGTGATATATGTATATATATGTGTGTGTATATATATATATATAGAGTGTTATAGATATATATATGTATAGGCGTGTGTGTGTGTGTGTTTGTGATGGAGGGGGGGGGGAGCCAGCAGGCAGCGCACAGCGCGCTGTGCAGACTGCAGCAGACAGCAGCGCAGCAACAGCAGCTATGCAGCAGCGCAGCAACAGCAGCTATGCAGCAGCAGCAGCAGCAAGCAAGGGCAGCAGCAGCAGCAGCAGCTAGTATTCGCAGCGCTAGTAGCAGCAGCAAGCAGCGAGTTCAGTAGCAAGGAGAGTGGTTTAATAGATAGATAGATTAGTAGATTGATAGATATTATAGATTGTTAGATAGATAGCTAGCTAGATTCATAGATAGATAGATGTTTCTATATAAATAGAATAGATAGTTATATAACTAGCTAGATAGTTAGTTAGATTGATAGATTAAATAGATAGGTATTAGTTAGTTGATAGATAAATAGGTAAGTAGATAGATAAGTTGATAGATAGATAGATAGGTAAATAACTAGTTAGATAGTTAAATTAGATACATAAGATAGATAGATATATCTATAGATAGATAGATAATAGTTAGATGGATAGATAGATAGCTAGGTATTAGGTATATATCTACCTAAGTGCATAGATATCTATATACATATAGTTATATCTATATCTATAGATATCTAGATAGGTATATATATATGCATTTTGAGTTGGGTAAGGTATATATGGGTAATCGGGTAAATGTGTGTGGATATCTATATACATAGGTATATACATACTTAGATATATATAAATATGGTAGATATATATATTACCTAGCCTAGATTAATAACTAGGTGCATAATTAATAGCTAGGTAGCTAGTTAGAGGGCCTTAGGGCGAAACTTCAATACCTTGAGATACCGAGGTATCTCGATACCTTGAGATATTCAAGGTATTGAGTTTCGAGCGGGGTATTTGAGCATTAGCCTAGGAAATGCTTTGGAGTGATTTTTATATGCTTATGTGTATATATTTACGCGTGCTAGCATAGGTTTTAGAGGGTATAGGCGGGGTGCGTAGCCTAGGTTGAGGTATCGGATACCGAGGGTATCCCGGTATCTCAAGGAGGCGAGTTTGTGAGTTTTCTAGCTTAATGACCTCGGTTTGACCTAGAATTTCAGGGGCACCCTAGTTTGACCTAGCTTTGACCATAATTGTCCCCGTTGACCGTAAAAGTCAACTTTTGACCTAGTTTTGACCCAGAGTTGACTTTTTGGACCCAGAGTTGACTTTTTGACCCAGATTTCACCGGTTTGATCCGTTTGACCTAGAACGACCCTAGAAGCCTATTTTTAATTATTTTATATCTGTTTAACTTATTAGAAACCCTGTTTAACCTTGCTTTTCGTATTAGGTCCTTGCGACACCAGTTCGGATCGCCAGTTGCTCAGGACGTCAAGCGAGTACATTCTCTGATAGTTTTCATTATCTGATATTTATTATGATTCAGCTTCTAGTATAGTATCATCTGATTATTCTGGCACCACACGGGACACTGACTGGTATTTCTGGATTCATTTACTTGCGACACGTACATTTTATGTTTCTGGCCTCTATTCTGGAATCACTACTGGCATCACCTACAGGCATCACTACAGGCATCATTCATGTATAGGCTGGACTCATTTTGATTTGCGTGTCGGGTCTTGGATCCACTTGTATTAGTCGGGGCGGGGAAATACTCGAGTAGACATGTAAACATTCCTATCTGGCATCATCAGGAATCACTCCCTCTGGTCTAATCTGGAATGATAGCAGCCGTGCACCCAGTGCGCGGTGAGCCGTACTTACCCCTAGCCGTTTACATGTCGAAACAAGTATTTCAAAGACACCGAGTTCATTCTTTATAGTCTGGACTCTCATGCATTTCTTGACTTGTCTCACTTACATGTTTCTGGACTTGACTCACTACATGTTTTCCATGCTGGACTCACTACACGTTCATGTGCACGGACTTGATTTTAGCTTAGATTTCCTGTATCTGCAGTTATTACTATCTTGCTCTGATACCCATGCATCTTTACCTTTATGCACCAGTGATTTACATATTTTCTTGTTCATACTTGCTCCATTTTTCTTGCTACTTGCTATAACTGTTTTATAGTTTTTATCATTTAAATGGAACTGCTGTTAGAGATGTACTTGCTCCAGTCCTGACTGGACATATTTTTCAGAGTATCCGGAGGATTGGTGTCCGACGTTTTATGGACCTGAGCCTGTCGATGGTGCAGACAGGGACCCTCTAGTTTAGAGGTGATTTCCGGGTTGGTAGCCGGGATCACTAGGATCTTGTTGTTGTTTTTTTTAGCTTTTAGCACCGGATTTGTCTCCGGTTTTGGATTGAGACCTTGTTTGTATATTATTTTGGATGATGTATTATTGTATTATTATTATTGATGTTGTGGTTGTTGTAGTAGTAGTTGGTGGTTAGACTTTATAGTTGTTAGATCTCTGTGTTATCTTATCGTGCTTAGATTCGTGATTGAGTATATTGTGGTTATCTTTATGATATTGCTCCTCCGTTTGGAGTTGAGATCTCGGCAGATATATATATATTGTTTGTGTGGTTGCCCTCCTTTTGGAGAGGTCATGCCCGATTTTTTTTGTGTGAGATTATTATCTAGATAGTTGACCTAGACAGCATTCTACCGCCGATGCTGCGGCGTAGGCTGGACGTACCCACGACTCATGCCCGATTTTCGGGTGCGGGTCGTGACATCTGGCGATACTTTTAACTACTTTTATCAAGATACCCAGCCCTTGTCGGACAAAGTCGTGCTGGCTGGATTCTTGATGGTGTGGCTACGAAATTACATAGTCTCGGGAGGTTCTGGGTCGATTAAGAGGGCTAGCTGAAACCTCATCCTCCCTGCTGTAAAGTTGGCTTTTGATTACCGCCTCGCTTTACTCCAGGCAATGGTCTACAGTATCCATCACAGACTTCGTGCCTTCACCACCAAGGTGCTGGACCATGACGATCCCGGGGATTTCAACCGGTCGAGATACCTTATCATTATTTAATAGGGTGGTTGTTAATGCATTACCCATCTCTAATGAGTCCTAGCCTCGAGGGGATGACGACGGAAGCTAATGCCTTCATTCGTCGATATGGTGGGATACCTTGGGTTCACACTATGGTTCTCGCGTGCAGGCACGTACTCGCCAATATGGTAAATTATTTTTTTTTGTCTATATCCCAAAATTTATCGAGGATGAGGTGGGTAGAGTTCACTGTGATGGTAGTGTTGACCTTCAGGTCTTATCTTCGAGGCTCTTCAGCTGGTTACTCTCCATCCGACCTTCGAACCTAGTGTACCAGAATTGGAACCTTGTCTTCTTGGAGCCTTATCTGCCAAGTAGGTTTGCACGCCAGTTCAGGTACAACGAACTCATGTTGAGCAATCCCAACCCCTGTCTTAGTTTTGAGGGTAGCATTCTTGACGGGGCTCGAGCCATGGATTTCTATTCTACCACCAATACCCATGTCTGATTTACACTGTCGGATGCTACGATTTCTGCCCATATTATTCATGCAGCAGCTAACTTTCATGTAGCCCTGAATCCGCCTCCACCCGGCTTTGATCGGGATACTAGCTTCATCGTAGGAACTAACCTGAAGCAGCGAAGCAGTAGGTACAATAAAGGTTGGGGAAAAGGCAAGGAGAAGGCTGCATCATTACCTACTAACCCTGAATCGACGACGTGGGAAGGGAATACTTCTAACGACTCATTGCCTCCGGTGGACTCTTCAATGAAGCGCAGGCCTCTCCGGGGCGGAGCCCTCCCTCCAAGAAGAGAAGACACGAACGATCTATGATCGTGAGGTTGAGTTATCGGAAGAGGGTTGCTACCAAGGACCCCACGCATGCCGTGAGAGAAAGGGAAGAGGAGGAGGTAGGACCCCTTGCATTGGTGATTCTCCAACCGGATCACATTCTTGATGCCAAGGCAATATTCCTACATCCTCCTAGATTTACTGCCATGTCCCCTTTTTATGACCCTCTTCGTCCTAGTTTATCTGAAATTATGCAGAGACCTGGAGCAGGGGTGAGGACACTTCCTCTACGGGCTGCCATAGCAAGGGTTTCTTACCCGGAGAAGGAGACGTCATCTTCATGCGAACTATATATTGGCGGGCATGGCATTGAGACGGTGGAGAGGTTCGGTGAGGAAGGGGATGCTTCATTGGCCGACCTCTCGGTTGGAGATGTGGTCTCCATGGGGATGACCCTGTCGGCTATGACGAAACTGCTGTAGTGCCCCCCTCTGTATAGGCATTATATACAAGTGATATCGCTTTGCTTGCTCAAGTGGAAGCCTTCTCGTAGAGTTTTTGATCGAACCATAAGACGATTGATCTAAGTGAGTGGACAGAACTGCATTCTCTGATTCTTACATGCCTTAATAATGAATCTGAGTTTTTGAATACTTTTATAAAAAGATAGTTTCATAAGAAGAATGATAGAACCTGACTCTGCATGCTTAATAAGTGAACTCGTATAGCTTGTCATTGAAACGAACATATTTGCTTAACTAGAGAACTTGTATACTTGTCTGAAAAGAGATAGAACCTTGCCATGCTAAGTCAAGAAGAATAAAAAATATGCATGCTTAGTTACACTGACTCAACTATCAAACTAACCATTACCATGCTAAAAAGATAAGTAAAGGAATTGCTTGAACAAGTCCCTTTGTGTTATGCTAAGAAAGGGGTACTTGGACTGAATTTCTGAACTGTTGTTGAACAGTTTTTCGGTCAACTTTTGGTTGATTTTTCGATCAAAACCGGGTGCATAAATTCGTTTCACTTGAAGAAAATTCTAGAGGATTAGGTTATGAACATACCATCGAACACGGGACACGAATCGGACGAGCAAGGAGGACGAAACCTGCGCGCGAAGGGGTCCGCAAGGCTGTTGCTGCCGCTGCTCACACGCGGCGGTGCTTCGGCGCGGCGTCGGCGGGCGCCGGTCACCGTAGGTGATGGTTGAGGTGGTGTGGTGGTGGCGTGGGTTAAGGTTTTAGTAATAGTTATATGATATATATACAGAGGGTCGGGGAAGGGTTCTGGTAGATTTAGATTTTGGGTTAATGGGTTTGGGTTAATGGGTTTGGATTTTAATTCTTTATTCTATATATATATATATATATATATATATATATATATATATATATATATATATTGACATTAAAAATAGTTTTAGACCTCAATAAATTTCAGAAAATTAAACAATACACTAATAATAGTTGTACACCTAAAAAAAATTTAAATACTAATAATTAATTAAATACACATAATTATAAATCTATGAATATTATATATTATAATTAGCTAAACATAAATAAAAATTTCTTCCTTAATCACAATAATTTCATAATACCAATATTAATAAATTTAAAATATTAATTCCAAAAATTAGGGTGCTTACAGTATCTTTGAAAACTATTTGTTCTATGTAATAGAGCTTTTCATTTCGAGCAATTTGGTTTTTGGTTTACTTGATTCGAAGTTAAAATGAAGATTTTATGAAGAAAATAAATTATGGACTTATGTTCTCGGACCTGTTTGGCAGGGACGATGAACAGTGCCGCACGCAGTGCGCATCGCACAGATTTCTTGTCGTCGCACACATTATCCTTTGTCGTGCGCATCACTCTCTTGCCGCTAGTAGAGCGTCGTGCATACAATTCTTGCCGCAGGCAGTGCGCCGCATATGGAATTCTTGACATGTGCATCATTTCTTGTCACGCACAGCAGTGCGCCATGCGCATCATCCTTTGCCGCGAGAAATGTGTCGTGCATAGATTTTTGGCCGCGCGTATGTTGACATCTTTTGCCTGTTTAGCTATTTTGTAGCTAGAATCTTGTAAAACTCAAAATATAAAAGTTTTAGATATTTTTCTTGGCTTTCCAAATCTTTTGAATCGTCTCATTTGGAGTTCAGATGAGAGAGTTATGCCCAGTATTCTAATGTGTCTAATCTTGAATTTTTTTTTAGAATTTTTATTGGACCTTATGATTTCATGCGTTGATCTTAGTAATTGCAAGTGTATATGGATTGAGTGTTACTATGTGCTAAAATTTAACATGTATTGACCTGACTATGTGTAGAGTTCGACCATGCGCCAAATGACTATACCATCTATGTACATGATTTGACTTATGTGTTGCAATGTGATATAACTCATGTGATTTATTATGATTGGTAACTTGACTCAACCACTTGTATCCGTGCTGATACACTTACTACGTGCTAAGTATTTTTACGTGCTAATTGTTCCTACGCGATCATGTTACATATTTTACACTAAAAGTGTACCCATGTGTTTTGCGACATATGATATGACTCGACCTATCCAGCATGGACATAAGAGTTAGTCAATAACCAAGCGTGGCTAGGATTTGTTGATTGGTACATCACGCTGGAAGGAATCCAATTTGAGCTGCCAAGTGACAAGGTGGATTTATATCTAGCATGGGCGTACTACGGTACGACATATAAGAGAAATATCATGTAACCATGTCATGAGATTCTAGTTAACAGTAGGGTAACTAGGCAACTAAAACTTGTAGAGCATTGGGAGGGACGGAATCTCGAGATCGGGCATGACATGCCACCCCCAGTCATCTAATTGGGGAGTCCAGATTAGCCCTCATGGATATTGTTTAAATCTATATTAGTGGATTACAATATCCGACTATTATATACTACGTGTTCTTTGCGATCTCAGCACGGTGGCCTTACGAGGGACTAGTGTGCATAATACTATGTGCTATGCGGCTATTTATGGCTCGGCTACCCTGTTAGTACATGGCTCAACCTGAAGATTCTTATTATATGCATTAACGCTACTGGGATAACCTAGATCTCATTTAGAAATTCTAGTATTGATTGGAATATTAAACGAATCTTGTTTGTAAGTATATTTGTCATCTGTCAAATAGTCTAGGAAGATGGACTATCATGGTACGACGGTCAAATCATTGTCCTTATTTGGTTGTGGGGTTAGATTGCTGTGCTACGATAGGCTATGGACCGAAACTACGATATATAGTTCTTTAGCTTGACTTGAATCAGAGGATGTACGTTATCTCGGTATGGTACGGTACTTTATATCCTTGTTTGGTGTAGGAGTATCGTATTGCCTCGATGATGGTGTATACGCATATGGTTCTTAGCTCATGCATTATATACTTTGCCTTGGATTTTGTTTCGTCATTCTTGCTTCCTTGTGGTACTTGTTGTTTGTGGTCTAACCCCACTAGTTTTTCATGGCCAGGTTTAGAGCCAGCACCCGAGGATCCGGCTTTCTTCCCCCATGAACAATGGCGTATACCAGACGGATGGCCGTTGAGGGATACGAGTGGGTTTCTTCTTCCCTGCTTGTCATTGTACATTTTACTCTTTTGGACGTTTAGCCGCCGGCACTTGTTAGCTGGCATGTCTGGACATTTAGTTTTTCTTACGTAATTGTATTTAACCAGCAACTGATCACGGTCATGTACTTTTGTTACTCAGCTAGCTCCTTATTTTGTACAGCTAGTTCCAGAATATTTTGACAGAGCATTTGGGACGTCTTTCTGCTTTATCATACATGTTCTATATTACTGTTACTTGTTTGATTGATTGAGACAATAGATGTTCTGTGTGACCCTAAGTGACTTGATTGTAGTATGCAACCATTGTCTTTCTACAGCCGTGACCGCCATACGACGTTATATATCTTGTACGTGAGAGTTGGTCATGTCCGTCTCCATATTCCGGTACTGGGACGTGACAAATTCGTATTTGTGTCTATATATGCGTCTGACATGATACTTGTTGCCATTCATGTGAACTATGTTTCATCCATGTCTAACTTTCAAAGGGAACTAAAATATAGTAGAAAGTAATTTTGACATTTTTTTTTTGGTTATTTACACTAACTGTCCCTAAGTTTTGGCCTTATTATTACATAGGATAACCATATTTTTAAATTAATTTCACTGACCACCCATATGTTTTATGTTTATTATACGGGGTACTCCTTCTTTAATATAAAAATGAAAAGTTATAACACTACCTACCCCTTTTTTTAATTTTTTTTTTTTTCTGAAGGGAGGGATGGTCAGTGTAATTAGTTCAAAAGTAGGAATATTTCGTATAATAAGTTCAAAACTTAGGAACAGTTAGTGTAAATAAACTCTCTTTTTCTTTTTCTTTTTCTTTTTTTTTTTTTTTTTTTTTTTTTTATATAAATCATGTCATGCATACTGGAGATACGAGAAAGTAAATATTTCTTTGGACTTCATTGCTGGAGGAGGAATGAGAGGGCTCATTGCTGGAAGACATGATGGTGAATCTGTCGTTTGCATTAATCTATTCATAGAGGAGGACTCGGCTGGCACCCCCACCAGCTGGACCCCCACCAGTACCCTTATCCCCACATGGCTCTGCTGCCGCAAGCGTTCGATCGGAACATGACGCTGTAAAGTCTACTACAAGTATATTATGAATATAGTGCAACCAATTAAGTTGGGAAAAGAAACATGTGCTAGCTCCAAACATGTGTGTCGAGGTTTCAGTGGCACATGCATGCCCTTGTTCTTTTTGTCGCTTGTGGCACATGCATGCCCATATTAATTATCCACTGGTCTTTGAAAAAGATCCTTGCAGTCTACCTATAGTACTTCAGAAGTTGATGGCTTTAAGGATATCATCCTTTGATTGGATTGGGTTGTATTGGATTTGACTGTGGGTTATGAGAGTCAAGTAATAAAAAAAATTAAGTGAGAAAAAAAATTATATTTATTTCGAGGATAATAGTTTAGGATGAAGTGTAACAGAGAGTTAAGTAAAAATTTATATAATTTTTTTTGTCTTTTTTTTAATCTTCTAATTCGAAGGTTAACATTGAAAGTGAGGATATGTTTAAAATGTCATAAATACACGTACTTAACTTTTTATCCACTCAAAATTTTCAATCCAAACAAAAGTTATTAAACATATCACACTTAACTTTTCCTTCAATCCAAACAAATTTATTTGACTCATTTCTCGCTCACTTATTTCTACCTCACTTAACTCTACCTCACTTAATCATGTTTATTTGTTTTTCCTCAATCCAAGCAGACCGTAATGGTTTGGAGGAGGAGCGAGTGTGACGTCGATGGTTTTAGCGCGAACTTAGTATGAGGTCCATAAGACATTTGTCTCGTGTCTAACAATTTGGAGGACAAATTTTTCTTTTTCTTTTTTTAGTATATATAGCAAACTCCAGTTTGGCTGACTAGGATATGTTTTAATTTTATACAAGCAAGCTAGTTCGTCCACTAAAGCAATGACCCATTGACACCGGATTTCAAGTTTTTCTTGGTAAGGAAAGTTTTTTAGGTTTTTATTAGAAAGGGACGTGTCCGGCTTTACATGGAGTTCAATTTTTTTTTTTGGGTATTCTAAAGAGAGTTGTCGTCGGGCTCTTGGATACCATTTTAGAAGGAAAAGGAAATAACAAATCAATCCTCCCTTTTCTCCTCAGTAGGATAAGTTTTTAATTATTATTTTTTATATAATAATATAAATTATTGTGATATATATATATATATATATATATATATATATATATATATATATATATATATATATATATATATATATATATATAGAGAGAGAGAGAGAGAGGGAGGTGATAATTCAGGTGTGTTCTAATTGTATTTTTTTGCAAATTATTAATATATTTTGTTTTCTTCATGTGTGTTTTAATTGTATTTTTTTATAGATTTTTTTAGAGAGGGAACTCATGTGACATGTTCCTGGAGTCCCTAAAAGATCTACTGGAATTAGTCATTTTCCATTATGTGAGCTTTATAATTTATTAATATATATATTTTTATAAATTGTTGTTGATTATCTTTATATGTAGTAAACCAATTTATTGATAAATATATATTTTGTAATTTGATTGCATAGTTATTATTGTGAAGAAGTGATGGGAGATAATATTCTAGGTATTTCATTCATCATGATATTACATATATATATATACATTTGCATATCAACTTGGGACCTAAGTCACATGGCCAATCACAATAAATATAATTTAATATAATTTAATCCCAATACTCCAATCACCATATATAGCCAACCAATCACCATATATAGCTAATCACCATAAATATAATTTAATTATATAATTTAATCCCAATACCCCCCTCAAGTTGGATCATGCAAGTCAGAAATGTCCAACTTGCGCAAAAGAAACTCAAATTGCCGTTTGTCTAAAGCTTTCGTGAAAACATCCGCCAGTTGCCCATCCGTTGGCACATGAGATGGGCGAATAACTCTAGCAAGAACATCATCTCTCAAAAAAAGACAATCCACCACAATGTATTTTGTGCGCTCATAAAAAACTGGGTTGTGCGCAAGATGTAAAGCAAATTGACTATCACAAAACAAATCCATAGCACACGAATGTTCACCCCCAAACTACCAAGCAACCCCTTGAGCAACTTAAGCTCATATGTGACCGCCGCCATCGCACGGTACTCCGCTTCGACCTAAGAACGGGATACCGTCACCTGTTTATTCGTCTTCCAAAGGATGGGCAAATCACCAAGAAAAACCAACCAACCAGACAAAGAGAGTCGTGTGATGGGACAACTCGCCCAATCAGAATCACACCACCCCCAGAGACGCAAATCACAATCACAGTAAAAAAGAATGCCTTGACCGGGACAATACTTCAGATATCTAACAACCCTCAAAGCCGTATCCCAATGATCACGCCGGAATTCATGCATAAACTGCGACAAGATGTAAACAGCATAAGCCAAATCCGACCGAGTAAACGAAAGATAAATCAGCCGTCCCGCAAGTCGTCGATATGCTTCCTCATCAGACAAAAGTAGACTTGTAAAGCGTGCCAGTTGATGATGTTGTTCCATGGGAAACCTTGCGGGTTTTGCCCCCAACAATCATGTCTCAAAGATAATATCAAGTGTATATTTACGTTGACACAGAAAAATACCTTCTGCACTTCGGGCTACCTCAACACAAAGAATAAACTTCAACGCCCCAAGGTCCTTCATGTGAAATTATGTACTCAAATAATTCTTAAAGGCAGTAAGAGCAGAAGAATTATTGCCAGAGAGAATCAAATCGTCGACATATACAAGAATATTTATCTAAACATCGCCCTTATGAAGAGTAAAAAGTGAATAGTCAGAGTACGATTGGCAAAATTCGTACTCCCACAAAGAAGATGCCAATTTTGCAAACCAATAACGAGACGCATGTTTAAGTCCATAAATAATGCGAAAACCTAAGTTGCATCTGTCGGTACAGAAGGTGGAGGTGGAAGTATCTCAGATACAGTCGAAACAGTCCTCTAAGTTGGAGGTGGACCCCCGAACGCAGCTGATTGGCTAATAACCGGAGAAGTGACCGGTGCAGGCCCTCGGAAAGTCGCAGATCTCTCAGAAAATGCTCCTCTCAACTATGATATAGTCTTAGGCGGCATCCTGAGGCAAAGCGAAAGGAAAGAATCAATATGGCATATGATATAATGCATTTAAAGAAGGACAGTTTAAGATCAAATATCAATATCAAGGAAGAACAGTTGAAATAAATCAAAAGAGTTTTTCCTAGATGTGATTGAGTATTCTCAGCCTATAGCCTATATCATATATCCTAAAACAGGCTCGCAATAGCACTCAATTCAGAGCACCACTACGAATCGCACTAATTGCGACCTCGAAGAGACCTGCATAGGCACAACTAAAAATGTGTCACGGCCCGCACCTGGTGAAGGGGCATAAGTAATGAACAACGTCCAGCCTACGCTGCAGCATCGACGGTAGAATGCTGTTTCGATAAACTATCTATTAATATAAATATGCCACCAACAATATGAATATACTCAATCACAGATCTATAAATAAAATAAAGCACGAATATAATAAAAGAATAGAAGAGTCACAATACAACTCACAAGACCAAAATAATATCCAATGAGTCAGAGAAATAAAAATACTGGAGACAAATCCAGTACCAAAAGAAACTACTACTGAGCTTACAAGTCCGGGGTCGTCTGTCTCAGTCGGGATGAGACCCTCCTAAGCCAAGGTCTCTGGCTCTAAGCTTACAATATCCTGAGGCCCATAGTGAGTGGAGTACTACTCCTCAGTGTCATCTGATAAAAATATATCCAGTCAGAAAAGGAGCAAAGTACATCTCTAATAGCAGTTCTAATAAATGATATAAGCTATGTAACAGTAAATAGATGTGAATATACACACTACTAGAATAAGCGGGATTAGCGACGTTTTTTAGCGACTCCAGATAAAAACGTCGCTAATTTAGCGACTCCATGTAAAAACGTCGCTAGACGTCGCTAATTGGCGACATTTAGCGACGTTTAGCAACTTTTATTTAGTTTTTAAAAGATTAGTCGTTATAAGTTCAATTTTGGTCGCTAAACGTCGCTAATATATTTTATTTAGCGACTTTTAGCAACATTTTTTGCGAGGTATATATTTTGGACATTTAGCGACGTCATTAGCGACGTTTAAGACGTCGCTAAATTAGCGACGTCATTATTGGCGTCGCTAAAACGTCGTTAAAATGTCGCTAAATTCTAAATTAGCGACGTCATTATTAGCGTCGATAAAACGTTGCTAAATTTTTTACTTAGGGCTGATTCCCCCCATTTCCTTCGATCTCTCCCGCTCTATCTCCCAAATTTCAAAGGCTCCCCTCCTCCTTCCTCCCTCCGGCGACCCCCGTCGGCCGCGTCCTCCCCCTCCGGCTCCCCTCCTCCCTCCGGCGCTCCCTCCTCCCTCCCGGCGACCCCCCTCCAGCCGCGTCCTCCCCCCTCCGGCCGCGTCCTCCCCCCCTCCTCCTCCTCCTCCTCTAGGTAAACCCTAACTCTCTCTCTCTCTCTCTCTCTCTCTCTCTCTCTCTCTCACAGGATATACATGTGACACAGGCACGACATACACAGACACTGACACTGACACTGGCACAGACGCCATCATTGTGAGATCTAAATGAGCTCAACGTGGTCTACTAAATGCCCAATATAAAGTATAAATTGTTTTCCTCTTACTTTCCTATAATTCAACATACATCTATATTGAAAGGGAGACATTCACGTTCATCTTCCTTTGCCCTAGCTAGATTTCAGTCTTAATTAGTACTAAAGTAAGTACCAATTGCTATAAACGATCTTTGACTTGCAATATTTATCAAAGCTGCAAAAGAGTTAATCGATCATCCTGTCCTTGTACACGTTGATGCTAGCTATACTTTGCTTCTCGTCAAAGTCCACATAAATCTATATAGTGTGTTTGTTGGTGATGACCGATCGATGAAAATAAAAGCTGATAAGAATTAAGTTAAACAACTGATGGTAACAATGATAACGACTATAATTAGATACAGTTTATAGTTATTAGGCTTGGTTTGGAATTATTGTCGTTTGCCAAAAGTTTACAGTAGAAGCAAGTTTTGACAGTTGTGTAAGATTGTTGACAAAAGCAAAAGCAGAAGCAGCCTCCAAAAAGTAATCCCAAACCCAGCCTAGTGAAGTGAACTACATATATCAGTGTATACAAAGCCACACCCCCTCCTGACACTTTAGGTGTTTGGACTTGGGCTAATTAACCATGGCAAACTCGTTCGAGGTTGTTGAAGGATCGATGTGGGCCAAATTAAAAACATACTGTATGCATCTAGTGATAGCTACAAGAGAGAAAGTCAAGTCATGGCTTTAGTGTTCGCGGCCGCGTTGTTTCTAGTCTTAAGTCCCATTACGCGGATTCCTGATCATCTTCTTCCTTGTAATCTAGCTATTGTATATATTGTAGAATATTCTATTTTATATGGAGAAATATTGTTTGTACGTTCTTAATTATCTTGACCTTTCTTGAATTGGCATCATATATGTGTGTACGTGTGCTGCAAAGGACCAAGCTTTATAAACATAAGAAATATAATATAGGTTAGGGTTCAGTACCTGCCACTGTTAAGAAAGACCAAATAAGCCTGTTAATCACAGAAGGGTCATGGGATGGGGTCTCATAATATTCTTCACTTATTTTAGGTAAAATTAGAAAATGCACTTTTAGTTGACATATTCAATAGTACATCTGCAGTTAATATATATATTTGAAATCATGATATGTACATATGAAAGTAAAAAAGAAAACTACTGCATCATTAATCAGCAGTTGAAGCAAGACTTGATTCTTGGTCACAAATTTGAGTCGCATAATTATGGTACAAACGCTACTGTGTTTGCAGTTTTGATGGTTTTGATTTCGGCCGATACCCATAAACTATGGTACAAACTGTGTTTGCCACTTATATTGATCCTCTAACTAATTGTCAGCTTCTTCTTTAGAGAATCACACTGTATGTAATGATTTATATGATACATACTATTATTTTTGCAGAAGTATCTAGAAATGGATATGAATTACTATCTGCGTCATCGTTCGTGGATGTACAACCGTCATCCTGATGACATGTACGGTGTACGAGATGAATTCATTGAGAGTGTACAGCAGTTCCTGCAGTTCGCCAAGGCGTTCTCTCAGTACATGGACGGTACCAAAATTAAGTGTCCGTGTGTGAGATGTCGCAACAGAAAATATCATCCAGAAGTGGAAGTTACATATCATTTGTACTCGAAGGGCTTCGCGCCAAATTACTATCAGTGGACCACGCACGGAGAACTTGTATCTCTAACATCGGAGTCGGAGCCCTATGTGGAGCTGTATATGGATGTCCACGACCACGATGCTTACGACGACGGGTTGGTGAACATGGTTTATGATACGGCGGGGCCTAGTTTTAATTCGGACAATTATGATGCAACTGAGGAGGCACTGAATGTCGATGCTGCAAAGTTTATGGAGTTACTGAAGAATGCAAGGACTCCACTATATCCTGGTTGTGAGGATCATTCACCGTTGGAGGTGGTTATAAGATTATTGAGCATCAAGTCTGATTTTAACATATCGTAAGAATGCTATAATCGACTGATCGATTTGATTATAGAGATCTTGCCCGAGGGTGCAAAGTTGCCTAAAGACTTCTATCGATCTAAGAGGATGGTGAGATCGCTTTGGATGGGATACGAGAAAATTGATGCATATCACAACGGGTGCATGTTGTACTACAAAGATGACAAGAATGAAGATGCGTGCAGATTCTGTGGTGCTGATCGCTACAAGGCCACTGTTAGAGGAAAGTCTGTCGGTGCAAGGAAGCCTACCGATTCGATGCACTACTTGCCTTTGACGCCGCGGTTGCAGCGGTTGTGTCACTACCCAATTCTAGAAAATAGGAGGGTTTTTTTTGATAAATTATGAATTATTTTTAATTAATTATATTTATATTTAAATAGTGATTGTATTATTTTTTTAATTGATTGTTTTAGGGTTTTGCCTAGTCTTGACCCATGTCAGACCCTAGTGGACCCATGTCCGACCCAACCCACACCCTTGTGAGACATATTTTTGGGTTTATAATATTTATTATATTTTTAGTGGGTTAGTTGGAGAGATTTGGAGTTAGTTTGAGTGCGTTTGGAACCCCAAAACCCAAGTTAGGAGAGCATTTTGGTCATTTGGACTTTATGTAACCTATATTTTGTGTGGCCGGCCCCCTACAGACCCACACCCGACCATAACAGCAGCCACTCCCCCATTTCACTCTTCTTCATCACTTCTTCTTCTTCTCCACTTCTTCTTTCTTCTTCCTTCCTTCTTCCAAAGTAAGTGTTTCCATTTTTCTTCCTTCTTTCTTCCATTCCTTCTTCTTTATGTAACCCTAACCTTGCATTTTCCTCAACCTAGGTGTGTGGAGCCTAGACATAGTATGGAGGCTAGATATGGTGGCTTGGAGCTTGAGGGAGGTGATTTCAAGTGATTGTGAGACTTTGGCCTTGGGATTCCAACTCCCAAGAGGTAAACCCTAACTTTTCCCTTGCTAATTACTCTAATATAGTATAATTAGTGGTTTAGAACCTTCCTAGACCCTAAGCCTACCCGTGGGAGAAAGTTGGAACTAGTTTGGTTGAGTTTGGAGACTTTGACACTAGGTTTTGTGTCAATTTCGGGTGAAATCCGAGATTGGCCCAATTTTGGGTGATGCCCTAGATTAGACGGACCTAGGTAGACGTTGTCGGGTGTCTAGAGGGTTTGTGCGTGTCTTCGCTCGGACACGGGAAGCCGTGTCACGAAGAAACGGGCGTTTCGGGCGTTTTAGGTGTTTTTGTCGTCGCCGATTCTAAGTGCGTGCGCGTTTTCGCCACGGACCTAGAATCGACGCATTAGCATTTTTTCTACGATCTAGACATCGTTTAGAACCCGTGGGTAAATTTTGGGCCAATTCTGAGTTGGTTTGGTGTGCGTTTCAGGAGGTTTTCCGAACCGCACACAACGTGTTCGTCGAAATGACCGAACGGCCATTTCGACTTGGTTTTCTAGTTTCGGGCTTGTGCGCACGTTGGGTTAGCATCGGAGAGTGTGTGCTAGAATTCTCGGGTTATATTTTATATATATTTAGGTGTTTGTGCGCGTGCGGGCCGTTGGGCGTGCGTTGGTGCGTGTTGTGAGTATTGTTTGTGTGTTGTGAGTGTTGTGTTTATGTGTCTATATATATATATATATATTTATGTGTGTATCTATATATATGTATATGTGTTTGTATGTCTATATATATGTGTGTGTATTTATATATATGTGCTTGTGTATTTATATGTCTAAGTATTAGTGTATATATATATGTATAAGTGTGCGTGTGTGTGTATATGTATATATATATATAAATGTGTATATGTATATATATATGGATTGTGTGTGTTTATGTATTTATAGATATGTGTTTATATATATATAAGTGTGCGTGTGCTTGTGTGTTTGTGTGTGTGCGTGCTCATGTGTGTGCGGGGAGGCAGCCAAGCAGCAGCAGCAGCAGCAGTACAAGGCAGCAGCAGCAGCTTCGTGGCTCGGCGCGCGCCGCGTTGCTCTAGCAGTTGGGTGAGGGTTTATGTAGTTTGATAGTTTAATAGATGGATTAATAGATAGATAGTTAGATAGATAGATTATAGATAGATAGTTAGATTGCTAGATAGATAACTTGATGGATAGATATATAGATAGATAGCTAGTAGATTAATAGATAGATTAGATAGATATATCTATGGATAGATAGTTAGTGGATAGATAGATAGTTATATATCTATTTGTATAAATATATTTACATATAGCTAGATATATGTTATAGCTAGGTTGTCACGCCCTAGTCTCAAAAATACGTAGGACTAGGACACGTAAGCATGCCAGCCGCATGGATATGGCAACTCCAATATATGGAAACCAAATCCACACGTACGCTGTAATATGAATATCAAGTCCACAAGTGGTATAAAATGTATCATAAGTCACAGGGTATAATCTAAATCTCATCCACGAAAATCAGATATAAATAATAACCAGTATCTATATAACTAGATCTCAACATAAATATCTAAGGATGATAGTTGGATGGAAACAAATCCACTACCAACTCGAATGGAAAAGTACAACACAACAAATACAATATAGGAATACCAGCTAACGACCATGGGCTCGAAGAGAAGACATCCTCGCAACACAAGTAATCATCCAAATCTGCGTTCCTGCAATTACTCAAGAACAGATACACCTGGCAGAGGACCAGGTCCTCAGAGGGACGTAACAAGATACAGAAAATACGAGCCAATTTGAATACAATAAACATGCATATTATTTGAAAATAAATAAGTACGCTGTACAAGACCATCTATATGAATGCAAATGAGGACAACTTTTCGACGTATGGGCAAGGGTAGTCTACTCGATCTAAGCCTCACAACTCACACACCCGTCAATGGACATCAGAAATCGACATACCTCTGGGGTAGCGACCAGCGCGACTCTACAGAAATCGACATACCTCTGGGGAAGCGACCAGCGCGACACACGCCCGTAGTGCGAACTATATACTACGGTTTACCTGTCACGACCCGCACCCGGAATTGGGGCACGAGTACGTGGGTATGTCCAGCCTACGCCGCAGCATCGGCGGTAGAACGTTGTCAAGGTCATGATACTATCTAGCCAATCTCACACAAGCATCCAATCTCTATAAGGAGGCACGGATGACACGAATAAAATGTACACATACTCAATCACAGGATTACAGCACGATAAGATATCGAACAAAAATTAAATACAACACAAGTCTAAAGTAATAATCTAACTCAACAAATATCCAAGTCTCAATAAAATACCGGAGACAAATCTGGTACCAAATAGTCTGCTAAAAGAACTAATCAGAAAACTAGAAGAATTAGTGATTCCGGCTAGACCTCCCGGAATCACAACTAACTACCAAACCCAAGTGCAGCTACTCACCATATGGTCCATAAAGTGTCGGACACCGGTCCTCTAAGACATAGTCTGGAAAAATATTTCCAGTCAGGAAGGAGCAAAGTACAATCTCAAATAACAGTTTCATTTAATTGATAAGGACTATAAAGCAATAAACAGTTGATGCTAGATACTGAGAAGACAGTGAATAAATGCAATGGCAATAAAAGAGAGGCAGGCAATGTAAAGAGACAGGCAATAGGCAAATGATACAGTCAGTGCATGTATGAAAATGAAAAGAACAAGGTACAGTATCATATACGGGTGATGTAGTATATGATTTAAAATAGGGAACTGTAAACTATTCTAAGTGTTTGAAATAGTAGTTTCAAAATGTGATCGGCTTGGGAACATGTACGATTGCTACATAGTCTGGCTAATCATACGTAGGGGTATGATTAACACCAATAATATTTTAATTATACAATGGGTATTTGATCACATCTCTCACTAGCAATTTCCTCGCCCCCAACTAGTACTGTGGATCCAATCATGACACGTCACGAATACACGAACATTGTCTAATATATCATGTACAATGTCTAATATCAATGTCTAATGAATGTCGTGTATAATGTCGATACGATAAACAATGTAACATCTCATGACTGCAGATCCAAGCTATATACTAGTCCGTGTAGCACAGTGTCCAGGATTCAGATGTAATATTTCTAGATTACTGAACTTATAGAAATTATCAAGGAATTGGAAATTATCAGAGAATGTACTTACCTTGGGTCCTTAGCTGGTGAATACCGAGGTCCTGTTCCAGAGTATCGCCTGGAGGAACCAACAGTCCTAAAGACATATATCAATAATAACACTTGCATCAGATGCTACACTAACACACAAAAGAAATATACTGGCCTCAGGGCTATGCCAGGCATGGCACTAGTCAACTAGGGTCATCTAGTACATTCACCAATTAAACATATTATCAATAATTAAATTAATACATATATATGGTTATACCAAATTATATACAAAATATGTATAAGCGTATACACATAATAGAATTATATAATATATATATATATATATATATATATATATATATATATATATATATATATATATATATATATATATAAGTTGAAATGCATACCATATTTTATGCGTATACGAGGAATATATATATATACATAAATACTGAATGTACATATATATATATTTATATACACCAATTTATACATATTCCAAATACGTATATATGTATACAGATATACACCCAAATATATATATATGCTACATTTATTTATATATACCAAAATATGTTTTTATTAAACATATACCAATATAATATATATATACATATATATATATTTATACCAAAATAATATTTATACTATATACAGGTAGATATATATATATACCTGAATACGTATATATATACCAATAGAGAAATACACTATATATTTATATATATATATATATATATATATATATATATATATATATATATATATGTATGCGTACACATATACACACACGCGTATACACATACATGTATATACGTATTTACATACATATATATTTATACACATTAATTAGATATATACATATGCATATTAATTAATTATACATATACATATTAGTTATCATACACATACATGTATATTGCAGGGAAAGGGGAAGAGGGAAGGAGGAGCTTACTGCGGGGGGTTGGCCGGAGTCTCGCCGAAGACAAGGCTGGAGTGGAGGAGTCGAGGTATGGTAGATAGTTGGCTGCCGGAGTAGCAGCAGGGAGGGGAGTCGAGTGGAGCTCGCCTGGGGTTGCCAGACGCTCGCGGTGGAGGAGTGGGGCTCGGTCGCCGGAGCAGGTCGGGAAGGGGAGTAGTGGTGGTGATGATGGTAGTTGATGATGGTGGAGATGGTGATAATGGTGGTGGCGTTGGGAGGTTGCAGCCGGAGTGGGGAGCTGTCCGGCGGGGGAGGAAGAGCAGAGGGAGGGCTGGTGAATGGCTCGAGGGCTGGGCCGCCGGAGTTGGCCGGCCGGAGCACAGGGAATGGTCGGGGTGCAGAGGTGAGGGGTGAACAGTGTTCCAGGTTTCCCCCCCCCCCCCCCTTTTCAAAATTTAAAAATGAAAGAGAAGAAGAAGAAGGAAGAAGAAGAAGAAGAAGAAAAGAAAAGAGAAGAAGAATAGAAGAAGAATAGGAGCTACGGTTTGGTTGAGGGAGATGGGGGCTTGTGAGATGAGGGCTACCTAGGTTTTTGGGGATTAGGGTTCTCCTAGGGGAGAGTGTGGGATGTTACTTTAAATAGGAAGAGAGGGTGTGGAATAAAGGGTTAGGATTTGCCCATTGAATGGATGGCCTAGATTTAACATGAGGGTTTCTTCATGTGGGGATGTGGGTGATGTTAAAAATATTAGGGCTCCCTCATTGGGTTAAACAAATGGGTGTTGACACCAAAATACAAATTTGCAAATTAGCCCCCTTAAATTTGGGTATTTACACAGATGCATAAAATGACAAAAATTTGGCGGGCGATTCGGTGTCTGGTGTTTTGTAGGGTCAGGGGGCGCTGTAAGTTTGGTATGGGCTCAAATAGCAGGGCACTAAAATTAAATTGGGATTTTCAGAATCGGTTAAAATAGTATCCTCAATTTAATTAGAAATAAAATGCAAGTTGTGTTCTAAAATTAGTTAGGAGTACATGGGGCCAAAATCAGGTCAGGTCATCAATACCAATAATGAAGAAGACTCAGAACAGAATATTACCCTAATTTGGGCCGCACGAAAAATAGGTCAAGATTGCCTCCAATTTCGATTGGAACGCACAACGATACAAAATAGGAATTTATTAAATAAACGTCCGCGACGATTTTTGTGCGGCTAGAAATAAGGTACAGAGAGCATAATTATGAGTTGCAAAAATAGCAGAATGGAAGGCGGGCATGTCTAGGGCAAGATTGTGAAATTTGTTGGAAGGCAAAAGTCAGGGTAGCGCTCCAAATATCGAAGCAAAGGCAATGCGCAATAATTAATTAAAATACGGTAATTAATACAACCTCCAATAAATAAATTCTAAATAAAATAATTTAATACAAAATCCCATAATTCGGACAGGTGTTCGACTAGTGGCTTCTAGGTCAAGTCTACCAGCTCAAACATAAATGAACACTGTATATAATAATATATTAAAGTACACATCACACAGTTATTTAATTTAAATATATACTATTCATGAAATCATTTAATTGTAACTACCACAATATTAATATTTATAAAAAGTCGAAAATACCCCTGTTTTCGGAACGTGGTAGTGACAAGTCTACCCTCCTTAAAAGAATTTCGTCCTCAAAATTTAAAATCCTCATAGTAGTATTTACTCATACACATTATTATTTCCCCTCAAAGTTTAAATTCATCAACCACGAAATCAGGTAATAATCCACAATGTCCTTTCACAATTTTCAAAAATTCTGAAATTATTGCATTCCTGAAAAATCCTCGAAATAAAATCAAAGTCCATTTTTATCAAAAAAAAAAAATTCCCCAAAATTTTTAGTTAATAATTCAATACTCGGAATTTAATATCCACTCCTCTAATTTGATTTTAATCAATGCACGTATATAAAATGTAAATCTTGTCCCAAAAAGTGTGAATTCATACATTAATCCATCAATGATTTTATTCCTCGATTTTCTCTTTCCTCAAAATACTCAACAATGCGATACTCATGGATTCTCCAAATGCAACATTCAATTATAAAATTTAAAATTTCATAACTTGCAATTAAATAAATATAATGATAATTTCCTTAATTTCTGCAAATTCTAATGATAACCTCAATCATATCATATCCTTCCTAAAATTAATAAATCATCAATTCTGCCATGTTAAATTTTTGACCCTTTATTTAAATCGATGTTTATCCTCGAATTTTAATCATCTTGTCTCTCTTGTCAAGTCATAACCCCTTCATGAATCTTCGTCATGGTCAAACCCCAATAATCATGGTCTAAAAAAATTCTACCTACAGCCATGCAATCTAAGAAAAATATACGGTCATGTGTCTTTTGTCATGGTATTGCAGTCTCTGTCAGGGTGTACTACTAGCTACATTCTAACAAAAATCATGAATACAAGCTACAGTACTAGGGAATCAATCGATCAGAAGACGAAAAAGAACATGAGGAAAGAAAGAAGGAACCTACTAACATATTCTTGCAGTATCTTCTATCTCTAACATACACTTAACTCTGGCACATTCACTAACTAATTCCTATTCATGTACACTGATATCCATATCAACTAATCATTAGTCCACAAGACATCCATGATTACATCCTCATTGCATACACCTGCCTATTGATACCTAAATCTGATACCAAGAATCTTTAATATATCCATGGTTTAATAATGCAACCAAGGTTTGATACCTCTATCTCTTTAGTACCCTAGTTTTTACTACCAGCACACTCACTGCTAGCTCTCTTGCCTACTATAATTGTTGATACTAGCTATCCTTATCACTCAAGTTCATATCAAATGTAACACACCATACTAAGTACTGTTCTCCCTAATATAGCTCTAAATGGACACCCAAGTCTGTTTGCGGTGCCATCTCAATCATGCCCAAGTCAACAGATCCTTGCACATGCACCTCATCCACTCATATACTAATTTATCCTCATAATAAGGTCCTCAAAACTAACTCCTCGAACAATTTAAAGTAAAATGCATATACTTTCCTCAAAGTCAGATGTTCAGAAGCTGAAACAAAAATTTAATCACTTCCAAAAATCCTTACAGCTTTGTCTAGGCTCATTGAATCAAATTGAATCCTCAAACATTTTAATAACATAAAAACCTCAACTCCTTAAAATTCTTAAAAATTGCAATTCATTCCACTCTTCAAACGATAAAATTGAATCCACAAGTATACATATAAATACTCACAGTCTCTAATACTCAAGGTGCATACTAATACTGTGTACGAAAATTGTACTGCCCGAATTATTTACACTATTACTTCCAAATGATCATCATCACTGATACTCTTTCTCCTCTATCTATAGTGCCAATACTAACTATAATACACCTATCATAGAACTATTGCTACAAGGCACTACGCTATGGGTTAACTCTAGATTAATGCCTACTGCTCACATGTCCAACTAGGAAACGCTTACAAACTCATAAGCAACACTCAGTCAATACTAATACTCAAGACACAGACATAATTACAAGTTACTAATCATCATACTTAACAAAGAATCCTCAGAGAATAGGAGCTCAAAAGAACTGGATTGAGGACTGAAGGTATTTCTACTGCTAGCAAACAAAAGAAGCGATGAAATAAAGTCCTGTAATAACATAAATAGATAAGTGTTGAGATGATACTTTAAGAACTAATTTAAGATACAACCTGATAATCATACACGTCTGTCAGAAATCATGACACTTAGAATCCTCGCCACGCCAGTAAGCATAGATGCGATAAACGACAGGTTCCGTAACTAAGGTATGCAACTCTATAATCATGTCATCTAGAATCTTCGCCACGCCAACCGGTATGGCTGCGAGAGACTCTCAGTTTCATAACTACAGTATGTACATCCAGGTCAGGTTCCTACGTTCTCGTCACGACAGCTAATATGGCTGCGATAAACTCTAGGTTTCATAACCAAAGTAGACGTTTTACCTTTCTTACTGTCCTCATCAACATATGTCATCAGATGATACCGTAAATTTTAGCCCGTAAAATTTATCTTGATATAAAATTAACTCAACAATGATACCAAGAATTTAAATTTAACAACTGGTCAACAAGAATCAAACTCAATATCAACGAGTGAGGACGGACGGAAACAAGGACGAAGGAATTAAATTGGAAATTATAATAAGATTCTCATGGGGTCATCCCAGGAATCTCTCAAGGAATTGTGATTGAGTATTCGCTCTCATCCTAGTATCCTATGTCCTAGATTCTATCGCAGGCACGCAGTAGTGTAACAAAGATGCCACACTACCACGATATCGCTCAACTCACGAAGTTTGACCTGCATGGGCCACCACTAAAAACGTGTCATGACCCGCACCCGAAATTGGGCCACGAGTACGTGGGTACGTCCAGCCTACGCCGCAGCATCGACGGTAGAACGCTGTCAAGGTCATGATACTATCTAGCCAATCTCACACAAGCATCCAATCTCCATAAGGAGGCACGGATGACACGAATAAAATGTACACATACTCAATCACAGGATTACAGCACGATAAGATATCGAACAAAAATTAAATACAACACAAGTCTAAAGTAATAATCTAACTCAACAAATATCCAAGTCTCAATAAAATGCCGGAGACAAATCCGGTACCAAATAGTCTGCTAAAAGAACTAATCAGAAAACTAGAAGAATTAGTGATTCCGGCTAGACCTCCCGGAATCACAACTAACTACCAAGCCCAAGTGCAGCTACTCACCATATGGTCCATAAAGTGTCAGACACCGGTCCTCTAAGGCATAGTCTGGAAAAATGTTTCCAGTCAGGAAGGAGCAAAGTACAATCTCAAATAACAGTTCCATTTAATTGATAAGGACTATAAAGCAATAAACAGTTGATGCTAGATACTGAGAAGACAGTAAATAAATGCAATGGCAATAAAAGAGAGGCAGGCAATATAAAAAGACAGGCAATAGGCAAATAATACAGTCAGTGCATGTATGAAAATGAAAAGAACAAGGTACAGTATCATATACGGGTGATGTAGTATATGATTTAAAATAGGGAACTGTAAACTATTATAAGTGTTTGAAATAGTAGTTTCAAAATGTGATCGACTTGGGAACATGTACGATTGCTACATAGTCTGGCTAATCATACGTGGGGGTATGATTAACACCAATAATATTTTAATTATACAAGGGGTATTTGATCACATCTCTCACTAGCAATTTTCTCACCCCCAACTAGTACTGTGGATCCAATCATGACACGTCACGAATACACGAACATTGTCTAATATATCATGTACAATGTCTAATATCAATATCTAATGAATGTCGTGTATAATGTTGATACGATAAACAATGTAACATCTCATGACTGCAGATCCAAGCTATATACTAGTCCGCATAGCACAGTGTCCAGGATTCAGATGTAACATTTCTAGATTACTGAACTTATAAAAATTATCAAGGAATTGGAAATTATCAGAGAATGTACTTGCCTTGGGTCCTTAGCTGGTGAATACCGAGGTCCTGTTCCAGAGTATATCCTGGAGGAACCAACAGTCCTAAAGACATATATCAATAATAACACTTGCATCAGATGCTACACTAACACACAAAAGAAATATACTGGCCTCAGGGCTATGCCAGGCATGGCACTAGTCAACTAGGGTCATCTAGTACATTCACCAATTAAACATATTATCAATAATTAAATTAATACATATATATGGTTATACCAAATTATATACAAAATATGTATAAGCGTATGCACATAATAGAATTATATAATATATATATATATATATAAGTTGAAATGCATACCATATTTTATGCGTATACGAGGAATATATATATATACATAAATACTGAATGTACATATATATATATTTATATACACCAATTTATACATATTCCAAATACGTATATATGTATACAGATATACACCCAAATATATATATGCTACATTTATTTATATATACCAAAATATGTTTTTATTAAACATATACCAATATAATATATATATATACATATATATATATATATATTTTTACCAAAATAATATTTATACTATATACAGGTAGATATATATATATACCTGAATACGTATATACATACCAATAGAGAAATACACTATATATTTATATATATATATATATATATATATATATATATATATATATATATATATATATATATATATATATATATATATATATATATATATATATGTATGCGTACTCATATACACACACGCGTATATACATACATGTATATACGTATTTACATACATATATATTTATACACATTAATTAGATATATACATATGCATATTAATTAATTATACATATACATATTAGTTATCATACACATACATGTATATTGCAGGGAAAGGGGAAGAGGGAAGGAGGAGCTTACTGCGGGGGGTTGGCCGGAGTCTCGCCGAAGACAATGCTGGAGTGGAGGAGTCGAGGTGTGGTAGATAGTTGGCTGGCGGAGTAGCAGCAGGGAGGGGAGTCGAGTGGAGCTCGCCTGGGGTTGCCGGACGCTCGCGGTGGAGGAGTGGGGCTCGGTCGCCGGAGCAGGTCGGGAAGGGGAGTAGTGATGGTGATGATGGTAGTTGATGATGGTGGAGATGGTGATAATGGTGGTGGCGTTGGGAGGTTGCCGCCGGAGTGGGGAGCTGTTCGGCGGGGGAGGAAGAGCAGAGGGAGGGCTGGTGAATGGCTCGAGGGCTGGGCCGCCAGAGTTGGCCGGCCGGAGCACAGGGAATGGTCGGGGTGCAGAGGTGAGGGGTGAACAGTGTTCCAGGTTCCCCCCCCCCTTTTCAAAATTTAAAAAGGAAAGAGAAGAAGAAGAAGGAAGAAGAAGAAGAAGAAAAGAAAAAAGAAGAAGAATAGGAGCTACGGTTTGGTTGAGGGAGATGGGGGCTTGTGAGATGAGGGCTACCTAGGTTTTTGGGGATTAGGGTTCTCCTAGGGGAGAGTATGGGATGTTACTTTAAATAGGAAGAGAGGGTGTGGAATAAAGGGTTAGGATTTGCCCATTGAATGGATGGCCTAGATTTAACATGAGGGTTTCTTCATGTGGGGATGAGGGTGATGTTAAAAATATTAGGGCTCCCTCATTGGGTTAAACAAATGGGTGTTGACACCAAAATACAAATTTGCAAATTAGCCCCCTTAAATTTGGGTATTTGCACAGACGCATAAAATAACGAAAATTTGGCGGGCGATTCGATGTCTGGTGTTTTGTAGGGTCAGGGGGCGCTGTAAGTTTGGTATGGGCTCAAATAGCAGGGCACTGGAATTAAATTGGGATTTTCAGAATCGGTTAAAATAGTATCCTCAATTTAATTAGAAATAAAATACAAGTTGTGTTCTAAAATTAATTAGGAGTACATGGGGCCAAAATCAGGTCAGGTCATCAATACCAATAGTGAAGAAGACTCAGAACAGAATATTACCCTAATTTGGGCCGCACGAAAAATAGGTCAAGATTGCCTCCAATTTTGATTGGAACGCACAACGATACAAAATAGGAATTTATTAAATAAACGTCCGCGATGATTTTTGTGCGGCTAGAAATAAGGTACAGAGAGCATAATTATGAGTTGCAAAAATAGCAGAATGGAAGGCGGGCATGTCTAGGGCAAAATTGTGAAATTTGTTGGAAGGCAAAAGTCAGGGTAGCGCTCCAAATATCGAAGCAAAGACAATGCGCAATAATTAATTAAAATACGGTAATTAATACAACCTCCAATAAATAAATTCTAAATAAAACAATTTAATACAAAATCCCATAATTCGGATAGGTGTTCGACTAGTGGCTTCTAGGTCAAGTCTACCAGCTCAAACATAAATGAACACTGTATATAATAATATATTAAAGTACACATCACACAGTTATTTAATTTAAATATATACTATTCATGAAATTATTTAATTGTAACTACCACAATATTAATATTTATAAAAAGTCAAAAATACCCCTGTTTTCATAACGTGGTAGTGACATTACCAGAGTGGTTAAAAACCCATACGCCTAATGATTGTCCTCTCATGATACTAAGTGTCAAGTGCGTGTCAACATATCTAACATATAGTAATGACTGAAAGGAACTACACATGCAATAAATAACAGAGATACAATAAATATACAAAAATATACTAAGCATGCAAAATACTGTAAGCAATTTGGCAAGGTATCTTGCCTGGGGTCCTGCTGTTGGTATGAATCAGAGTCCAAGTCGCAGTCCAAATAGCCTATGTATTACAAATTTATCACGTCAAAAGATAATTTATTTTAATTTATTTAATTCTGGAATAATTAATCTAAAATCCTATTTTAATCTTATTATTCTGATTTTTATGTTAATTCCTAAATTTTGTCCAAAGAAACTGAATTTTATCAACTCGAGACTCATGGCACGCAAATCGAGGCGATCTGTTGACCAAAAAGTCAACCGACACAAACTCAACTTTCATGTATGATTTCCTATATATTTCAGCATCAAAAATATGCTGGAATTTATGGCTCGTCCAAATTCAAATTCGTTTGGGAATTATGGCACACACAAATTTTGTATTGTGCACCGATGGTTAAATTCTAACCTAGAAGTTCTACAGAATTAACAGTATATAAATACTTCGAATTAAATTTTGGGAAAAACATATGTCAATGATCTCGACATTAGCTTTACAAAACTTTAAACGGTTCATGCTTCTGATTCCTGGTTCTCCCGAAATCGCAAAAATATTAAAACACATCTATTTTCGAACATGTTGTGCTCTACGAATTTTCCAGAATTTAATACTCATAATTTCATAAAATAAATTATATAATAAGAAATCTAACCTCAATATATTTCTAACGCAAGAAACTAGACCTCGTTTGGAGTCCGGAGCTATGCGCAATGGCTTGTGGAAGATGAAGGAACCCTAGATGGCAATTCTACAAAATCTCTCTCTCTAAAAAAATAATGGGATAATTAGGGTTATTATATTATATATATATAGGGATTGAGCGGCTGAATGAAAGTTGATAGGAGGGTGACACATGTCATGATTTGATTGGATGGTTTTGGTTGTATTATTTGATTTTGATTTGCCTTTATCAAAATATTATTTAAGTCGTTTTAAATCTAAATAACTCAAAATAAATATTAAAAATAATCATAAAAATCTGGAAAAATTACAGAAAATATATTTTGAATTTAAAAACTCTAGAAAAATATTTGGGATAACTTTATATTCATAGATTTCCTACTATAATTAGGAGAAGCTCTAAACATTAGTTTTATCCATTTAACTAAAAATAAATACTAACATTATTCCAAAAATTCTGAAATAATTCCAGAAAATATATAATAATATTATAAACCCTAGAAAATAACGTGGGTCCATTCTATATTCCTGGAATTGCACAATAAATTCTACAAGTCCTAAAAATTAGTTATTAGCCTAATTACTCCCAATAAATACTAAAATACTCAGAAAATTCCCAGAAAATTCTAGAAAATATATTTTATTATTTAGAACCTAAAATAAAAGTTTGGGATATTTTTAATAAAGTTTGTACATAAAATAAATTCTTCAAAGTCCTAAAAAATTAGTGTTACTAGTTTTTAATTAACTAAAAATTATGGAAAAATCTCAATAATCTAAAATAGCCTAAAAATAATTCTAAATAAATATTTATATAAGTAAATATACTAAAAAAATTTATTTTCTAATTAACTAAGAGAGTACTCTAAATAAATTCAACATCTATAATAAATATAATAATATAAAATATACACAAAATACCTATTTTGGGTGAGGGAGTTTACATAGGTATAAGGTAAGGTATTATATATGTGTGTGGTGATATATATATATGAATATGCATATAGATATCTAGGTGTATATATATATGTGCTATATATATATTTTCTAGCCTAGATTAATAACTAGGTATATATTTATAAGCCTAGATAGCTAACTAGAGGGGTAGTTAGAGGGGTATGAGAGAGATATCCCAATACCTTGAGATATCAAGGTATCTCACCAAGGTATTGAGTTTCAAGCGGGGTATTTGAGCATTAGCCTAGGAATAGTATTGGAGTGATTTTTATATGCTTATGTGTATATATTTACGCGTGCTAGCATAGGTTTTAGCGGGTTTAGGCGGGGTGCGTGGCCTAGGTCGAGGTATCGGATACTGAGGGTATCCCGGTATCTCGAGGAGGCGAGTTTGAGAGTTTTCTTGCTTAATGAGCTCGGTTTGACCTAGAATTTCAGGGGCACCCCAGTTTGACCTAGCTTTGACCATAATTATCTCCGTTGACCGTAAAAGTCAATGTTTGACCTAGTTTTGACCTAAAGTTGACTTTTTGGACCCCGGGTTGACTTTTTGACCCAAATTTCACCGGTTTGACCCGTTCGACCTAGAATAGCCCTAGAAGCCTGTTTTTAATTATTTTATATCAGTTTAAATCCTTAGAACCCTGTTTAATCTTGCTTTTCGTAATAGGTTCTTGCGACACCGGTCCGGATCTCAATCCTCATCAGTTGCTCAGGACATCAGGCAAGTACCTACCTCTGATAGTTTCCATTTCATGATAGCATTTATATCACCTGTTCTAGAACTGTAATACTTGATTCTAGCATATTGTTACACGAGCTGGTACTAGTGGATCCCGTCATGAGATGTTATCCCCCTACCGTGTTCAGCGGGTACTCTATCACGTGTATTTCATTATGTGCTTCGGGTATTGATTTTCATGTGCTATCATGTGCTTCTTGTGCTCTCGCCTTCGTGTGTGCGAGCTATTTATCATATATATAGCATATCGTGGTTGGATCCAAGAGTATTAGTTGGGGAGGGGAGTAGGAGTTGGTCATGTGATCAAAGCCAAACAGTATTCATGTGTATGTCGGTTATACAACTCACGCATAACGGAGTTATCGTAGTGATTTTCATGTGCAACCAAAGCCGGTCACATAGCAAACTTGTGCTCAAGGCACTTAGCTAGTATTCATGTTTCTCACATGCAGTTACTTCTCTACTTGTATTGTTCTCTAGTTTACATTGCAGCTACTTATTCTGCTCCAGCATATATTTATTTCCTGTGCATCTTGTATACTTTTCAATTGCTCGTCATATACACCTTACCATGTATTTGGAGTTGCTTTCAGAGTTATGTACTTCGCTCCAGTCCTGACTGGGCATATTTTTTCCAGAGGATCCTGAGGATTTCTTCTCGACGTTCTACGGGCCGGGTGTTGACGAGGGTTGTGACCCCGAGATCGAGGAGGAGTGCGCCGAGGAGACGCCTATAGTGCCCTAGTTAGCTAGGTGGGTTTCCTGGGTTGTTCCCAGTGGTTTTTTTGGATGATTGTACTTATTCTTTTGTTGCCTGTGAGATGTTGTAGATATTGTGGTCTTGGACTGTATATTTTTGTTGTTGTCTTGCTCTTTGGTTCTGGTTTCCTTTTGCTATCATATCGTGCTTTATTTCTTCTCCTAGTTATTGTGATTGAGAGTTCATATATATATTGCGTGGTTGCCCTCCTTTTGGAGAGGATTATTCATATATATATTGCGTGGTTGCCCTCCTTTTGGAGAGGATATTGACAGTTTTTTTTTGTGAGATATATAGATTTGTTTGACCTAGAACGGACCTTTACAGCGTTCTACTGTCGATTATGCGGCGTAGGCTGGACGTACCCACGGCTCATGCCCAATTTTTTGGGTGCGGGTCGTGACACATTTTTGGTGGCGGCCCCATGCAGGTCTAGTTTTTAGGTTTACCTGTAATAGGATATAGGATATAGGCTGAGAGAGAGTGTGCTCAATCACAACTAGGACCCCTCCTGATTTCTTTTAGTATCTTTAATTTTCCTGAAATTGTTTCTTTTGCAATATTACTGTCCTTCTTTGATGATATCGTTTCTTGCACTGTATTGACTTCTTTTGATCTGTGTTCAGGATGCCTCCGAAGACCAGATCTCAGAGCACTGTTCCAGTAGCTGCCTCCGAGAGGTCTACCACCTCTCGTCCTGCTCGACTTCGGGCAGCCGCTACCTCTCCACTCGCCATTCCTGCGGTTGAGGGAGCGTCTGTTTCCCTCGGAGATCCGATCACTCCCATTGATCTGAGAGTCACCCCAGTTGTTCCGGTGGTACCTCCTCCACCACCGCCTGCACCGGTTGATGCCACGCAGTTGTTTGCGTTCTTCAGAGAGATGATGGACGCGCAGCACCGCCAGGTAGATGTTATGAGGATGGGCATTGAGAATGCTCATCAGGTGGCTATGATAGCGGTCGACAGAGTGGCTCAGGTCCAGCCACAGGTGGAACAGGCTCATTATCCTAGGCCGGGCACTATTATCGACTTCCAAAGGATGCGGCCCAAGGAGTTCCGGGGTACAGAGGGGATCCTGTACACCGACGACTGGATCGAGCATATAGAGGGTATCTTCAGACTGGCGCTGATCCCAGCCAGCATGCAGATCGAGGCAGCGGGCAGCCAGATGTTCGACCTTGCCCTCACTTGGTACCACACGGATACGCGGATAGCAGTACCGGGACTGACTTGGGAAGCTTTCAAGAAGTTTTTCAAGGAGAAGTTCTTCCCGGATGTGGCTCTCAGTGCCTTAGAGAGCCAGTTTGAGGCGCTCGTCCAGGGGAGTATGCTAGTGGACGAGTATGCAGTAGAGTTCTGCCGTCTGGGCAGATTTGTTGAGGGGTTGTCTGAGGCAGCGAAGGCACAAAAGTTCCGCAAGGGTTTGGTCATGGCGGTCAAGTCCTTGACTAGGAGTGACCGCGAGGCGACCTTCGAGCAGATTGTCAGCGACGCCCAGAGAGCTGAGGATGACTTGGAGCTGAAGACCAAGAGGAGCAGAGATGTTTCGGGAGCAGGCAGCAGTGCAGGCCCAGCCAAGAGGCCATTCCAGCAGACCCAGCAGCACCAGGGTCAGGGACGTGCGCCCTTCCGGCAGGCGGCCCAGCAGCAGAGGCAGGGACAGCAGCAGGGGCAGAGGCAGCCCATCATTTGCCCTTTCTATAAGAAGCCAGGGCATGGATGGGATATATGCAGAAAGAGGCTAGGTAGATATTTGTTGTGTGGAGCAGCAGATCACCAGCTGAAGGATTGTCCTTCAGCGCTTGCTCGTACAGCTCAGGGCGGAGGAGCCGCTCAGAGGGCACCAGCCAGAGCACCTGCAGCGCAGCAGAGAGGACAGCCTTTGCAGACTCAGCAGCAGAGGTTTGCCCAGCACCAACAGCAGCACCGAGGAGGACAGCAGGGGCGAGCTTTTGCCCTGACCGTAGATGAGGCCGAGCCCGTTGGTGATGTTATCTCAGGTTCTGTTCTTCTTGATTCCATTCCAGCTCTTGCTTTATTTGATTTCGGTGCTTCCCATAGCTTTGTGTCTGTATCTTTTGCTGTTAGACACCATCTTGTTGCTGAACCTTTAGCTAGACTCTGCAAGATCACGACCGGGGGTGGCATCATCCTAGTCAGTGATGTCTGCAGAGACCGGAGAGTTACCTTGGGCGGCCGGGAGTTGAGTGTGTGCCTACTCGTAATGCCACTTCCGAGCTACGACATTGTACTCGGGATGGATTGGTTGAGTACGCATTGTGCTAGTATAGATTATCGTGGAGGCAGAGTGTTGTTTAGTCCGCCGGGTGAGCCAGAGTTTCAGTTTGCCAGAGGAGCAGCAGAGCAGAGCGAGGGAGTCTTCTACGGAGCCCTGGTGGTAGAGCCGAGGTTGCTACATCCACTGATAGAGGAGTACATGGATGTCTTTCCGGAGGAGCTGCCAGGGTTACCTCCGGACAGAGATGTGGAGTTCTCTATAGACTTGGTGCCAGGCGCGAAGCCGATATCCCAGTACGTCTATAGAGTTAGCAACAGTGAGCTGATAGAGTTGAAGAAGCAGGTGGATGAGCTATAGGACAAGGGATTTATCAGATCTAGTTCTTCTCCGTGGGGTGCTTCGGTACTTTTTGTGCCGAAGAAGGATGGGTCGATACGGATGTGTATCGACTACAGGGCTCTGAACAACCTCACAATCAAGAACAAGTATCCGCTGCCGCGTATTGATGATCTTTTTGACCAGTTGAGCGGAGCGAGGATGTTTTCCAGGATTGATCTGAGGACAGGCTACCATCAGGTGAAGGTGAAGCAGGAGGATATTCCGAAGACAGTTTTTCGGACCAGATATGGACAATATGAGTTCATGGTGATGCCGTTTGGGTCGACTAATGCCCCGGCAGTGTTCATGAATCTAATGAACAAGGTTTTCCATCAGCATCTGGACAGGTTTGTCGTGGTGTTTATAGATGATATCTTGGTATATTCGAAGACCCCAAAGGAGCATGAGGAGCATGTGAGGATAGTGCTGGAGACTCTCAGGAAAGAGAAGCTTTATGGAAAGCTCTCGAAGTGTGAGTTCTTCCTTGACAAGTTTGAATTCCTTGGTCATGTGGTGACTGGAGAGGGTATCTCGATGGATCCGAGAAAGATCATGGCAGTTGAGGCATGGAGTGCTCCGAGTTCAGTAGCCGAGGTCAGGAGTTTCCTGGGACTGGCAGGTTACTACAGGAGATTTGTTCAGGATTTTTCCCGGATTACAGAGCCGTTGTCTAGGCTGACTCGGAAGGACATGGAGTTTGTTTGGTCAGAGGAGTGCCAGGTTGCCTTTGATGAGCTGAAGAGGAGGTTAACGACAGCTCCAGTGTTGACGTTGCCATCAGGTTCTGGAGGATTCACTATCTATAGTGATGCATCGGGGAAGGGACTGGGTTGTGTGTTGCAGTAGAATGGGAGGGTGATTGCCTATGCTTCTAGGCAGTTACGTCCTCATGAGAAGAACTATCCTACCCACGATTTGGAGTTGGCAGCGGTCATCTTTGCTCTGAAGTTGTGGAAATACTATTTATACGGAGAGCGTGTGGAGATCTTCACAGACCACAAGAGCTTGAAGTATGTGTTTACCCAAAAAGAGCTGAACATGAGGCAGAGGAGATGGTTGGAGTTGATGAAAGACTTTAACATATTATTGCAGTACCATCCAGGGAAGGCGAACGTAGTTGCGAATGCGTTGAGCAGGTATCCGGTAGCTATGTGCCTGACTACAGATCGTTATCTTCTGGCAGATCTAGAGAGCTTGGGCATTGAGGTGATAGTGCCTGGAGTTGAGATGCAGATGTGCGGACTACAGATTCAGTCAGAGTTGGTAGACCGGATCAGGGCTACACAGTTTGAGGATGAGTCCCTGAGGAGCATCAGGGCGCAGGTTCAGATTGGATTATCAGATGACTTCACCATTGCTGATGATGGTTCTTTGCGGCACGGTACCAGGTTGTGTGTGCCGAGTGGGTCATTGCGCGAGGAGGTTCTTCAGGAGGTGCATCGATCCCAGTACTCTATGCATCCAGGTGCCAACAAGATGTATAGAGATCTGAGAGAGCATGTATGGTGGTACGGGATGAAGCGGGAGGTAGCACACTTCATATCCCGATGCTTAGTGTGCCAGCAGGTGAAGGCGGAGAGGCAGAGGCCAGGAGGTTTGCTCCAGCCGTTACCCATTCCGGAGTAGAAATGGGAGCATGTGACCATGGATTTTGTTTCTGGACTTCCCCGTTCTCCAGTCGAGAAGGATGCGATTTGGGTCATCGTGGACAGGTTGACCAAATCGGCCCACTTTCTACCATTCAAAGTGGGTACGTCTACAGAGAGACTAGCAGAGATGTATGTGCGCCAGATATTCAAACTGCATGGATTTCCTATGAGCATAGTATCAGATCGGGACAGTCGCTTTACTTTATATTTCTGGAGGAGTCTGCAGGCTAGCTTGGGCACCCAGCTCAAGTTTAGTAGTGCATATCACCCACAGACAGATGGTCAGTCAGAGAGGACCATTCAGACACTTGAGGACATGCTTCATACTTGTGTTTTAGATTTCAGAGGCTCTTGGGAGGATCACTTGCACTTGGTAGAGTTTGCTTACAACAACAGCTACCAAGCCAGTATCGAGATGTCACCTTTCGAGGTGTTGTATGGACGGAGGTGTCGTACTCCGTTATCATGGGATGATGTAGGTGAGAGAGCTTTGCTTGGCCCGGAGATGATGGTTGATGCAGCGAAGAAGGTCAAGCTCATTAGAGATAGAGTTCGGGTGGTGCAAGACAGGCAGCGACATTGGGCCGATAGCCACCGGAGACCTTTGGTGTTCGAGGTGTAGCTTAGAATCTAGATTTTGTTCTTGTGTTTGCTTGTGATTGCTTGTTTTAGACAAAGTGTAGAGACCTTGTTTGTGCTAGGTTGGAGATCTGGTGTTCCTGAGGATTTCTCCGACGCGGGGTACTATTCGCCTCGGTGGAGGCGGGAAGCTTAGCCCACGTTTCGTCGGACCCTTCCGTATCCTTGAGAGGGTTGGCGCCGTGGCGTATAGGGTTGAGTTGCCCCCTACACTGGAGGGAGTTCATGATGTGTTCTACGTGTCGCAGTTGAGACGGTACGTGGCGGATCCCAGTCACGTATTGGATCACTCAGAGATCATGGTGGGCCCTACTCTTAGCTATCCAGAGCAGCCGGTGGAGATTCTGGATCGACGGGAGAAGGTGTTGAGGAACCAGACTATTCCCTTGGTTCGCGTCGCGTGGAGGCATCACTCTCCAGGTGAGTCGACCTGGGAGAGGGGGGATGAAATGCGCGAGCGATACCCTTATCTTTTCGAGCCCTGAGGTATGGTTCTTTTCCTGCATTCCTGTCCTAGTTTTGTCTTTTAATTTCGAGGACAAAATTATTTTAAGGAGGGTAGGCTTGTCACTACCCAATTCTAGAAAATAGGTTTTTTTTATTTGATAAATTGTGAATTATTTTTAATTAATTATATTTATATTTAAATAGTGATTGTATTATTTTTTAATTGATTGTTTTAGGGTTTTGGCTAGTCTGGACCCATGTCAGACCATAGTGGACCCATGTTCGACCCAACCCACACCCTTGCGAGACCTATTTTTGGGTTTAGAATATTTATTATATTTTTAGTGGGTTAGTTGGAGAGATTTGGAGTTAGTTTGAGTGCTTTTGGAACCCCGAAATCCAAAACCCAAGTTATGAGGGCATTTTGGTCATTTGGACTTTATGTGACCTATATTTTGTGTGGCCGGCCCCCTACAGACCCACACCCGACCATAACAGCAGCCACTCCCCCATTTTACTCTTCTTCATCACTTCTTCTTCTTCTCCACTTCTTCTTTCTTCTTCCTTCCTTCTTCCAAAGTAAGTGTTTCCATTTTTCTTCCTTCTTTCTTCCATTCCTTCTTCTTTATGTAACCCTAACCTTGCATTTTCCCCAACCTAGGTGTGTGGAGCCTAGGCATAGTATGGAGGCTAGATGTGGTGGCTTGGAGCTTGAGGGAGGTGATTTCAAGTGATTGTGAGACTTTGGCCTTGGGATTCCAACTCCCAAGAGGTAAACCCTAACTTTTCCCTTGCTAATTACTCTAATATAGTGTAATTAGTAGTTTAGAACCTTCCTAGACCCTAAGCCTACCCGTGGGAGAAAGTTGGAACTAGTTTGGTTGAGTTTGGAGACTTTGACACTAGGTTTTGTGTCAATTTCGGGTGAAATCCGAGATTGGCCCAATTTTGGGTGATGCCCTAGGTTAGACGGACCTAGGTAGACATTGTTGGGTGTCTAGAGGGTTTGTGCGTGTCTCCGTTCGGATACGGAAAGCCATGTCGCGGAGAAACGGGCGTTTCGGGCGTTTTAGGTGTTTTCGTCGTCGCCGATTCTAAGTGCATGCGTGTTTTTGCCACGGACCTAGAATCGACGCATTAGCATTTTTTCTAGGATCTAGACATCATTTAGAACCCGTGGATAAATTTTGGGCCGATTCCGAGTTGGTTTGGTGTGCGTTTCAGGAGGTTTTCCGAACCGCACACCACGTATTCGTCGAAATGACCGAACGGCCATTTCGACTTGGTTTCCTAGTTTCGGGTTTGTGCGCACGTTGGGTTAGCATCGGAGAGTGTGTGCTAGAATTCTCGGGTTATATTTAGGTATTTGTGCGCGTACGGGCCGTTGGGCGTGCGTTGGTGCGTGTTGTGAGTGTTGTTTGTGTGTTGTGAGTGTTGTGTTTATGTGTCTATATATATATATTTATGTGTGTATCTATATATATGTATATGTGTTTGTATGTCTATATATATGTGTGTATATTTATATATATGTGCTTGTGTATTTATATGTCTATGTGTTAGTGTATATATATATGTATAAGTGTGCGTGTGTGTGTATATGTATATATATATAAATGTGTATATGTATATATATATGGATTGTGTGTGTTTATGTATTTATAGATATGTGTTTATATATATATAAGTGTGTGTGTGCTTGTGTGTTTGTGTGTGTACATGCTCGTATGTGTGCGGGGAGGCAGCCAAGCAGCAGCAGCCAGCAAGTGCAGCAGCAGCTGCACAGCAGCAGCAGCAGCAGCAGTACAAGGCAGCAGCAGCAGCAGTACATGCCAGCAGCAGCAGCTTCGTGGCTCGGCGCGCGCCGTGTTGCTCTAGCAGTTGGGTGAGGGTTTATGTAGTTTGATAGTTTAATAGATGGATTAATAGATAGATAGTTAGATAGATAGATTATAGATAGATAGTTAGATTGCTAGATAGATAACTTGATGGATAGATATATAGATAGATAGCTAGTAGATTAATAGATAGATTAGATAGATATATCTATGGATAGATAGGTAGTGGATAGATAGATAGTTATATATCTATGTGTATAAATATATTTACATATAGCTCGATATATGTTATAGCTAGGTATAAGGTAAGGTATTATATATGTGTGTGGTGATATATATATGTGAATATGCATATAGATATCTAGGTGTATATATATATGTGCTATATATATTTTTTCTAGCCTAGATTAATAACTAGGTATATATTTATAAGCCTAGATAGCTAACTAGAGGGGTAGTTAGAGGGGTATGAGAGAGATATCCCAATACCTTGAGATATCAAGGTATCTCACCAAGGTGTTGAGTTTTGAGCGGGGTATTTGAGCATTAGCCTAGGAATAGTATTAGAGTAATTTTTATATGCTTATGTGTATATATTTACGCGTGCTAGCATAGGTTTTAGCGGGTTTAGACGGGGTGCGTGGCCTAGGTCGAGGTATCGGATACCGAGGGTATCCCGGTACTCGATGAGGTGAGTTTGAGAGTTTTCTAGCTTAATGAGCTCGGTTTGACCTAGAATTTCAGAGGCACCCTAGTTTGACCTAGCTTTGACCATAATTGTCCCCGTTAACCGTAAAAATCAACGTTTGACCTAATTTTGAACTAGAGTTGACTTTTTGGACCCCGGGTTGACTTTTTGACCCAAATTTCACCGGTTTGACCCGTTCGACCTATAATAGCCCTAGAAGCCTGTTTTTAATTATTTTATATCAATTTAAATCCTTAGGACCCTGTTTAATCTTGCTTTTCGTAATAGGTTCTTGCGACACCGGTTCGGATCTCGATCCTTATCAGTTGCTCAGGACATCAGGCGAGTACCTACCTCTGATAGTTTCCATTTCATGATAGCGTTTATATCACCTGTTCTAGAACTTTAATACTTGATTCTGACATATTGTTACACGAGCTGGTATTAGTGGATCCCGTCATGAGATGTTATCTTCCTACCGTTTTCAGCGGGTACTCTATCACGTGTATTTCATCATGTGCTTCGGGTATTGATTCTCATGTGCTATCATGTGCTTCTTGTGCTCTCGCCTTCGTGTCCGCGATCTATTTATCATATATGTAGCGTGTCGTGGTTGGATCCAAGAGTATTAGTTGGGGAGGAGAGTAGGAGTTGGTTATGTGATCAAAGCCAAACAGTATTCATGTGTATGTCGGTTATGCAACTCACGTATAACGGAGTTATCGTAGTGATTTTTATGTGCAACCTAAGCCGATCACATAACAAACTTGTGCTCAAGGCACTTAGCTAGTATTCATGTTTCTCACATGTAGTTACTTCTCTACTTGTATTGTTCTCCAGTTTATATTGCAGCTACTTATTCTGTTCCAGCATATATTTATTTCATGTGCATCTTGTATACTTTTCTATTGCTCGTCATATACACCTTACCATGTATTTGGAGTTGCTTTCAGAGTTATGTACTTCGCTCCAGTCCTGATTGGGCATATTTTTTCCAGAGGATCCTGAGGATTTCTGCCCGACGTTCTATGGGCTGGGTGTTGACGAGGGTTGTGACCCCGAGATCGAGGAGGAGTGCGCCGAGGAGACGCCTATAGTGCCCTAGTTAGCTAGGTGGGTTTCCTGGGTTGTTCCCAGTGGTTTTTTTGGATGATTGTACTTATTCTTTTGTTGCCTGTGAGATGTTGTAGATATTGTGGTCTTGGACTGTATATTTTGGTTGTTGTCTTGCTCTTTGGTTCTGGTTTCCTTTTGCTATCATATCGTACTTTTATTTCTTCCCCTAGTTATCGTGATTGAGAGTTCATATATATATTGCGTAGTTGCCCTCCTTTTGGAGAGGATTATTCATATATATATTGCGTGGTTGCCCTCCTTTTGGAGAGGATATTGACAGTTTTTTTTGTGAGATATATAGATTTGTTTGACCTAGAACGGACCTTTACAGCGTTCTACCACCGATTCTGCGGCGTAGGCTGGACGTACCCACGGCTCATGCCTGATTTTTTGGGTGCGGGTCGTGACAGGTTGTCTATGGTTAAGGAGACTGCAGAAAACATGAGTTGGCACAGGCAAAAATAGATCGAAGGAGTATTGGATCATCCATCCGATGGAGAAGCATGGAAGCACTTTGATCGAGAGTATCCATATTTTGCCGAAGAAGCGCGTAATATCAGATTAGGGCTCTCCTCTGTCGGTTTTATCCCATTCGGACTTTCGGGCTCCCAGTATTCGTGCTGGCCTGTGATCGTCACTCCGTACAATCTACTGCCTTGGATGTGAATGAAGACTCTGTATATGTTCCTAACCGTTATTATCCCGGGTCCGAACAATCCGAAGAGGAAATCGATGTGTATTTACAGCCTTTGATAGATGAGTTGAATCAGTTGTGGGAAGTAGGTGCCAACACGTATGATATTTCTAGAAAGCAGAATTTTCAGATGAGGGCAGCACTTATGTGGACCATTAATGACTTTTTGGCCTATAGAATGTTATCGGGATGGAGCACCCATGATCGTCTTTCATGTCCGTATTGCATGGATCGTACTCAGGCTTTTGTTTGAAACACAGAGGCAAACCGTGCTTCTTCGATTGTCATCAATAATTTTTGCTGAAGGATCATCCGTACCGGAGGAATCGGAATACTTTTCGTACAGGAGTTGTGGAGAAGGCCAATCCACCGCCAAGGTGGCCCGGATATACGATATGAGAAGAGGTAAAAGATTTACCAAGTGCTATCGGAGAGCCTGCTAAGGGGTACAAGTGTGACAGATTTGGTCGCACCCATAACTGGACGAAGAGGAGTATATTCTGGGATCTGCCATATTAGAGCACCAATCTGATCAGACATAACCTTAATGTCATGCATATCGAAAAGAATGTGTTTGATAACATAATTAATACTGTAATAGAGGTAAAGAAGAAGACAAAAGATAATTCGAAGGCCAGGTTGGACTTAGAAGAAATATGTAGACGTCCTGCATTGTATATGATAGAGGAGGAGAATGGAAAGTTAAAGCAACCTAAGTCAGTTTTCTCACTGGAGAAAGAGGATAAAGGTAGACTTTGTAGGTGGATTCAGGGTCTAAAGTATCCAGACGGGCACGTGTCGAACTTGAGAAGATGCGTCAACCTCAAGGAGAACAAACTGGTGGGTATGAAGAGCCACGATTGTCACGTATTCATAGAGAGGTTAATTCCGATTGCATTTCAGGAATTCTTACCGCAGGTCATTTGGGATCCATTGATAGAGCTGAGCATATTCTTCAGAGATCTTTGTTGTACTAAGTTGCTCGTCGATCGTCTAGAAAAGCAAGAGAAGGATATTGCGGTAACACTATGTAAGCTCGAGAAGGTGTTTCCTCCTGGATTCTTCGACTATATGGAGCATTTGCCAATTCATCTTTCTTATGAGGCACGTGTTGGTGGTCCTGTCAGTTATCGGTGGATGTACCCCTTCGAGCGGTATCTGAATCACCTAAAGAGAAAGGTAAAAAATAAGGCACGGGTTGAGGGCTCTATTTGTGAAGCTTATATTCTCGAGAAGATTACAAACTTTTGCTTAACGTATTTCAACCGCATGTTGCTACTAATAGGACGAAAGCTCCGAGAAATGACGACACATATCAGGAATCTAATAATGCAATACTCAAAGTATTCAATGCGTCCGGAAAGCCTTCGAAAAAAATAAAGAAGAGATATTTGAATGACGATGAGCTAAGGGCTGCTTAATTGTATATATTACTCAATTACGACGAGGATGAAGTGGAGAAGCTAGAGGGGTAAGTAATTAATACGTCCATGTTTACATCATCTTAATGCAATAGTATAAGATACTATTATGCTACTAATCAGCAGTTGTTTTATTATTTTTCAGCACATATAATGATGAGTTGAGGTCGGTTAGACCCTACATAACAGACGAAGAAGTAGAACAAGATATGAGATGCCATTTTCCTTCTTGGTTGAGCGCATATGTAAGATGCTTGGTAATTACTTTTTATTTTTGCACTTGCAAAACAAATAAGTTACTATCGCTACTTTGGTATTTAGGTCGATCGTTTAATAACACCCGAGACTGAATCTATTAGAACTTTAGCCAAGGGACCAATTAATGTCATAAAAATATGGCGCCCTGGTTGCAACGCAGTCATCTAGGGCCTCCCCAACAGTTGCACATTCCACACAGCCCTCGCAGTCGCAGCCCTCGCAGTCGTCGGCCAGAGTCCAGGAGGCCGTTGACCATCAGATTGTGTCTCTCCGTTACGAGTTACTGCAAAGGATGGAGGAGCAGTCCCGATCCCAGCCACAGGCGGATGATCCGACACTCATCGCACGATTCGATATGCTCGACCGCAGCATGATGGAGCTCCGAGATTTGATAAATAATATTAGAGCCTCGATAGACTGCAACATCATGGAGCTGCATGCATCACAGCTATCGATGGGCGAGAGGCTGACGATGATGCAAGATTCAATGGTTTATAGCAGTACGAGGCTGTTATCTACAATGGATTTTTACAACCAGCGACTCGCAGACTTGGAGCGGGTATGGCCTCCTGGTGCGCCTACATCGACACAGACTCCACCGACGTCACTGCCTTCTCCATCGACATCAGTGTCGATTCCACGGGACGAGTATGAGCAGTTCTTATCCTTCAGGTGCGCCGGTGGTCAACCTCCTGCAGATCTGCAGTAGTATAGCTAGTTGCTGGATATTTATATTTATTTTATTATTTAGGATACGATTGTATGGATATAAATTTGCCATATTCTTTACGATGAGATTTGCTGGATGCTTTCTTTTTTTCAAATTTTATTATATTATTCATATTAAATATATTATTTTACCGGTGTTGAGTGTTCAGTGCCTATTTTTCCCTATTTTCTCCAGTTCAATGATACAAGTTGCAATATAATACACAGTCCATGTACAAACTCAAACACACTGAATTATAATACACACACTCTCTTCCTATCTCTGAGCACATTAAGACCAACACACAATACATATAGTACTGTCTTAATTTACTGATATTCACACAGTTCCTAATATATTTTGGTTTACAACTGATGACTGATACTTGGCCTGAATTTATCCAGTGCACTAGAATTTTCCCCCTTGTTGCTGCTACTGTGTCCCTTATTCAATTATTTCTACTACATGCTCGAGTCCCCTCATGGCACATAAACTGATCACACCACACAAAACCTACTAACAGTCACAGTGTTTATTCCTCTATACATCCCTGTCAACACTGCTACACTACATGTAGTATAAGACACATACACACACAATCACTGCAGGTTCACCCTCCTGCACACCACCTGATAATGAACTACATCTATAGCACATTCAAATGAACATCAAGCAGACTATAGGTAATAATTATAGCTATATGTACTATTATATTTATATCAAACATTAGCTAACAACCATCATATACCTGATAATGAACCCAAGGGGGTTGGCAAACCCAGAAATTCAATTCAGTATTATTTTTTTTCTGTAAAATTAGCGACATTTTTAGCGACGTTAATATACGTCGCTAACTACGTCGCTAATTAGCGATGCTGTTACACGTCGCTAATGACGTCGCTAAAGACGTCGCTAAAATCGTCGATGTACGTCGCAAATTACTGACATGGCAGTATTGCCAGGTCATTAAAGACGTCGGTGTAACGTCGCTATATAAGTCGCTAATTAGCGACGTTTAGCGACGTTAATAAACGTCGCTAATTAGTGACGCTGGTTTGCTAAACGTCGCTAAATTTAGCGACACATTAAAGTCGCTAAAAATGTCGGCATAGCGACGTTTAGCGATATTTTTTCTTTTAGCGACTTGCTTTTTTCCGACTTCTTTAAAACGTCACTAATTATGTCGCTAAACATAGTTAGCGACATTTTTGGTCATTTAGCGACGTTTTTAGACGTCGCTAATTTAACTTTTTCTGGTAGTGACAAGATGTAATATACAGATACAAGAGATATGCAATAAAGAAAATACTAAAAATAAATACGAGAATGAGAAATTTAGAAATGAACAAGAAATACTAATGACTAAATGAGTGAGTACCAACTTTAACATGTGATCGGCTAGGAAACTTGATACAAGAATTATGGCCTGGCTAATCATACATATGGTGTATAATTAACACTATTCAATGAACAAGACTTGATACAAGGAGGGTATGTTCACATATCTATACTACATACTCTCCGCCCCCGACTGGCATAGTGGATTCAACCATGGTACGTTATGACACAGGATTCTCTGAAAAGGTAGTAAGTCTTTCCAAGAATCAGTGTGTGTATATGTACAAGAAGAACAAAAAATAAGGCTTATACAAGATACACCTTATATACTAATCCATGTAACCATCGCGTCAATAAATCAAGGTATCTACACTAGATACAAGAGACATAGATGGTATCATAAATGAGAAACTATCAGAGAATGTAATCGCCTGAAACCCGATAAACAGTATCAAAGATGTCCGGTACGGTGCCTCAAAGACCTAAATATGTAATATTACATCAATACAAGGTTTTGGAATGAAAATAAGTTAAACTAGTCAACTTCTAAGTCATAAAGCCATTTATAAGTCAAAACAGCCAAACTAGGTCAACTCTAGGTCAAACTACTCAAACTTGGTCAAACTAGCTATTTCTAGGTTACATGAATCCATCTCTAGGATATTGGATCCATACACTATGTAACTAGGCCACACTAGCTATGTTAAGATACTAGAAAACCAATAAGATACCGTATCCTAAGATACGCAATTAATTAGATATAAAAATATCATAATATGCATATATACAAGAAAATATATAATATTCCTATATAAACTAATGCTATTGGATACCTTGGCTTTGAACCTATATGGTATCACACCACTACACATCCATCTTGATACTCAAACCCCAAATACCTTAAGTATCAACCCAAAACCTTGACATTACCTTGGTGTCACAAGGTAATGTGAATCCTAACATATAACTAACTACCCAACTCTAACTATAAGTAACATGCATTACTAATATACTACTACTAACTATACTAATACATATATACATACATACATAAATATCTCTAACTAGTAACAAGTACATATGTATATATCTAACTACAAAACTATTAAGTAACTAACTAGATAACTATCAATAGACTAACTAATAAACTATACATCAAGCTACTAGCTAACTAAACTACAAATTAAACTAACAAGCTAACTACTTAAACTACTCATCAAGCTAACCAACTACTAAACTAGTAAACTAAACTACCCCCTTACCTGCTCTGTGGCTGCTGCCCTTGCTATGGCCTTGTTGTTGCTGCTGCCTTTGCGGTTGTTGCTGCTGCAAAAAGCTGCTGGTACTGCACTGCATATTGCTTCACTGCCTTGCTGCTACTGTACTGCATATTGCTTCACTACCTTGCTGCAGCTGCTGCACTGTATATTGCCCACTATTACAGCTGCAGTTGTTGTGTTGCTGCTACTGCTATGTTGCTGATACTGCTTTGCTGCTCATTGCTGCTAGTGCATGCTTGTTGATTGCTGTGCAGCCTGAAATACTATTACTTGCTGTATGCTGTAGCAGTTGCTAGCTCACTGCTAACTTGCTGGCTTCAGTTGCTGCACCGCCTATGCCTGCTGCATGTTTGTTGTAGTGCATATTGCCTCACTGATTCTGCACATGCCAACCTCTCTCAAACACACACTACACACACACAATACAAGTATATATATATATATATATATATATATATATATATAACTATAACACTAGATATAATATCTATCTATACATATATATACATATCAATATATATATACATACATGTATGTAATAGAGATACATATCTATATCTATATATATACACATCAATATATACATATCCATACATATACATATATCTATGTATAATTATCTATATAATACTATAGATACACACAAATTACCATACAATGAACATAGAACAACATATTATATATATATATAATGATAAATATAATATTCTACTAGCTATTACTAAGGCAAAATGAATCTAAAGACAATAAAATAAACACGTGGAGTGTATCGTACCCGTATCACACTAGATCTATGATACGCTTGCGATAAGAGTCCACCCCACAACCAAACGTATCCCGAAGGATACGAGCAAGTCTAAAAAAATAATTATGAACAATACGAAGAGTTAATTACACATTTACGTGTCTATATCAAAATATGACATGCACAAACCCCCGTGTCGGAGGAAAACCCCTAAATTAATCTGTATCTCCAAATTGTTGGGATACGGCCTACACGTATCCAATTGTGGACACGATACTAGCCACACACAATCAAACACATATTAATTTGGTCTAACTGATCAATTGACAAACACAAGATGTGTCAACCTCGAAATTCCCCCAAAATTGACACAAAACAACACATAACTTCCTCCATAGGCCTCCTATGAACCTAATTCCAATTCTTATTGGTAGCCTTAGCATATGGGGTGATTCCTAATAATTAAAACACAGATTTAGAGTCTAATTAGAGGGAAATAGCTGAATTGTACCTATTAGGAGATCGATTTCTAATAAAACTTTCAAATTGGATGAAAAGAGCATTCAACTTGTAGATCCTTACTCCTCCTTGTAGTCCTTGCTTCCTCGTTGTAGATCCTTAGTTCAATAGCCTCCAATGATGATTTGAAAAAGAATTGGAAAGAAATTTGGGTGGAAATTTGATATGGGAATGAAAAAATTTGGAAGAGAAAATTCTAGATCTAGATTTAAAATAAAAATAAAGAGAGAGAAACTTTCCCTCCTATTCTAACTAGGTCGGCCACCAAACCCCCTCCTTAAGCTACTATGAAATATCTAGAATATCCCTTGGGGCCTCTCATAAAGAAATAATTAAGGAATGAAGGTTCTAGTCTAATGTGTTTAACTTAATTAATCATCCTCCTAATGAATAGACTTTTAAATGGGTTCAATTCTAACTAGATTTAAATATTGGTCTATGGATCTAATCTAAACTAGTTAGGTCTACTAATACAAGTCCAAAATAATAAACTAACATCTAACAATAAATAAATAATACAATAAATAAATATACAATATGCATAATATTTAATTAATTATAAAATGACCAAAATATCTTTTTCTAGAAAATATAGTAGTGACAAGTATACCCCCCTTAAAATAATTTTTTCTCAAAATTCAAAGACAAAAATACCCCAGAAAAATAAACAGAGCAGAACAAAAAAGAACAGAATCAGAAAAGAACATACATCAAGGCACAAACAAATATGGATAACGCTCTCGCATTTCATCCTCTCTCTCCTAGGTAGACTCCCCCGGAGAGTGATGCCTCCATGCGATGCGTACCAAAGAAATAGTCTGGTTCCTCAGTACCTTCTCTCTCTGATCCAGAAACTCAACTGGTTGCTCTGGATAGCTAAGAGTAGGGCCCACCTCTATCTTTGAGTGATCCAACACGTAACTAGGATCCGCCATGTACCGTCTCAACTACAATACGTAAAACATGTTGTGCACTCCCTCCAACGCAGGTGGCAAGTCTAGTCTGTAAGCAACTGCACCAACTCTCTCTAGAATAGCGAAAGGTCCAATGAATCGTAGACTAAGCTTCCCGCCTCCACCGAAATAAATCGTGTCTTGTGTCAGAGAAATCCTCAGAAACACCAAACCACCCACCTAGAACAAAATACAACCTTAAGAATTTAATCTATAACAAACAACCAATATCAAGCACAAAACAAAAATCTAAAACTATACCTCAAACTCCAAATATCTCCGGTGGGTCTCGACCCAATGCCGCTGTATGTCCTACGCCACTCAAAGTCTGTCTCTGATCATCTTAACCTTCTTCGCTGCATCCACAACCATCTCAGGCCCTGGCAAAACTCTCTATCCAACATCGTTCTATGACAAGAGAGTACGATATCTTCGACCGTACAGAGCCTCAAATGGTGATATCTCTATACTAGCCTGGTAGTTATTGTTGAAAGCAAACTCTACCAAATAAAGATGGTTGTAGAAGCATGAAAATATGCTGGGAAATTATACGCGTAAAACCCCCAACATGCATGAAGCCCGCGTAAAACAGAGCTTCAGAGCTATGTGGCATAAAATATGACTTCAGAGCTATTAGCGTACAACAGAGCTTCAACGCTATTTAGCGTAAAATAGAGCTCCAGAACAGCCCGCGTAAGGCAAGCACTTCCAGGCTGTTTTGGCATAAAAAGGTTGTTACACCTCCCTCTGGCGTAAATATGTCTGTTTTTAATACAGTATGAAGTTGTACGAGGAACTCTTCATATTCCTCGAATGAACATGTCAGACAGAACAGTGAACCTGACTCCTGACAAAGAGTACTGCACGACGATCGAGAGGATGGCTGTAATGATGATTCTGTATAGAGGCACAGGCTATCATTTAATGACATATCCTTGATACAAGTCATTTTTACGCATTCAAGGAATACGCTGCCTATTTTTCATGGGCAGAAGTGAGTCTTTACGCTCAACATGAGACAAAATCAGACGCCACGTCAAAAGTTGTCTCTCGTACAGAGCTCGAGGCATATCTCTGCAGTTAATACACGAGATGGGGGCAGATCTCTACATTTAATGCACGAGATTTTATTCTATTTTTAATGACTGAGAAAGCTAAAACTGTGACTAATACGCTCACATCAACATCCTTGCATGTTACGCCAACCAGGCTATTTTCAACTATAGGAGTACGCCGTATGCTATCTCCTCGAAATATGCCAACTCAGACTATATTTGCAAAGGTACGTGATAAGGCTATTTAGCCTAGAATACGCTCAAGACCTCAGTCAGGAAGGATAATTGGCTAGTTTATGCTGGTTACCTATTTATGCAGCATCAAGCTTTACGCAGCTATTTGGCTTTTACGCCAATAAGACAGCTATTTGGCTTTTATGCCAACAAGACAGCTATTTGGCTTTTACGCCAACAAGACAGCTACTTGACTTTTACGCCAACAAGACAGCTACTTGGCTTTTATGCCAACCATCTTTACGGAAGAAGCAGTTACCTACGTGGCTTGCATGCCATGATCTTCGATGAGCAATTATACGCATTACCTTATAATGGGACACGCGTCATACGCGGATTCAGGAGATCATTCAGACATGGATAGCAGTTATTATAACCGCCGCGTAAAGAGTGCAACTCTCTTTACAGTTTAGCTTCTACGTCGACTGGACAGTTACTGTGACTGAGCTCTATAAATAGATACCTCTGGTCATAGGAGAAAAAGGTCAAGATCAAGAAGATCGAGGAAAGGATCAAGATCAGAGATCAAGAGATCAGAGAGAGAGAGAGCACAGACAGAGAGTAGTGATTGACAACTTTGGCAACGAGAATCCAATCCCTCCTGCAATATTTGAAGCTTCTTCTTCTTCTACAGCACTTCTTCATCATCGTGTGGTCCAAGAGACAAAGTGATCGACCGCAGATCAGACTCCTATAGCAATTTTTTCCTAGAATCATTTTTATTGTACTTAACATCCTCGTATAGGATTAATTGTACTTTTTTTCTTGTTTGTAAACAAAGAAAGGATTTCGTATAAACCTACTTTCAATTTCTTTTGTTTATCATCAAACAATGGTCCTCCCAAGATCCCCCAAAATCTAGTACATAGGTGCGCAGCATATCCTGGAGAGTCTGAATAGTCCTCTCTGACTGCCCATCCGTCTGGGAGTGATATGCAGTACTGAACTTGAGCTGGGTGCCCAAACTCGCCTGCAAACTCCTCCAGAAATGAGAAGTGAAACGACTATCCCGATCTGAGACTATAATGACAGGAACCCCATGTATCCTGACGATCTTTCTTACATACATCTCTGCCAGCTTCGCCGTAGACAAACCCACCTTGAAAGGAAAAAAGTGGTCCGACTTGGTCAACCTGTCAACGATGACCCAAATTGCGTCTTTCTCTCCTGGAGATCGTGGAAGTCCGGATACAAAATCTATAGTAATATGCTCCCACTTCCACTCTGGAATGGGTAATGGCTGAAGTAAACCACATGGCCTCTTCCTCTCGGCTGTCACCTTCTGGCACACTAAGCATCTGGATACAAACTGTGCCACTTCCCTCTTCATGTCATACCACCATATACTCTCTTGCATATCCCGATACATCTTGTTGGCACCTAGATGTATAGAATACTAAGAAAGATGCACTTCCTGTAATACCTCCTCATGCAGCTCCCCACTAGACACACATAATCTAATACCATGCCGCAAAGAACCATCCTTAGCAATGGTAAAATCATCCTCCAACCCTGCTCTCACCTGAGTTATGATGCTCCTCAGAGATGCATCCTCATACTGGGTTGCCTTGATCCTGTCTATCAACTCTGAGTGTATCTACAACTCCCATATCTGTATAGCAAAACCAGGAACTATCATCTCAATGCCCAATCTCTCCAAGTACTCCAACAAATATCGATCATGCATCAAGAATATAGCTACCGGATACCTGCTCAAGGCATCGACAATTACATTAGCTTTTCCAGGATGATACTACAAAGATATGTCAAAATCCTTCATCATTTCCAACCACCGATGTTGCCTCATGTTCAACTCCTTCTGAGTAAAAATGTACTTCAAGTTATTATGGTCTGTGAAGATATCCACACGTTCTCCGTACAAATAGTGTTTCCATAACTTCAGGGCAAAGATGACTGCTACCAACTCCAAATCGTGGGTAGAATAGTTCTTCTCATGAGGACGCAATTGCCTAGATGCATAGGCAATCACTTTCTTATTCTGCTGAAGAACACAACCAAAACTTTCTCCGATGCATCACTATAAATAGTAAAACTTTCAGACCCTGATGGCAACGTCAAAATAGGTGCAGACGACAACCTCGTCTTCAATTCCTCAAAAGCAACCTGGCACTCCTCTGTCTAAACAAACTCCACATCCTTCTTTGTGAGTCTGGTTATCGGCTCGACAATCCTTAAAAAATCTTGCACAAACTTTCTGTAGTAGCCTGCCAAACCCAAAAAACTTCTGATCTCTGCCACTGAACTTGGGGTCTTCCAATACTCCACTGCTGCGATCTTTTTTGGATCCACTGAAATTCCATCACCAGTCATAACATGTCCTAAGAACTCTACCTTGTCCAGGAAGAACTCACACTTGGACAGCTTTCCATACAGCTTCTCATTCCTCAGCACATCCAACACAATCCGCAAATACTCCTCGTGCTCCTCCGGCGTCTTCGAGTATATGAGTATGTCATCGATAAACATCACCAAGAACTTGTCAAGGTACTGGTAGAATACCTTGTTCATCAAATTCATAAATACTGCTGGTGTATTGGTCAACCCAAACGGCATCACCATGAACTCATACTGGCCATACCGAGTCCTAAAAGCAGTCTTCAAAATGTCCTCCGACTTTACTTTTACCTGGTGGTAACCTGATCTCAAGTCTATATAAGAAAATACCTTAGTACCACTCAATTGATCGAACAGGTCATCAATCCTTAGTAATGGATATTTATTCTTGATAGTGAGATTATTCAATGCCCTATAATCGATGCATATACATACCAATCCATCCTTCTTCGGTACAAACAATACCGGGGCTCCCCACGGTGAAGAACTAGATCTGATTAACCCCTTATTCTGTAACTCATCTACTTGCTTCTTTAGCTCGACCAGCTCGCTGTTGTTTACTCTATAGACATGCTGTAAAATTGGTTATGCACCTATCACCAAGTCTATAAAGAACTCAATATCTCGATCTGGCGGTAATCCTGGCAATTCCTCAGGAAACACATCCAAGAACTCTGCTATCAACGGATGCGGCAAATCATTGTGTTCTAGCATAGCTCCACAGATAATGCATTCTCCCTGCTCTGCATCTTCTCTAGCAAACTCAAACTCTGGCTCTCCTGGCGGACTAAACAAAACTCTACCTCCTCTACAATCTATACTAGCATGGTGCCTACTCAACCAATCCATCCAGAGTACAATATCGTAGCTCAAAAGTGGCATTACAAGTAGACACATACTCATCTCCCGGCCTCTCAGAGTAACTCTCTGATCCTTGCAAATATCACTAACAAGGATAATGTCTCCCTCGGTCATGATCTTGCAAGTCCTAAGCAAAGACTCAGCTACCAAACGATGCTTCAGAGCAAAAGAAACAGATATAAAACTATGGGAATTACCACTATCAAATAAAGCTAAAGCTGGAATAGAATCAAGAAGAACAGAACCTGTGATGACATCTCCGGTGGGCTCGACCTCATCGACGTCATAGCGAATGCTCATCCCTGACGTGCACCTTCCTGATGCTGGTGCTGGGCATAACGCTGATGCTTGGTCAGAAGCGACGGTATCCTCGGCTGTACTACAGGTGGCCTCGTATGTGTCCTCTGAGCTGGAGCTGCTCCCTGAACTACACGACGAGGATTGGAAGGACACTCTCTCAGCTTATGTCCTTCGGTACCACAATACAGGCAAACTCCTAACCTTCTCCTGCAAACTTCCTATATATGGTCGGGCTTCTTGCATTAGTGGCAGAAAGCTTGTTGTGACTGTCTCTGCTGCTGTGGTGCCTGGTAAAACAGTGCCCTAGCTGGAGTCTAGTGCTATTGCGGCTGCTAAAAAGTCCTGGACTAGAAATGAGGACGCTTAGCAGTCACTGTGTTGTTGTTAGCCCCCAGAAAAGAATTACGATCTCTCTTAGGTTTCAAACCCAACTCTCACTCAACCTTGCGTTCCTCCGCAAGTATCTCCGAATATGTCTCATAGAAAGACGGAATGAGGATCTTCACTTTCCAGTTCAGACCCTCACAAAAATGGATAGCTCGAACCTCCTACTCCCTCACCAAATACTCCGTAAATTGGCTCAGCCTACCAAACTCTGCGGCATACTCCTCCACAGACATGCTCTCCTGAATAATGCTCTCAAACTGTCTCCCCAAGTCGAACATGTCTGTCCGAGCAAAGAACTTCCTCTTGAAGAGGTCCTTGAATACCTCTCAAGACTGCCCTGCATCAGCAAGAAGTGGCTCATTCCTGAACCAAGTGCGGGCGGTGTCGAACAGCTGAAGTCCTACTGCCTCAACCTTCAGATCCTCAGCAAGATTGGACACCCTTATGAGATGCTCAATATCCTTGAGCTAATCATCAGCGTAGACGATGCCCTTCGTCCCCTTGAAGACCTGAGGTTCCAGCCTCTTGAAGTCCTAAATATTACCCGGTCGGAGCTGGGCAACCTGCAGAACAACCTATTGCAGGATCGAAACTACTCTCTCTACTGCAGCAAGGGCAAGCTGAAGAGCACTCTCAATGCCTTGCCGCAACACGTCGGTCTACCTCTGGTGTACCTCGGACTGGGCCCTCTGAGCCTCCATCAACTCGTGAAATAATAAGAACACATGAGTCACATCTGTCGGTATGGAAGGTGGAGGTAGAAGTCCCTTAGATACAGCCAGAACAGTCATCTGAGCTGGAGGTGGACCCCCGAACGCAGCTGATACGCTAATCACCAGAGAAGTGACTGGTGCAGGCCCTCGAAAAGTCGCAGATCTCTCAGAAAATGCTCCTTTCAACTGTAATCTAGTCTTAGGCGGTATCCTGAGGCAAAGCGAAAGGAAAGAATCAATATGGAACATGATATAATGCATTCAAAGAAGGACAGTTTAAGTTCAATTATCAATATCAAGGAAGAACAGTTGAAATGAATCAAAAGAGTTTTTCCTAGATGTGATTGAGTATTTTCGGCCTATAGCCTATATCCTATATCCTAAAATAGGCTCGTAATAGCACTCAATTCAGAGTACCACTACGAATCATACTAATTTTGACCTCGAAGAGACCTACATGGGCCACCACTAAAAATGTGTCAAGGCCCGCACCCGATGAAGGTGCACGAGTAGTGAACAAGTCCCAGCCTATGCCGCAGCATTGACGATATGATGGTGTTTGGGTAAACTATCTATCAATATAAATTTGCCACCAATAATATAAATATACTCAATCACAGATCTATAGATAAAATAAAGCATAAATATGATAAAAGAATAGAAGAGTCACAATACAACTCACAAGACCAAAATAATATCCAATGAGTTAGAGAAATAACAATGCTGGAAACAAAACTACTACTGAGCTACAAGTCCGGGGTCGTCGGTCTCAGTCGGGATGAGACCCTCTTGAGCCAAGGTCTCTGTCTCTAAGCCTACAACATCCTGAGGCCCGTAGTGAGTAGGGTACCACTCATCAGTCTCATCTGAGAAAAATATATCCAATCAGGAAAGGAGCAAAGTATATTTCTAACAGCAGTTCTAATAAATGATATAAGCTATGTAACAGTAAATATATGTGAATATATAAGATTCAATATACAGATACAAGAGATATCCAATAAAGAAAATACTCAAATAAATACGAGAATGAGCAATATAGAAATGAACAAGAAATACTAATGACTAAGTGAGTGGGTACCAGCTTTAACATGTGATCGGCTTGGGAACTTGATACAAGAATTATAGCCTGGCTAATCATACGTGCAGTATATAATTAACAATATTCAATGAACAAGACTTGATAAAAGGAGGGTATGATCACATATCTATACTACATACTCTCAGCCCCCGACTGGTATAGTAGATCCAACTATGGTACGTTATGATACGGAATTCTCTGGAAAGGTAGCAAGTCTCCCCAAGAATCAGTGTCTGTACATATACAAGAAGAACAAGGAAACAAGGCTTGCACAAGATACACCATACGTACCAAGGAATAATATCTCATGACGAGATATTGATATACCAATTCGTGTAACCATCGTATCAAGAAATCAAGGATATCTACACTAGATACAAGAGACAGAGATGATATCATAAATAAGAAACTATCAGAGAATGTACTCGCCTGAAATCTGATAAACAGTATCAAAGATGTCCGGTATGGTATCTCGAAGACCTAAATATAAAATATTACATCAATACAAGGTTTTGGAATAAAAATAAGTTAAACTAGTCATCTTCTAAGTCATAAAGCCATTTCTAAGTCAAAACAGTCAAACTATGTCAACTCTAGGTCAAACTAGTCAAACTTGGTCAAACTAGCTATTTTTAGGTTGTATGAGTCTATCTCTAGGATATTGGGTCCATACACTATGTAACTAGGCCACACTAGCTATGCTAAGATACTAGAAAACTAATAAGATATCATATCCTAAGATACACAATTAATTAGATATAAAAATATCATAATATGCATATGTACAAGACAATATATAATATTCCTATATAAACTAATGCTAACTGGATACCTTGGCTTTGAACCAATGCGGTACCACACCACTACACACCCATCTTGATACACAAACCTCAAATACCTTAAGTATCAACCCAATACCTTGACATTACCTTGGTATCACAAGGTAATGTGAATCCTAACATATAACTAACTACCCAACTCTAACTATAACTAACATGCATTACTAATACACTACTACTAACTATACTAATACATATATACATACATACATACATATCTCTAACTAGTAACAAGTATATATGTATATATCTAACTACTAAACTATTAAGTAACTAACTAGATAACTATCAATAGACTAACTAATAAACTATACATGTCACGCCCCAGTCCCAAAATGTAAGGAACTAGGCCACGTGGCATTAGCCAGCTGACACGTCACTAAGGGTTTTATCCATTTTTAATGGACCAAAAGGAACGTGCTACGCTGTCCTAAAATACTACAAGTTTAACACAGGTAAATCTAATCTCATCCACAAAAATATCAATGAATATGGGAAATAGTGCTGAATATATATAATGCTGAGTCTGAAAATGTCATAGTACACCCCTTGTGGGAACAAACCCACTACAAAAGATAATAATAGCAGAAAAATAAGATAGACTAAAGTATCGTCTATCTATGGAAAAATAGCTCCATCTCCAGGTGTACAAGCTTCTAGGATCAGGCAGATTCTGATGGTGTCTCCTCTAGCTCTTCCTCTGTGGCATGCCTAGTCTCCTGGCCAGGCCCATATACCGTAGGGTATAAGGCCTCATCTAAATCTGGAAGGGAACCAGGTCCTCAGTGGGACATAACAAGATACAGAAAAACAATATGCCATGTATGTAAATACTGAATAAATAAATAAATAAATAAATAAATACATACAGGGTGCTAACCATCTAAGTGAATGCAAGTAAAGACCTTGTAGTACGCATGGGAAAGTGTAGGCTTGACATATGCTGACTTAATTCACCAATCGTGTTGACTGGCTAGTATATGTGTCATATGCCCCCGGACACACGGATAGCTCTGCAATCGACCATCTCCGAGGAGCATGGTACGAAGGATAAAAGACTCAAGGAGGGGATGTCCCATACGTCTACTAGTTATCTTTTCCGCCCAATGTAACTAATGCCAAGTCATACTTTTCCTGAGTTTTTTTGATTTTATGTTAAGCCGTGATGCACGTCACACGTACTGGTAGCTAATCAAATACGCAGCTCGCATCCCAATATGTATTGCGACCTTATTGCGTGTTCCCGTGACAGGGTCTAGGAGGATATTAGGATACCCTTACAGTTGTTGGTAAGTCTGTAAAGACTAAGTTAATTATACTATGTGTCAACGTACTTGTTGACGGTACCCGAGGCAGTCTCAGATACACACAGTTATATGAAGTTCAGGAGAAATAGCATATAACAATATTTATATTTAAACAGTAAACTTGGCAAGGTATACTTGCCTACTTCCTGATTGTGTTGAAAACCTGATCTCACAGTCAAGGCTGAGGGGTCTTGTGACAGGGGGTCACTGACTGTGCTGAAGTTGTATTTTGTTTAAGACATTACAGGGTTCACAAATATAATTTAAATAAAAGGGTAATCAATAATAGTATATATATACTTATATAAGTCATAATATATATATATAGTCATATATATAATAAAGGGTACATATATATATATAGTATATATGTACTTATAGATATAGTATATATAATAGTATGTATATATATTCATATAGCATATATACATATATAATAGATATACATATACATATATATATATATATATATATATATATATTTACATATATATAAAAGAAAGAAAAAATGCAGGAAAAAGATACATATATACATATATATATATAAATTGCAGGGAAGATGAAATAAAGTATATAAGATTTTTATATACTTTAATAATATATTTATATATATATATAGTGATATATATATATAATATAATAAATAATAATAATAATAAAAAAGGCATATATAGATATATATAACATAGTATATATAAATATACATATATAGATATATTATAATATATATATACTTATATATGTAATATATATATATATACATATATATAAATGATAAAAATGAAAAGGCATACATATATATATACATATAATATATTATAATATATATATACATATATAAGTAATATATATATATATATATATATATATATATATATATATATATATATATATATATATATATATATATATATATATATATATATATATATATATATATATATATATATATATATATATACATATAAAAAAATGAAAAAGCATACATATATATACATATAATATATTATAATATATATATACATATATATAAATAAATAAAATGAATGAAAAGCATACATATATATATATACATATGTATTACATAATAATATATACATATATATACACTGTATATATATATATACTGTAGTAATAATAATAATTATTATTATTATATATATATATAATATAATATATAATTACATATAATAATACATACATATATATATATATATATATATATATATATATATATATATATATATATATATATATATATATAATACATATATATATATATATATATATATATATATATATAATACATATATATATATATATATAATACATATATATATAACAGAAATTAAAAGATGCATATATATATAAATAATTATATATATATACTGTATATAATACTGTATTTAAGTATATATTATATATATAGTAATATATAAATAAATAAATAACTATATATGTATACATAGATATATATTTTTATATATACATATACATAAATAAATAAAAAATAAAAAGAAAAATACAAAAATGTAAATACATACATATATACTGTATTTACTGAATATATTATATTAATATATAATATTTAATTAATTACATATAATAATATATATATATTAATATATATATTAATATATATAACTATATACATATATATTTATACATATATACATATATATAGAATTAAATACGTAAATACTTAATATTATATTAATATACCTGACAGGTCAGCAAGGGGGGCCCACAGCTAGTCGCCGGCGGGAGGACGGCGGCGGAGGTGGAGGTGGCTGGCCGGAGGGACGGCTGCAACAGCAGCTACTGTCAGTAGTGACAGCAGCAGCAGCTTGCAGTGGCCACGGCGGCCAGGGTGGTGGCGGAGGGGGCGGTGCAGGCGGATGGGTCGACGGAGGGGAGGGTGGCGAGGCGTCTGGTGGTGGTGGCGGAGGTCAGGGGTGGCGGTGGTGGCGGCTGGAGGTGGTCGGGATGGGGGTGGCAGTGCTGGTGTGGGTGAGGGTGGAGGGGCTGTGGGGGTGAGGGCGACCGGAGGGGTGGTCGTGGGGCAGTGGTGGAGGGTTGGTTCGGTGGAGGAGGTCAGGGCGGAGCTGTCGGGTATGGTGGCGGTGGTCCACGACGGTGGAGGGTGGTGCTGGGGGAGGTCGGGGGTGCTGGGGGCTGTTGTGTGCAGGGTCGGGGTTTGGGTTTGCAGCGGCTACCAGTGGCGGAGCAGGCGGCCGGAGGTGGTGGGGTTTGGTCGGATGGAAGGTGGGGTAGTGGCGAACAGTTCGCCGGAGTTTGGTCAGAGGAGGTGGCCGGAGGGTGGCGGTGTGAGGTTTGGAAGGGGGAGGGGTCGGGTATGTATAGGGTTTAGGCAATGGCATGGGTGGTAAATAGTTATAAGTCTAGGGGTATTTTGGGGTTTTTGGTTTTTAGGATATTTCCTTGATATTTTCAGGATATTTTGGTGGGTCCCACTGACACGTGTACGGTGTAGGTTCACCAGCCAATGAGGTGATGCCACCTCACACTGGAAATTTGCATAAAAACCCCTAAAATTTCATAAATTGCAAATAGGTCCTAAAATTGGTATTTTGCATAATTACGCAATTTGTCCGATTAAAAACACTGATTCCTAAAAATACTGTTTTGCACATAAATGAGGGGAAAGCTGGGGGAGTACCTTGGGGGTGTGGGGGTGAGCCTGGGCAGGGGCAAGGCCTGGTTCTTTGGGTGATACGGGTCACCGTATTTATTAATTAATAAATACTGCGCTCGGTGTTCACTAATTATTTAGAGGCAGGTAGGGCCATAATTTTAATACGGTGTCAATATACTAATTGTAGTATATTTCAAGTAAAATATTATCGTATTTTTGGTTGGGCAAAACAGGTGCATGCTGGGCCTCAAATCCCTAGGGGTACAGAGATGGGTAAAGAGCAGAAAATTAAATAGAAAATAAATACGGATGTTTGTAACGATATTTGTGCGTCTCAAACGAGGCTCAAGATAAAGTATCTGGAAGTTGCACAAAATTTAGAAAAATAGTCTAACATGTCTAGGACAGGTATGTGAATTTTGTTTGGGGATAACAGCTAGTGTAATGCTATAATTAATTGGGTAATTGACAGGTGCACAAATCAATAGGATATGTAAGCAAAATAAATTTAAAAAGTTGCAATAATTCTAATTTGTCAAAAATATTCCTAAATTACTGAAATCTGGTCGAGGGAGTTTACAATCTACCCTCCTTAGAATATTTTGTCCTCGAAATAAAAACAGACATATAATGAGAATGTAAGATTGATTTGAAATATTAGGACATACCCTGGTCGAGAAATAGATGGGGGAAATGCTGTCGAATATCCTCTTCTCGTTCCTATGTTGATTCACCTGGTGCATGATGTCTCCATGCAACACGAACTAGAGGGATAGTCTGGCCTCGTAACACCTTCTCGCTACGATCTAGGATCTCTACGGGCTCCTCCTGGTACGATAGGCTCGGGCCTACGGTGATCTCTGAATGGTCCAGCACATGACTCAGGTCTGGAATGTACCTCCTTAGCTGAGATATGTGGAAGACGTCATGTACTCCTTCCAAGGTCTGAGGTAAGGCTAGCTTCTAAGCAACTTCTCTGATGCGTTCCAATACATCGAAGGGTCCAATGTACCTTGGACTCAGCTTTCCTCTTCCTCCAAATTTGATAGTTCCTCTGGTAGGTGAGATCTTCAAGAACACATGCTCTCCCACTTGGAACTCTAGAGGTTGTCGATGTATGTTGGCCCAGTGCTTCTGTCTGTCTTGTGCAGCTCGTAGGTGTCCTTGGATCTTCTTTACTTTCTCCACCGTACGAACAACTAATTCTGGTCCCAAGATCTGTCTTTCGCCAACATCGCTCCAGCATACTGGGGAATGACATTTTCTTCCATACAAAGCTTTAAAGGGAGCCATTTGAATGTCGCTTGATAGCTATTGTTGTAGGAAAATTCTACCAGGTGCAAATGATCTTCCCATGATCCGCTGAAATCAAGCATGCAGGCTCTCAGCATATCTTCAAGTGTCTGGATGGTGCGCTCTGACTGGCCATCGGTCTGTGGGTGATACAAGGTACTAAACTTAAGGCGGGTACCAAGACTTTCTTGCATACTACGCCAAAAGTAAGATGTAAACCTCGTATCCCTGTCAGACACTATGCTGACTGATACTCCATGCAGACGCACTATCTCCTTCATGTACATGTCTGCCAAGACTTCGGTAGATTGTCCGACTCTGAAAGGTAAGAAATGAGCAGCTTTTGTGAGTATGTCTACGATCACCCATACAGCATTACGACCACTAGGACTCCTTGGGAAGCCCATAACAAAGTCCATCGTAATGTATTCCCATTTCCACTCGGGTATTGGGAGGGGTTGAAGTAGACCTGCTGATCTCTGATGTTCAGTCTTGACTTGCTGACACACCAGGTACTTTGCCACAAAGCGTGCTATCTCTCGCTTCATTCTGTGCCACCAGTAGTATTGTCGCATATCTCTGTACATCTTTGTGCCTCCTGGATGTATAGAGTATGTTGAGCTATGAGCTTCTGACATCAGCTCCTCACGAAGTTCTCCATTTGGAACATAAAGACGATCTCCACATCTTAGAGTCCCATCTTCGTGTATGCGACATCCTGTCTAAATTCCAGCCTCTGTTCTTTGTCGAAGCCTCTAAAATCTTGCATCTTCTGGTAGAGCAGCCTTGATTCTTTCGACCAATGTTGATTGCAACTGGTAGTTTGACAATTGGCCGTCAATTCCTGGCATAATGACCTCTATTCCCAACTTTTCTAGATCTATCAAGAGACCTAGTTGGGTAATCATAAAGAATGCCGAGGGTCTTCTGCTTAGTGCATCAGCAACAACATTAGCCTTCCCAGGATGGTACTGCAGATCGATCTTGAAATCTGTCATCACTTCGAGCCATCGTCTTTGTCTCAGGTTCAAGTCCTTCTGGGTGTATACATATTTTAGGCTTTTGTGATCGGTGAATATCTCCACTCGTTCGCCGTATAGATAATGTCTCCATAGCTTTAGGGCGAAGATGACTGCGGCAAGCTCCAAGTCGTGCGTGGGATAATTCTTCTCATGAGTCCTTAGTTGTCTTGAGGCATAATCCACTACCTTCCCATGTTGCATCAGAACACAACCTAATCCTTTTCCGGAAGCATCGCTATAGATTACGAAACCTCCGGATCCAGATGGTATGGTCAAAATGGGGGCAGTAATCAGACGCTTTTACAACTCATCGAAAGCTGCCTGGCATTCTTCTGACCATATGAACTCCTGCTCCTTGCGGGTAAGACGGGTAATTGGCTTCGCGATTCTTGCAAAGTTTTCTACGAACCTCCGGTAATATCCAGCAAGTCCTAGAAAGCTTCTCACCTCTGAGACGTTGGTAGGGGTTGGCCATGTCTCTACAGATGAGATCTTTGCTGGGTCCACCGAGATGCCTTCTCCTGTGATCACGTGTCCAAGAAAAGCGACACGATCAAGGAAGAACTCGCACTTGCTCAGCTTAGCATAAAGGCTTCCACGTCTCAGCGTCTCCAGCACTAGTCTCAAGTGCTCTTCATGCTCCTCGTGGCTCTTCGAATACACCAAGATGTCGTCGATGAAGACTACCATGAACTGGTCCAGATATTGGTGGAAGACTCTGTTCATCAGGTTCATGAATACGGCTGGTGAATTAGTCAGTCCAAAAGGCATAACCAGGAACTCATAATGACCATAGCGAGTCCTGAATGTTGTCTTTGGAATGTCTTTTCTCCGTACTTTGACCTGATGATAGCCTGATCTCAAGTCTATTTTTGAGAATACCACTGCTCCTATCAGTTGATCGAACAGATCGTCAATCCTCGGCAAGGGGTACTTGTTTTTTATTGTCAAAGCGTTGAGGGCTCTGTAATCAATACACATCCGATATGTTCCGTCCTTCTTGGGTACAAACAACACTGGAGCTCCCCAGGGTGATGCACTAGGACGAACAAATCCCTTAATTTGCAATTCTTCAAGTTGCAGCTTCAGCTCGTCAAGCTCCTTCTTCGCCAGTCGGTACACATTTGAGGATACCGGTGCAGCTCCGGGTATCAGCTCAATAGTGAACTCTACTTCTCTGTCAGGCGGTAGGCCTGGCAATTCTTCCGGGAATACGTCTTTGAACTCTGCAACGAGTGCTGGGGGTGCTATCTCCATCGCCATGTAAGCTCTAGGAGTCTGGCCTACTCCTTGCTCGATGGTACCTCATACGTATTCGAACTCCGGGTGTCCTGGTGGTCTAAAGGTGACACTACCTTTCCGGCAGTCTAGGATAGCATTATTCTGGATTAACCAGTCCATGCCTAAGACGACGTCAAAATTTGGCATTGGGAGTACCAAAAATTGTGCTCTTAGATCTCTACTACAAATGACTATCGAGCATGTTTTAATAATGTTGGTAACTGGAACAATGCCTCCTCCGGTGAGAATCTTCCAGCACTTAGGCAGTGGGGAAGTGGCTAGTTTGTGCATGGCTACGAAACTACTAGATATAAAAGACAGTGTTGCGCCAGATTTGAATAATGCGGTTGCAGGTAGTGATGCAACTAAAATGGTACTTGTGATGGTGTCACCTTTTGGTTCTTCTGCAACGGCGGCTAATACAAAGGCTTGTCCATGCCTTTGTCCTCCAGATTGTTGTCTGGCCTTGAACTGGCTCTCCTGGGTGGCCAGGGGTGCTCCCTTCTGATATCCTCCAGATATAGAGGGTAGCATCCTTTGGGCTGGTGCTCCTGATTTTTGCCCGTTCTAAGGTACTGCATCTCTGCGTTGTGGGCAGTCCCTTGCCATATGTTGGCTAGCTCCACATACTAGGCACAGCCCGTTCTTCTTTCTGCAGTCTTTGATATAATGTCCCTTCTTGCCACAATGGTGGCAAGTCAGAAGCTCCTTCTTCTGGTAGGGTCCCATCGTCTGTTGTGTCTGATTTTGTGGACGACGGATAGGTCCTCCTGTTCCTTGCTGGTTTTTGACCGGGATGGTTGGATTAGAGCGTCTCGCTCCGCGGCCAATAGCTTCTTGCACCCTTGCTTCTGTAAGAACCTCCTCGTAGAAGATCCTTGACTGCGTCATCGTATATCTCTGGAGTTCTAGGATGAGGTCGTGGTGGAATCTCTTGGCCTTCTCTAGCTCGTTCGGTATCAAGATGGCTCCGAATCGACTCAGTCGGCAGAACTCTACATCGTAGGCGTCAACGATCATATTTTTCTGTTCCAAGTGCAGGAACTGGGAGTACAAGGCATCTCGGACTGTTGTTGGAAAGTATTTTACGTTGAAGTGCTCCAAGAATTATTCCCAAGTCTGGTCTTTGCCGACACTACGCTCGATAGATTCCCACCAGTGATGGGCGTTGCCTAAGAGTTGAGCTCTTACGGCGGTCATCCACAGGTCGGAGGAAAGTTGTGAACCTTCCAGCAGTATTTCTGTGTTGGAGATCCAGTCTGAGATCTCCTCTGGGGTCTCGCTTCCTTTAAAGGTCCTCGGGCTCATCTGGCGGAAGCCTCGAACAGTGCCCACTGGTTGGACAGGTGCTGGTGCCGGGGCAGTGGTTCTTTCCAAAGCCGTCATCAAGGTTTGTCTCAAGGCTTCAGTCTGTTGCCACTGAGATTGTCTCAGGGCTTCAGTTTGTTGCCATTGAGTCTGCAACATGGCCTGGAGGAACTGAAATATTTGAGGTTGGCCCTCAAGCTGTGGCATCAAGGCAGGAAGGGCTGGAGGTGGAGACAAGGGTATCTCCGCCTGCAGGGTTGGGGCTTGGAAGGTTTGCCCACCTTGCTGGACTGGTGTTCCTGTCTGGGCAGGGTTCTGGTGGATGTACGGGGTCTCTGGATAGACCAGCATCCTCCTCGGGGATTGGTCTCTCGGGGGGGGGGGGGGGGTTGGGGTCCTTTGGACATCTGGCGAGGGGTCTGTTGCGTGGTCAGCCCCATCAATCGATTGTCCAGTGGGTATGTCCATATTTCTGAAGAAGATAGATAATTTAGAAAAGCACAAGGAAATAATAATAATTAAGCAGGATGCAATGGTTTATGGATGAAGTCAAAGTGGATGAGACCTAGTATTCCTATCCTATAGCAGGCTTGCTGGGCATGTCATCATACCACTAGCAATAAACTAGACCTGCATGGGCCACCACTAAAACTATGTCACGCCCCAGTCCCAAAATGTAAGGAACTAGGCCACGTGGCATTAGCCAGCTGACACGTCACTAAGGGTTTTAATCCATTTTTAATGGACCCAAAGGAACGTGCTACGCTATCCTAAAATACTACAAGTTTAACACAGGTAAATCTAATCTCATCCACAGAAATATCAATGAATATGGGAAATAGTGCTAAATATATATAATGCTGAGTCTGAAAATGTCATAGTACACCCCTTGTGGGAACAAACCCACTACAAAAGATAATAATAGCAGAAAAATAAGATAGACTAAAGTATCGTCTATCTATGGAAAAATAGCTCCATCTCCAGGTGTACAAGCTTCTAGGATCAGGCAGATTCTGATGGTGTCTTCTCTAGATCTTCCTCTGTGGCATGCCTAGTCTCCTGGCCAGGCCCATATACCGTAGGGTAGAAGGCCTCATCTAAATCTGGAAGGGAACCAGGTCCTAAGTGGGACATAACAAGATACAGAAAAACAACATGCCATGTATGTAAATACTGAATAAATAAATAAATACATACAGGGTGCTAACTATCTAAGTGAATGCAAGTAAAGACCTTGTAGTACGCGTGGGAAAGTGTAGGCTTGACATATGCTGACTTAATTCACCAATCGTGTTGACTGGCTAGTATATGTGTCATATGCCCCCGGACACACGGGTAGCTCTGCAATCGACCATCTCCGAGGAGCATGGTACGAAGGATAAAAGACTCAAGGAGGGGGTGTCCCATACGTCTACTAGTTATCTTTCCCGTCCAATATAACTAATGCCAAGTCGTACTTTTCTTGAGTTTTCCTGATTTTATGCTAAGCCGTGATGCACGTCACACGTACTGGTAGCTAATCAAATACGCAGCTCGCATCCCAATATGTATTGCAACCTTGTTGCGTGTTCCCGTGACAGGGTCTAGGAGGATATTAGGATACCCTCACAGTTGTTGGTAAGTCTATAAAGACTAAGTTAATTACACTATGTGTCAACGTACTTGTTGACGGTACCCGAGGCAGTCTCAGATACACACAGTCATATGAAGTTCAGAAGAAATAGCATATAACAATATTTGTATTTAAACAGTGAACTTGGCAAGGTATACTTGCCTACTTCCTGATTGTGTTGAAAACCTGATCTCACAGTCAAGGCTGAGGGATCTTGTGACAGGGGGTCACTGACTGTGCTGAAGTTGTATTCTGTTTAAGATATTACAGGGTTCGTAAATATAATTTAAATAAAAGGGTAATCAATAATAGTATATATATACTTATATAAGTCATAATATATATATAGTCATATATATAATAAAGGGTACATATATATATATAGTATATATGTACTTATAGATATAGTATATATAATAGTATGTATTTATATTCATATAGCATATATACATATATAATAGATATAAATATATATATATATATATATATATATATATATATATATATATATATATAAATGATAAAAATGAAAAGGCATACATATATATATACATATAATATATTATAATATATATATATACATATATAAGTAATATATATACATATATATATACATATAAAAAAAAATGAAAAAGCATACATATATATACATATAATATATTATAATATATATATACATATATATGTAATATATATATATATATATACATATATATAAATAAATAAAATGAATGAAAAGCATACATATATATATACATATGTATTACATAATAATATATATATATACACTGTATATATATATATATATATATACTGTAGTAATAATAATAATTATTATTATTATATATATATAATATAATATATAATTACATATAATAATAGATACATATATATATATATATATATATATATATATATATATATATATATATATATATATATATATATATATATATATATATATATATATATATATATATATAAACAGAAATTAAAAGATGCATATATATATAAATAATTATATATATATACTGTATATAATACTGTATTTAAGTATATATTATATATATAGTAATATATATATAAATAAATAACTATATATGTATACATAGATATATATTTTTATATATACATATACATAAATAAATAAAAAAGAAAAAGAAAAATACAGAAATGTAAATACATACATATATACTGTATTTGCTGAATATATTATATTAATATTTAATATTTAATTAATTACATATAATAATATATATATATATTAATATATATATTAATATATATATATAACTATATACATATATATATATACATATATACATACATATAGAATTAAATACGTAAATACTTAATATTATATTAATATACCTGACAGGTCAGCAAGGGGGGGCCCACAGCTAGTCGCCGGCGGGAGGACGGCGGCGGAGGTGGCGGTGGCTGGCCGGAGGGACGGCTGCAACAGCAGCTACTGTCAGCAGTGACAGCAGCAGCAGCAGCTTGCAGTGGCCACGGCGGCCAGGGTGGTGGCGGAGGGGGCGGTGCAGGCGGATGGGTTGACGGAGGGGAGGGTGGCGAGGCGTCTGGTGGTGGTGGCGGAGGTCAGGGGTGGCGGTGGTGGCGGCTGGAGGTGGTCGGGATGGGGGTGGCAGTGCTGGTGTGGGTGAGGGTGGAGGGGCTGTGGGGGTGAGGGCGGCCGAAGGGGTGGTTGTGGGGCAGTGGTGGAGGGTTGGTTCGGTGGAGGAGGTTAGGGCGGAGCTGTCGGGGATGGTGGCGGTGATCCACGACGTGGAGGGTGGTGCTGGGGGAGGTCGGGGGTGCTGGGGGCTGTTGTGTGCATGGTCGGGGTTTGGGTTTACAGCGGCTGCCAGTGGCGGAGCAGGCGGCCGGAGGTGGTGGGGTTTGGTCGGAGGGAAGGTGGGGTAGTGGCGAACAGTTCGTCGGAGTTTGGTCGGAGGCGGTGGCCGGAGGGTGGCGGTGTGAGGTTTGGAAGGGGGAGGGGTCGGGTATATATAGGGTTTAGGCAATGGCATGGGTGGTAAATAGTTAGAAGTCTAGGGGTATTTTGGGGTTTTTGGTTTTTAGGATATTTCTCTGATATTTTCAGGATATTTTGGTGGGTCCCACTGACACGTGTACGGTGTAGGTTCACCAGCCAATGAGGTGATGCCACCTCACACTAGAAATTTGCATAAAAACCCCTAAAATTTCATAAATTGCAAATAGGTCCTAAAATTGGTATTTTGTATAATTACGCAATTTGTCTGATTAAAAATACTTATTCCTAAAAATACTGTTTTGCACATAAATGAGGGGGAAAGCTGGTGGAGTGCCTTGGGGGGTGTGGGGGTGAGCCTGGGCAGGGGCAGGGCCTGGTTCTTTGGGTGATACGGGTCACCGTATTTATTAATTAATAAATACTGCGCTCGGTGTTCACTAATTATTTAGAGGCAGGTAGGGCCATAATTTTAATACGGTGTCAATATACTAATTATAGTATATTTCAAGTAGAATATTATCGTATTTTTGGTTGGGCAAACAGGTGCATGCTGGGCCTCAAATCCCTAGGGGTACAGAGATGGGTAAAGAGCAGGAAATTAAATAGGAAATAAATACGGATGTTTGTAACGATATTTGTGCGTCTCAAACGAGACTCACGATAAAGTATCTGGGAGTTGCACAAAATTCAAAAAAATAGTCTAACATGTCTAGGACAGGTATGTGAATTTTGTTTGGGGATAACAGCTAGTGTAATGCTCTAATTAATTGGGTAATAGACAGGGGCACAAATCAATAGGATATGTAAGCAAAATAAATTTAAAAAGTTACAATAATTCTAATTTGTCAAAAATATTCCTAAATTACTGAAATCTGGTCGAGGGAGTTTACAATACATCAAGCTACTAGCTAACTAAACTACTAATTAAACTAACAAGATAACTAGTTAAACTACTCATCGAGCTAACCAACTACTAAACTAAACTACCTCCTTACCTGCTCTGTGGCTGCTGCCCTTGCTATGTCCTTGTTGTTGCTGCTGCGTTTGTTGTTGTTGCTGTTGCAACATACTTCTGCAACATACTGCTGCTACTGCACTGCATATTGCTTCACTACCTTGTTGCTGCTGCTACTGCACTGTATATGGCTTCACTACCATGTTGTTGCTGCTACACTGCATATTGTCCACTGCTGCAGCTGCAGTTGTTGTGTTGCTGCTACTGCTATGTTGCTGATACTGCTTTGCTGCTCTTTACTGCTAGTGCATGCTTGCTGATTGTTGTGCAGCCTAAAATGTTGCTACCTGCTGCATGTTGTGCCAGTTGCTAGCTCACTGCTAACTTGCTAGCTTCAGTTGTTGCACTGCCTATGCCTGTTGTATGCTTGCTGCATTGCATATTGCTTCACTGATTCTGCACATGCCGACCCCTCTCAAACACACACTACACACACACACAATACAAGTAGCTATATATATATATATATATATATATATATATATAATGATAAATATAATATTCTAATAGCTATTACTAAGGCAAAATGAATCTAAAGACAATGAAACAAATACGTGGAGTGCATCGCACCCGTATCATATTACATCTATGATACGCTTGCGATACGAGTCCACCCCACAACCAAACGTACCCCGAAGGACACGAGCAAGTCTAAAATAATAATTATGAACAATACAAAAAATTAATTATACATCTACGTGTCTGTGTTAAAATATGACATGCACAAATTTTGTGTCCGAGAAAAACCCCCAAATTAACCCGTATCTCCAAATTGTCGGGATACGGCCTACAATTATCCAATTGTGGATACGACACTAGCCACACACAATCAAACACATGTCAATTTGGTCTAATTGACCAATTGATAAACAAAAGATGTGTCAATCTCAAAATTCTTCCAAAATTGACACAAAATAACACAACTTCCTCCATAGGCCTCCTATGGACCTAATTTTAATTCCTATTGGTAGCCTTAGCATATGGGGTGGTTCCTAATGATTAAAATACATATTTAGAGTATAATTAGAGGGATAAACTAAATTGTATCTATTGGGAGATGGATTCTCAATAAAACTTCCAAATTGGGTGAAAAGAGCCTTCAACTTGTAAATCATTGCTCCTCCTTATAGATCCTTACTTCCTCCTTGTAGATCCTTACTTCAATAGCCTCCAATGATGATTTGGGAAGGAATTGATAAAAAAAATTAGGTAGAAATTTGATATGGGAATGAAAAAATTTGGAAGAAAAAATTCTAATCTAGATTTGAAATAAAAATAAAGAGAGAGAAACTTTCCCTCCTATTCTAACTAGGCCGGCCACCAAACCCCCTCCCCAAGCTACTATAAAATGTCTAGAATACCTCTTGGGGCCTCTCATAAAGAAATAATTAAGGAAGGAAGATTCTAATCTAATGGGTTTAACTTAATTAATCATCCTCCTAATGAATGGGCTTCTAATCGGGCTCAATTCTAACTAGATTTAAATGTTGGTCCATGGATCTAATCTAACCTAGTTAGGTCCACTAACACAAGTCCAAAACAATAAACTAACATATAACAATAAATAAATATACAACATGCATAATATTTAATTAATTATGAAATAACCAAAATATTATTTCCTAGAAAATATGGTAGTGACACTTCACATGCCTTATTCACTGAACTACTCAAGCTACTGACAAAAGGAAGTGACTTTACTACTTTATCAGAAGGATGCCTAAGTCGCTGATGCCAAATATCCAGAGAAGTCATCACAGTCACTACCAAGGCATGAATCTTCGATACAATACGAAAGTAGTAGAGTCCGTCCTGCCGTTCACTGACGCCAATCAGGGTCCTCAAACTGGGTCATGTATTACGTATATTTTTTTAGTGAATTGTACAACACAATTTATATCATCAATAAGATGGGCCACAAAAATTAAATTATAATGAAATTGAGGTACGAATAGAACATTCGTGAGAACCACGTCTGGTGCAAGAGCAACACGCTCGCAACACGAGGCAACCGCAGTCCGTCCGTCCGGAAGTCCAACCGGACAATCCTCCATTGCCGTTACCCCCGATATTAAATCCAAATTTTACATAACATGATTCGAAGCGCCTATATCAATAATCCAAGGTGCAATGGACTTACCCACCATACGATCCTCTGGAGATTTGGCTAAAGAATTACCAAGCATAAAAATAAGTTGTTGCCATTGGTCCGGAGTCAATCTCGACACACCGCCGCTGCCTGCACCATCATCTGCCATCCGCGACTGTGCAGCAATGAAGCCACGTCATGCCACTGCCGCACGCACTTTCGTACTCTGTCCCCGTCCACCACCAGCCGCATGTCCGCTAAATCGGACATTGAGCGAATCCCACAATGATTTCGCCTCCTCAAAGTAGGATATTGTCTTCTTCATCGAAGCGTCGATAGTATGCAAAATCCACTGCACAAGTATCGATTGGACGGAATATCAATCCTCCAATTGATCATTCTCCGAATGTTTATTGATAGACCCATCAACAAACACAAATTTCGTCAAGCCTGTAGAGAAAGCCGAATAGATCTCGACCATTCCTCATAATTCTTTCCACGAAACACCACTTTCATAATTGTATTACCCGGATTGTCATTAGAAACAAGGTAATACGGAGATGTGTGATTGATCCGCGATGCCGCTGGCATAGAAGTCCCGTCGCCGCCGTCGCTCGTCATGTCACCGTCGTCGCTCGACATATCGCCACCGCCGCCGCTCGAAAAAAATGTGCCCTAGCCGTTAGACTCTGATACCATGTAAAGAAGTGATAGGAGATAATATTCTAGGTATTTCATTCATCATGATATTATATATATATATACATCCACATATCAACTTTGGGCCTAAGTCACATGACTAATCACCATAAATACAATTTAATCCCAATACCCCAATCACCATATATATATATATATATATATATATATTGATGAGATTGCAATCAACTAATAAAAAAAACTGAGAAATATTTTTTTTTATATATTTGTTGTTGATTGTTTATTTGTTGTTAATTATTATTATTACTTGTTCGAAAATTATGATAATGTCATTTGATTGCATAGTGTTCGTATCTAGATAAACAAACATGCAATAAGAAAACAATTTGGTGAACTTTTTTTCGTTTGCAGAACACAGCTACACTATTGAAGTAAACATGTCTGCTATAAGAAAACAATTATCTGAAACAAAAAAAAAAAGAGAAAACAAAACATTAATTAATTAAAGTCGAGCATAGTCTTAATAAGTATCTTACCAGCAATTAAGGGGTACCATTTTTAGAATTTATTTTAAGTCTCAAAATCTAAATTACAACACTGATGGATGAATATGTTGTTTGCTAGCATTGATTAATTTATAGAGGAGGCGTGACTTGGCTAGCGCCCTCCTCCCCCAGTACCCTCGTCCCCACCGGAGGCCGGCTCCACATGGGATCTGCTGCCGCAAGCGTTCGATCGGAACATGAGGCTGCAAGTGTACTACTACTATATTATGAATACATAGTGCAACCAATTAAGTTGGGAAAAGAAACATGTGCTAGCTCCGAACATGTGTGTCGAGGTTCACTGGGTAAAGCAACGTTGTCGGAAGGCTAGCTCCCATCGGATCCCTTTGTACTGTACTGGTGTAGTGTTGTGAGATGTTTTGTCCTTGTTCTCGTTGTTGCTTGTGTCACATGCATGCCCAAATTAATTATGCACTGGTCTTTGAAAAAGGTCCTACAGTAGTACTTTAGAAGTAGATGGCTTTCTTGGTTTCTTTTTGTCCTTGTGGGGAAGTACGGCGGAGTAAAAGTCTATAAATTGATATTTTACTTATACATTGTAATAAAATAGAACAAAGTATATTTTTTTAAAATTAGAAATAAAAAATTATAAAATTTAATATTTGATTGATTGTTAAAGTTAGTGAATATATACAACTTTTGTTGAATATATTTTTTGTTAAAGTAGCTAGAAAATAGTCCTACAAACAAATGCACAAAGTGGGAGTAGAAATTTTCTACTTCCGTACTACACTTTAGAGAGAAAAAAATTCTGATATCAAAACTTCGATTTTGTGGCAGACAAGATTTATTATTCATGTTAAATCATAGTAAATCTGGTTTGTAAGTCATCCAACCAAACAGGTAAAGTGGCCCCAAATATGGATTTGGACCACTTCGATGTTGTAAATCCGTGAACCAAACATCCCTTTATATTATAACATCAATTGGAAATTTTATCCCAGTTTCTGGATTTTAGATTCGAAAAATTTCATACAGAGCAACAAAAATCAAACAAATTCCACTGAGAGCATAGAATTTTTAAAATTTTCACAGAAAGCATCATAACGCCCTTTGGAAGGGCGATTTACGACTTCCCAATTTTATTTTTTATTTTTTCGTCTGTATTTTGTTGCTGCCGTTAATATATATATATATATATATATATATATATATATATATATAAAATATAAAATGTCCTTTGGAAGGACGTTTTTCCTAAACTCTCTGCGTTTTATATTTAATATTTTTATTTTAAACTCTCTCTCTCTCTCTCTCTCTCTCTCTCTCTCTGCTCTTTCCCTCTCCCCCCTCTCTCTCTCTCTGCGCTCTCTCTCTCTCACTCACTCTCTGCTCTCTCACTCTCGCTCTCTCTCTCTCACCCCCTCTCTCTCTCTGTGTGCGCTCTCTCTCTCTCTCACTAACTCTCTGCTCTCTCTCTCTCTCTCTCTCACTCACTCACTCTCTGTGCTCTCACTCTCTCGTTCTCGCTCATCTCTCTATCTCTCTCTCTCTACTCTCTGTGTGCTCTCTCTATCTCTCTCACTCTCTCATTCCCACTCTCTCTCTCACTCACTCTCTGCTCTCTCTCTCTCTCTCTCTCTCACTCACTCTCTGTGCTCTCACTCTCTCGTTCCCGCTCGTCTCTCCATGTTTCTCCTCTCCTCTTCTCTCCTCTCCTCTCCTCTCCTCTCCTCTCTCTCGAATGGGAGCCCGTGAGCATTTTTGGTTTCAATGCATTGAAAAATGATATAAAAAATTGGAGAAGATAAAAAGTATGGTGCATGCATACAATGATACAGATTCAAAAAAAAAAGTAGGTACGGTGCATGCAGCAGCTTTTGACCAAAAGTAAAGTTGATAGTAGAAGGAAGTGTTTATAAGAATGAGACTTTCGGTTATTAATTTACAGAAGAAGAAGAAAGTATTTGTCAGAGTTTCTCCAGGAAGAGAATTTAATAGGAGAAGCTGAAGGCTGTAAGAGTTCAAGAGGAAGAAGATACAAAAGAAAAAACAGGTAAAAAAATTCAAGAGTTTGAAAAGAGTTAAATAGTAATTTAATTACGTATTTTTATATAATTTCCTAATCATAAATACATATGGCTTTTCAAAATGACGGGCGCATATCCGGTGGACCTACAACTCCGGCCATTGAACGTGAGCGAGAGTCTCACATTTCTAGTTTAGTTTTCACATGACCGGTAATGTAAAATTTAGATAATTAATATTATTATTGTTAAGCGTATTATATTGTACTAACGATATCTATACATATATTATATAGTGCTATGATTATCCAGATATAAAATTACGAGAGCATGGTGAGTGACGGTCATCATGGGAGTTGACTAAAAGGTCTTGGTGGAGGCTTTTGGTTTTTACTTTGTTGACGTTATATGAATTAAGCGTCACGATAGATACCTGATATTAAGTATCGTTGGTGGCCAATACGTAACACATTTCAGTTACCCTTCGGGGAGATGACGATCACATTAGCGGATGTGGCACAGATTCTGGGATTCCCTATCGAGGGTAATCCTATATATTTTGACGAAAAGTTGGAAGCAAAATATCTCGTTAGAGAATACCTCGGTGTGGAGCCCCCCTCTGACATGGAAGAAACCAGCACTGTCAAACTCACTTGGCTTCGGTCTACTTTCATGCATGTTGATCATATCGGCTCTACAACAGTCCGTGTCGATTATTCGCAGGTATTTATTTATATGTATTAATTATTGTTAATATTTATTTAATGTGAATGGTATCAATATTTAATTATATATCAGGTGATATGCTGCACTAGAGCTTACTTACTGTGTCTATGCGGTGCTTTTTTATTCCCCGATGCTATAGAAAATATGATCAACGTGCGACTGCTACCATTTCTTGCAGACATCCATTCCAACACAAAATACGCATGGAGTGAAGCAGTGTTAGCATATTTATACCGCTCTATGACGTCTTTTGTGAGTAAGATATCAAAGGGTAGAATAGCAAAAAATATAAGTGGATGTCTAACACTTATACATGTATGAATAAAAATGAATAATATCTGCTATATTTATTTGGATCTTATTTGTGTTCTTCTTTGTAGTTTTGTTGTTACGATCACTTCGAGATTGGTAGACCAATTAGTAAATATAGAACTGAACAAACAGTATGGCCAACAGACATTCACTGGATTACTGAAAATATAAATTATGTGCATTGTATGACAAAAGTGGTATCTCTTTACCGGCATCGATTTGACACATTAACCGCCTATGAGGTAAGTATATAATTATTAAATTAAATTTTTAGATATTATTTTTGTGCCTACCATTTATTACTTGCTGAATATCAAATAGGTTGTTTAGTAATCACTGAGTCTCTATAGGTATTATATCATTTATAATGGATCTATCATGTTTCATCCAGCTGATCATGTTATACGACAATGCGGACTGAAACAGGTGATACCCCTAGAGCATTTGGCTTCTAGCAGTACCAAATCAAATATGGAAGAGCGGGTTCATACATATATGCTTAGTTGGTATTCCAGATTTACCATGCATGGCGTGGAACACATGTCCGAATTGATGTCATCGACGGCAGATTATAAGTTAAGGGGTATTTCAAATAAATTATACGGTATTAGATCTTACATATCCTTTTGTGTTAAAATTTTACAGTGGAGGGTAGTGTAGATTTTCTACGTTGGTATGGATACCCGCTAGTACAAAATAGGATGTATAAATTTAAAGAACCTCGGTTCCAGCTACGAGCTTTACAAGATATGAGCTTGCGTGACAACAGGGCACACGATGCTCTAGTGGTATGTGTTCTTTTCTACATAAACTATCATCTTTATATATGTTACTTTTATATTCATTGAGTGTGGATTTAAATATTCAGGCGGAGACACTGGCTGATATAGGTGAGGACCCCGAAAGAGATCTAGAAGAAATTTTAGGTACGACTGTACAATATCTGCGTGCACCACTGAGTCCCCATTTTACTCCACTCGATATACCAGACAGCCATCCGGTAGGCTTCGTGAGACAGAGGCAGGCACCTCCTCGTAGGACATGTGATCGAGGAGCTGGTTCGAGCAATACAGAGGCACAAATTTTACAGGTTGGTGAGGGAACATCCCAAGCTTACAAAGGAACTTTGTAGCCTTACGCTGGCATGTCACAACCTTATGTTGGCATGTCACAACATTACGAGGGATATCTGCAGCCTTACACTGGCACGTCACAGCCTTACGTTGGCATGCCACAACAATACGAGGGATATTCCCAGCCTTACGTGAGCATGTCGCAACCTTACGAGGGTAGGCCACAGCATGACAATGACACATCCCAGAGTTACGAGAGAATATTCCAGAGCAACGATGCCACGCCACAGGTTGCTTCTCATGGATAGGATTGAAATTATTACCTGCAGGAGACTGGCACTTCGTTGTTTGGCTCAGCCAGCCTTGATCTAGACTCCTATTTATATTTGCCACCACCGGAGGGTACAGAGAAAAGGAGAGATAGGCTAGGTCTTAGGCGAGTTAATCGTAGAGATTATAGAAGGGATGACAGAGGGGGCTAGTAATTTTGTTGGTCTCCATAAATAAATCTATGACAATATTTTGTTGGTCTTTAAATTTCAATAATATGATATTTATTTTATTCAAAAGTTTAGCAACTTCAATTACAACATTATAATAATGTAAAATCAGAATCATAATTACTCTAAAAATATACAATCATAATATTCACTGCCTCGGTTGGCTTCTACAACTCTTTTTGTTGTGTCCCAGCCTGCCATAATTACTGCAACGAAGATCTCTTGTCGACGGTTCTCTTGTCATTATATGATTCTTCTTCGGTCTACCAGCTATACGCCCAATAAGTGGTACTCCAATTTGACCTCTTACCGGTTCACTTTGAGTAGTATAGGGGACTGGAATCGGTTCCATATATGGCATGTATATAGCTTTAAGTGTTGCAACCAAAAATTCAACATGGATAATAACTTGTAACTGGTATGTTAGAAGAATGACATGTAAAGCAAGCATGTTCACATAGTAGTAGAGTATGTTGCCACCGACCACATGTACAATATTTATGGTCTAGTTCAACCACATAATATCTACTTGTTTCATGATCCCATATTTCAAATTTATTATTATTAAAATGCAATAACTGAAAAAGGCATGACTCTCGCCTAATACGTGCTATAGTGTTCATCATCCTTGGACAAAACTCTGTTTCCATCTTTTCAGTATTTGTTCGATGCTTGTCATGAAGTGTTATTATTTTTGCTCTAATATCATCAAAAAATGTTGATATAGGTTTGTCACACAAACTTTTAATCCAATTGTTAAAACATTCAGAAATATTCGAAGTATTAATATCTAATCGTGGGCACGGTGCATAAGCTGTTATCCAGTGAGAAAATTCATGATTTTCATCGTTTGACCCTACAATCTAATTAAAAACATTTACATCAGCAAATTTTATTATTTCCAACCAACCATTCATATCAACCTCATTATTAGACCAGACAAGTTTGTCTAACCATTGTAGATATGTCGGTGTACGAGGACACTGATTTTTTAAATTTTGTTTAAAATATTGAATACAAAAAAAGTGGAAAGAGTTTGGAAAAATTGTTCATATTTCACGAATTAATCATTTCTGCTTATCAGATATAAATGAAATACTATCCCAACGTTTAAAATAAGTTTTGAAAGACATTTTCAAATAGTTTAAAAACCATGTCCACGACTCAGTTTTTTTATATTCTCAATAACACAATAAGCAATATGATATAGTTGATAGTTTGGATCATGAGCACAAGCAACAAATAAATTATCTTGGAATCTAGATGTAAGAAAAGTAGCATCAATACTAATAACAAGTAAACAACCACTTAAGAAATCATCCATACAAGCCTTGAAACAAATAAATATTCTTTGGAAGACATTATTTTCTACTGTTTTTAAAAATCATTTGCTATCGAATTTTTTTCCATAATTGTAAAATAATATTTCTCAAGACTACCATATGCATCAACATAACTGCCGTTAATATCAGATAATGCAAGTTCCCTAGCTCTCCAAGCTTTGAAATATGTAATATGTAGCCTAAGTTCTCTAAGTATATCATGTACAATGTGTGCCAGACTTTACGAGTTGTGATCTCTAATTTTACCAATTATTTTATTTCTTACCCATGCAGTGGTGGCTAGTAGATGATGCCCTCCTGTAAATTCACCTAAACATGAATGTCTACCTTCAAATGTACGAATTTCAAATGTACTACCATCACCATTAGCTTTAGCGTATACTCTCCAACAATTTGGAGAATCACAAGTATACACTATTTTTTGATGATTTTTATATTTAGATGAACAACTAAATTTATATGTAATTGCTAGGTTGCTAATAAAATTTTGAAATCCTGAGGAGAATCAAATTGTCTGCCAATAATTAACCCGGGAATGCAACCAGCTACATTAGCATCATTATCATCTAAATAGTAATCTAATTTTTTAAACAAATCATCACTGTTTTTATCGTCAACATCATTGTTTTCTGTATCAGAGTTAATTTCAGTGTGATTTATACAACTAGGACAAACATTAAAATCTTGGTTATCATAAAAATGTTCACTACTTGAAATGATAGTTGTGTCAATATTTGCTAGTGAAGGAATGATGTAAATTTTAATACAAGCTAAAACTAAATTACTTTGAATAATAAAATTTTATGTTTCTTCACAATCTACTATGATAAACGCATCTTCATAAAACCACCTTATTGTAAATTCATAACTTATGGAAAAACGATCAGAAATAATACTACACAAACTAGCTAAAGTAATATTTTGATAAGTGGTTATAAGATGAATATTACCCCCATGGTAAGATAATCCATCTAGTATGCCTCCATGGTAGCAAATTATTACTAAATTTTGATCCATAGTTACAAACTTTCGTCTGAATTGAGACTTACAGAAGTATGTCAGGAAATAGATTAGGCAAAAATGGTAGAAGATAATGGATGAAGGTATCTTCTGACTTGAATTTGACTTCTGAATTTACTGATTGTAAGCTATTTTCTGTATGAGATAAATATGATAAAGAGAGTAAGAGTGAATGAGATATACAAAAATATGCATGAGTCATATATATATATATATATATATATATATATATATATATATATATATATAAAAGCTAAATTTAACCGTTATAAATTGAACATTATAATTTAACGTTACCTATTATACATAGACCATACTACCTAGTATACTAGCATAAAAAAAATGGATGACTGACGAAAGAGTAAGGGAGAGAGAAAAGAGAGGGATGAGAGTGATACAAAGAGTAAAGAGAGGGAGAGAAAGAGAGAGAGAGAGAGAGAGAGAGAGAGAGAGAGAGAGAGAGAGAGAGAGAGTTAGGGGTGTTAGGGAGTGAGAAAGAGAACATGAGAGAGAGAGAGAGAGTGTTAGGGAGTGAGAGAGAGATTGAGAGTAAAAAAAAATACAACTCTGACGCAATAGGCCCCACTTTTTGGCGCGATCATTGCGGCGAGAAAGAACAAGGGTGAGAGAAGGAGAGAGAGAGAGAGACCAAGGGTGAGAGATGGAGAGAGTGAGAGAGCGGAATGTGAGAGAGTGAGAGAGAGAGAGAGAGAGAGAGAGAGAGAGAGAGAGAAAGAGAGAGAGAGAGTGAGTGTTAGGGAGTGAGAGAGAGAGAGAGTGCGAACGTGAGAGAGAGAGAGAGTGTTAGGGAGTAAGAGAGACAGAGACCGCCACATAAAAATATGTGAGAGAGAGAGAGACCACCACTTTTTGGTGAGAGAGAGAGTTAGGGAGTGAGAAAGAGAGAGAGAGAGAGAGAGAGAGAGAGAGTGAGAGAGCGAAACATGAGAGAGAGGGTGGAACGAGAGAGAGAGAGAGAGAGAGAGAGAGAGAGAGAGAGTTTAAAAAATATATTAAATATAAAATACCTTTTGGAAGGGCATTTTTCCTAGGAAAAAATGCCCTTCCAAAGGGCGTTATATATATATATATATATATATATATATATATATATATATATATATATATATATATATATATATATATATATATATATATATATATATATTAATGGCTGCAACGGAAACCAGACAAAAAAATAAAAAAAAACTGGAAAGTCGTAAAACACCCTTCCAAAGGGGGTTATGATGCTTTCTGTGAAAATTTTAAAATTTCTATGCTCTCAGTGGAATTTGTATGATTTTTGCTGCTCTGTATGAAATTTCTGTTTTAGATTCTATAATAAGAATGTAGGGGTTCATTTTTTTTAGAATAGTAAGGTTCAATTGGAGTCTCATATGCTATAGTTTGAACCTGAGAATTTCTACATTCAGAATGTAAGAGCTTATTTTGTATAATAGTGAGACTTAATTGAAGCCTTATGATAGTCCGACTGATTTTGGTTTTGAAAATAAGTAAGAAATTCACGAGAAAAAATAGTTCAAATATGTCTCAATCCATTTTAAATTATCCCCTCAACGTGTTAAATGGGTCGGATGGTCCGACCCTGATTCGGTCAATTCCTGACTGGGCCAGCCCGGACACGGTCAACAGGTCCACCCGACCCATGGTAACCCCAGGTTCTAGTTGGGTTATGAAAGGAGGCCCAAAATTTCAGCCCCAACACGGTCAAAAATTAGGGCCGAATCAGATTTGTCATTCCCAACTTGTTCAACCCCGACCCCGACCCCGACCGACCCAGTTAGTGACTTCGTTCATGTCCGTTATTAAAAACGGTGATCCCCCACCCCCATCCAAAACCATTTATATTAATTTTTGTGTTGTTATTTACCAAAATATCTCCAAATATATCTGTTATTTAAAATATTGGGGTATTCTGGTAAAATAAAATCTTCCAACAACCATATTAACATAAACATGAATATTTGTACCAAAAAATCCTTAAAATATAATCATTTTTGACTGTTTTGAAGGGAATTTTGGTTATTTTGTGGAAAATGACTCAAATATATATCCTTATAATAGCAATATTCTTAGGACATTATGGGTCATTTGGCACCAAAAATTCCTATAAATAGGGCATAATTTTTTCAAATTTAGCTGGACAAATTTTCATCACTCTCTTCCAATACTTATAAGCAAGTTAGTGAAGTAGTAACTTTCTGGAGACTGGAGTACAAGAAAAATCATAAAAAATTGAAAAATTTGGTGGCTTCAACTTGATCGACCACTACAAAGTTGCGGCAATTCTATATCGACTTTGGAGGAATTCAAATTAAGGCTCAAGTATATTTTATTATTATAAAATTAGTTATTTCGATATTAAAATTTGATTAGTTAATTTTTCCATCTCTTATTTTATTTTTTATGTTTTAAAGTATGATATTAAACCATCCCTATCAAGGTATTCAGAACAGTGTTTGTTACAATTATTATAATATTTTTGATGAGAATTGTTATAATAATAATTATGTAGAAGATTTTATGCCACTGACACAAATATCACCTACATAAGTTAGAAGTATTAATATTAAATTTTCAACTATAAAGAAATGATTTTATAGAAAAAAATTCTAAATTATTTGTCACCTATAATGCGAGAAAAGAAGTTCCATATCCGAAAGACCAAAAAACAAATACCTAAAGGTTCACAACGCAAGAAATAAAAAAAATAAAAACTTTAAATGAAAAAAAATAACGGCATAAAAACTTCGAAGACACACTAGGAAAGTTATTGTGGCAATGACACTTTAAATGCTAGACAACCAAGTTAAGCACCAAGTCCTAAAGGATCTTCAATATGAAACTTTACTTATTCTAATGCTTGTAATAAAATCAACTTAACAAAATATGATATTTGTGATGAATAACCTTTTACATTTGGTGAGAGTAAATTATATTATGACTATACAAGTAGTACTCTAAATTCGTATTTTACTAAAGTTTCTACATCTACTACTCGAGCAGATACTGTCAAATTTTTTAAGAAAGAAAGACAGTTTTCAAAGAATATTTTGTAAGTATTTGTTAACTTTTCTTTAACTTCTGATATATGGATTAGTAATTACTCTTTTGTTTGTATCATGCCACATTATTTAGATGCAAAATAGATTTTTCAAAAATAAATTCTTTGGCTAAGATCGTTGGAATATTCGCATACTGGATCTGCAATCGGTGAAGCTATATTTCAAGTTTTACGTGAATATGATATTCATAATAAAAAAATTCAATTTCTTTTGATAATGCTAGTAATAACACTTCTTGTATTAATAATTTAAAATCTCAATTTATGCATGTATGTAATAGAAGGATGAATTTTTCATATATATGTGATTGTTAAATTGTTAATTCAAGTGTACAATAATACTGTAAAAAAGAATAATGGGATAATTTATTAATAGAGAGAGAGTATATATTTGTCCACCCCAAGCATCTTCCATGTTAACACCGTTGGATGGGCTTTCAGTCATCTAATCTTAACCTTTGATAAATTAACGGTTAAGATTAGATGACTTAAAGCCCATCCAATGATGTGAATAGGGAGGATATTTGGGATGGACAAAAAATGGGGTGGATTTGATCTCTTCCCTATATGGGTTGGGATCATGATCCACCCACTTTTTTGTCCACCCCAAACATCTTCTATGTTAACACCGTTGGATGGGCTTTAAGCATCTAATCTTAACCTTTGATAAATCAACGGTTAAGATTAGATGACTTAAATCAACGGTTAAGATTAGATGACTTAAAGTCCATCCAAGGATATGAATAGGAAGGATGTTTGGGGTGGACAAAAAAGGGGGTAGATTTGATCCTTTTCCTATATGGATTGAGATCATGATCTACCCCTTTTTTGTCCACTCCAACATCTTCCATATTAACACCATTGGATGGGCTTTAAGTCTTCTAATCTTAACCGTTGATAAAGATAATAAATTAGATGGGCCATATTATAAGTATTCAATAATAATTTAAGCCTATTGGGTTTATGGATCTTTATATTTTTAAGATTAGACTCAAAATTATTTTGTGTATTGCAACTTTATACCCTCAACTTTTGACAATATTCAACTTGATACCCTAAAAATAATTTGGACTAAAATGCCCTTCCTTCTCCCCCCTCCAGATGCGGGTAGGGAGGGGGCGAGTGGCCGGCGGGGGCGCATGAGGGCTGCGCGCAAGGGCGCGCAGGCGCTCCCTGGGATAAGCAGTGGCGCTCGCGGGCGTGAGCGGGGGCACGCTGCTGCGCGAGTGGCGCACGCGCGAGGTTGAGGGGTCGTCGGGGCCGGATAGGGGGTGGTCTCCGGGGGTAGAGGGTGGCCGCCGGCAGAGAAGCAGGAGGAGTGGTGGAGTTGGGTGGGGGAGAGTAGTTTAGGAATAAAATAAAATTTGGGTATCAAATTGAAAATATTTGTTGAGATAGGATATTAAGTTAGTACCTATCAAATTAAAGGTATCAAGTTAAACATTGTCAATAGCTAGGGGTATCAAGTTTCAATTAAGCCTTATTCAAATAATAACTTGACATGGGCTTAACCTATATTTATCAACAGTTGAGGGTATCAAGTTGAACATTGTCAATAATTGAGGGTATCAATCTGCTAATTATAGGAATAAACTATATTTGGCTTTAAAATAAGGGTTATTTAGTAGTAAGGTCTCATATACTATGTGATATAGGATTTTGGTCTCCAAAGTGTTCGACGTTAGTATATGGGTCTTAAAATTACTGTTCATAAACCTACATAAACAATAATTTTAAGACCTAAACTCTAATGCCATATACTTTGGAGACCCAAACCCTAATATCATATATTATATTAGACCATATTACTAAATAATTCTTAAAATAAATTAGGGTATAGAATAAATGAATTAAGGAATAAATAAAAGATTTAACCAAAGAATACCTAATTATATATTTTTCCAAGATTGACTAATTGGTGTATTCATGTCTTATTGTGGAGTGATCGAGGATAATGATCGAAATTTGAATTGGACAACTATCTTTCGGTCAACTAATCCATACAATACTCTATACATATTTTATTTTATTACTTTATAGTTCTATGATACATGTTTTAAATGTTTTTCATGATCGTCATGCGATAGTACGCATGAGAGCTAGTCAGTGCTTGTGGATTATTATTCATGATTATTGTGTTTCGTGACTTGAATCCATGGTGCTAGTCAGACAAGAAAATACTAAGTAGATATATGAACAACCCATATACATTATGTAGATTATATTGATAGTTAATCATATACTTTACGTATGATTGAGCCGTACTTTTCGTATCGTGTTAACCTAGCCGATCATATATTAAAAACAGTATTTCAATCATGTAGTAGTTGCAATTATTGTTTCTTTCGAATTGATATTGTTATATACATACTTGTTCCTACCATGTTTACTTTTTATGTTCTCAGTTCATATAAGTTTTAGTCTTATTCATTCTAGTACTTGTTTATAGTGTTGTACTATTTTGATCTGCATTTTTTATATTTTAATTTGCTCCAATCCTGTCTAAATACGTTGATATATCAAACTGTCTGTATGGAGTTTGTGTTCATGATTGAGGTTAGCTATTTTTCCTAGGTGTTTTTCCTCTTGTGATATTCTGAAAGGCATAACTTTCTTTCATATTCTTTTTAGTCTATTTTCTTCTAGTTCAAGACATAGTTAGTAATAGTTAGACCTATGAATGCGATTATCTGTGATCATAGATGATTATTTAAGGTATAGATAGCATACTATCGTCGATGCCCCGACGTAGTCAAGACGTACTCACTCATGTTTTTATGGAAGCCCATGCAGGTCCATCTTCGTAAATATTATAATGTTGTAGTGGTACCTAGAAATAGTCGTACTACTATGAACCTGTAATTGATTAAAGAAGTTGAAGGATAGAGAATATATCCACATCTAGGCTATAGGTATCTCCTAGGCCTATCTTATTAGTTAATTCTCCTTATCATGATTGATCTCCTCTTTCATTTAGTACTTGGAACTTTACTTGAATTGTTCATTTAATATTGCTATATAAATCCTCATGGATAAAGTTAAAAGTATATTCGAAAACCAATCTTGGCAGGGCAAATACGTACTACAGTCATTTATCTGAATCATGGAACCGCGAGTCCATTGCAGCTAGATGCGCACTGGGGAGGAGGCATGTGCTCTAAGTGAAGTATATATATATATATATATATATATATATATATATATATATATATATATATATATATATATATATATATATATATATATTCTTTGATATGTCCTTTCTACAGAAGTAGGAACTAAGTTCCCAAGGGGGGATTCGAACTGTGCCCATTCCCACGGGAGCCCAGGCACTAGCCTAGTGGTAGTACGAAGGGACACCATAGGAGAGGTCCCGGGTTTGACCCCCCCCCCCACCCACCGCAGGTTGGCTTATATAGCCACGTTTCGGTATGGAGAAAGGATGCCAAATATATATATATATATATATATATATATATATATATATATATATATTGGAAGAATGGTAATTTTATTGATTCAGAAATAACTAAAATCTGCCCCTAGTTACAATCGTGACATCTTTGTCAGCCATCATACAAGATACATCAAAGTCCATATTATGAATAATACTGACACTTGACGTAGCAAGTCCCTCATATACTCCTCTATTTTTTTTCCCTCCATTTATGTCATACAGCTGACGCAAGTATGACCCTTGCCTCTTTAACCCACTTTGGACCTTTATTTCCAGCTTGTGCTATCATCTCCATATTTCCCTCCATGTCCCTCGATGCCTACTGTATTGTCTGTAACTTGAGTAACTAACTATGCCAAATTTGCCAGGAGTACTCACACTAAAAAAATAGGTGGCCCAAATTTTTGTGTTGACTTTGGCACATGATGCACCGCAATCCACCAACTTGGATGCCTAATCGGCCCATCCATTCCAATGTCAGCAACCGCCCCTTTATCATTCGGTACATGCGGAGTTGTAATTTATATGCAACCCCCATACCCACACAAACTCTGCCCTCCCCATGTCCGAGTGGTGTTCACGGATAGCATTATAAACATGTTTGAAGTCAAACGTCCCACTGGGTGACTCCCACATCCACGCGTCCGCAGAAAGCGTCCCATCTACACTGACCTGTTTTATAAGATGTGCGAATTATCGAGTCCAGGCATTCATTTTCGGCCGCCATTGGCCCTGTCGCAGTATATAAGCAATCGCCTGGTTCCTTGGTATAGTCTGGTTTACATCCCCGCCATGCTTGTCTAGGAGACTCTTATATTGTATCTACAGATTGAGCCATAAATTAGTAGTCATCTCGTCCTTCATAGTTCTAGAGATATGTTGCTTCATCCTGTCACTCTTTTCCAGGAGCGTCTTCATGATGACCAAAAAATTGCTATTTATCCGATGTGTCTAGAAGTTCTCCCTTTATTTTATCTCCTTTGTATCCACTAAGCCCAAAGTGAGTCCTACGAAATAAACTTCCAAACAAGCTCCATACCTGCTATGTCACGTAGAACTCATAGCAGTCGCAACCCCACTACTCCTTCACATTTTGGATGACATAATATGTCCCAGATTATAGCATGCACACCTCCATGCCAAATAAACTTCGCACATAACTTCTCAATTTTACTAATAGTAGTCGTGGGGAGCATAATCGATTATAGCCAATGCATAGAAATATCAGTAATGACCAATCTGACCAGCTCGATAAGTCCACCAAAAGATAATTGTTGGGCTTGCCATCCCTCAATCTGTCCCTACGTATATTTAACCAAACTGCTGTACTCTGGTGTAGTTGACCAATAAAGTGATGCCCAGGTATTTAACAGGCAATGCCCCCACCTCCACTCCCAACCTTACGACCCTGCTTTGTTGGCACAATGAGCATTAAAGTACGTCTTGCTTTTGACTTTATTTAAATATAGTCCTATGTGCGCCACAAATATCTCCATAACCCTTGCCAGCCTCGCAAACCTGTCTTTGATAGGCATATAAACACTAGGAGGTCGTCTGCGTAGATCAGATACGAAACATGTGGCTGCACTGATCTATATAACGGAATAATCTGTCTTATGTGAACTGCCAGATCAATCAAGCACGTAAATTACTCCATCACCAGTGTAAAAAGATATGGGGATAGAGGATCACCATAATGTAATCCTCGATTGTTGTGAATAAAACCATATGACTAACCTCGAATCAGCATTAAAAACAAAGAAATCCTGGACCATCTCCACCATCGGTTCCTTAAGTACTCCCCAATGTGTCTTATAGAATTTACTCTCAAATCCATCAGGCCCAGGGACCTTATTCGAATCTTCTTTAAGAATGACCGCTTCCACTTCCTCTACTTTATTTGGTGCCAACAATAATCGATTACCATGCTCAGTGACCAATTTTTTACATGTAATATTATTGAACTCAGTATTATAAGAAGTTTGGTTAAATAGTCCGGTATAGTACCTGGCCACTTCATCCTGCAACTCTTCTTGCGACACAACCTCCCTCCCATCTAGGCCGACGAGCATACTGATCTGATTTTGGTGGTGATGCATTTTAACAACATCATAAAAGAATTTCAAGGATTGATCTCCCTCTCCAAGCCATGTATATTTTGTTCGTTATGCTATTTTAACTTCCTCTTGTAGTCGAAGAAGTCCCACATCGGCTATGAGTCATTTCTCCTCTGTACCTATTTCGAGATTAAGCGGGTCCAGTTGTAGCTGAATTAATATCGCCTTTAGATTGCCTTCTTTAGCCTGTAGCTGTCGTTTAGGGGCCGCACGATTCTATTTCTTCAGTCCCTCCTTCATAAGTTTCAACCCCTGGCTGATTTTGAACTATAGATTTGCCTCCATGACAGCCGCCAATCCTGTCATCACCACGTCAGTATACCCCTCTACCGTCGGCCATATATTATTGTATCGGAATTGCCATGCCTTGGTATGTGTATTCTGTACGATATGGATACATATAGGGGAATGGACACTCGTTCCTGCCGTAAGACCTTGCGCCAAAGCATAAAACCAAGCCTGATTGCCTAACACCCTGTCGAGCTAACATACAACCTCTTTTTGTTTGATTTATTTTTCCATGCCCACAGGTGACCCACTCGCTCAAGTGGCTGCAACCCTGATCCCAATAAACATTATTGGAACTCTCAATAGATGACATTAGGTACCACCCTCACCCCCACCTTCTCATGATCTTACAACATAGCATAGAAATCCCCCATTATCACCAGGAGAAGACGCCGCTAGATTTTAGCCACTACACTGATATGAATGAGCTCCTGCCACATGCCCGTCCTCCTACATCTATCGTTATGCCCATATACAGCACCAAAAATGAATTGAAGCCCCCTTTATTTGTGAATGCAATTACAATCAATTGCTCTGACATATGAATCACCTGACCCATCCAGTGTCGACTATCCCACCGAACTCACACCCTTGCCATATCACATAAATACAGGTTATGTATCTACTGCCAATGGCCCACTGTCCTTCTTGTAAGAATACAAAAATACAAGGTTTTAGCAATGGACGAATCTGTCACTGAGTTGCAACTAAAAAGCATTAGCGGCAACCTGGCAATGGATATATGATAGATTATGGGTGTCGATAGTTGATCCATTACTAACATGGTTCCATTGCCAATCAGTAAAATTTTTGATGAGTGTATGACTACTTGGCGATGCATTGACGACATGTTGTTGAAATAACGAAGGACTAGTTTGACGTTGTCCAGCGACACTCTAGCGGCCAACTCTTTAGTGGATTAAATGACTTCTTAGTGACGAATTAGCATCACATTTGGCATCTATTTGCAGATGCACAGGAACCGACTCCTAGTTTTCGATACTAAAATTGGTTTCTAATACTCAATTGGGCGACTTATCAATGTGTCGCTTATGAGTCGCAAGAGCATCGTCGTACGTTGCTCTTCCACCACTCTAAGAATTCTCAGTTAGTAACGACTTAGTACGTCACCTAGGAGTTGCAGAGGTGTTGCTTTCCATCGCCAAGCCACCGCTAAGCTGGACAAAACTAAAAAATATATTATGAATTACATTACTCATATACGTACTATTTCAATCATAACAATCACAGTATATCACCACCCAACGTAACCCGTTGTAGAATTCACATCTGATCGAACCTTCAGTCGAACAAAATGCACGTTGGAACCACAACGTACGTAATTAAATATAAATAAAACAAACATTCAAATAAAGATAAATAATTCATGAAAGATAAACATCACCACAATGTGTTATAAGTACATAAATTCACATGTCAATATAAATCTCAAAAATAATATCCATAATACATATACAACATCAATAATATATATATACACTTTTACAACAACAATATAAATCTCTAAAAATAAAATTACTATTTTGATGGTGATCTCTGGCCTCCTAGATGAGTTGAGACATCCGTAGGAATTGAGCTCACTATGTTATGTGGTTGTAAACTCAATGCCTTTGAAGAAACTAAACTCAGGAGACTCGACAAAACAGCAAAAGATATGACATAGAAACCAGAAGGAGCAGAGGTAAATGCACTAGAATAAGCAGACGTCATGGTGGTACGAGTGTTTAGGGCAATGCCACTAGCAGGTGCAGTCATTAGGATTCCAATAGTGGTCTGCATGGTGTTAATAGACTCCTACGTCACTTCCATGTTGGCCTACAAGGTGGTCATCACCATAATAATCTATATCATCTACGGGACGACATCTGAAGGTGGAGCAAAAAAAGGCACCAGTGGTGGAGGTCTCGAGACAACTCATATCTGTATCGCTAATGAGCAGGCACTGTAGATGCATCCGCCCTTTCCTCTCCTACTAGCGGCCTTTATCCAAAGGTCATTGGTTTGAGAGGGCATAGAAGCGGCTGTAGTCATAGGAGAAGACTCGATGACACTCTCGGCCACCCCATCTTGAGTAGCCGGATTAGCTGTCTTAGTTTGTAGAGACAAGAACACAGCCTGTATAATTATATGTACTTCATGAAGGGTTCAACATAAAGACAGGGTTCTTCAATGACTGCTCGAAGGAATTCCTTATCGTTGTTGTCGTTGTTTGTTCATAAACTCATTTTATGGATAAACTCTCCATTCTTGGTCATATAATCGATGAAAATACTAACAACACATGCCAAATTAATCCCTACCCGCCATCGATGGGTACCCATCGACACAAAAGTTACGGGAGCCTTGCAAACCTTTTTACTAGATTCTTGCTTGAGGCATCAAAGGATTTTGGCTTTATTGCTGATCAAAGAAGAAAAGCTTATTGGATAAATATATTAGATTTTGTTAATTTGAAGCGAGTATAAATTTTCTCTCTCCTCTAACCATTCTATTTATAGGCAACAACAGTAATTTAGTTTTGAGGATATTAAATTGTCCTTGTTAAATAAAAATAGAACATGTGGCTCATGACTTATGTGAATCATAAGGAGTATTTGGGCACATATTTCGTTGGCATGATTTCAACAACAACGTCATCGTCCATTTTTGTCGTGATTCCAATGTCGACTTTATCAGACTGATCTAAATTTTAGTGACAATCTTCATCCAATGTCAGATGTGTTTCAATACCACTTTGAAATTTTTGGTGAATCTCCTTATGCTTTTATATTCATAATATTTTGAACTAAATAAATTTTTAGAAATTTTGGTACTATAATTAGTCACACACATGTAATTACTTTTTCTTACTAGTTTGATGTAATTTATATATAAAGAGTTTTATTTTCCATAATCATTAAGAAAGAGGTTAAAATAATATTTCTGTATAAAATCTTTGGTCTCAAAGTTTGTCACGGTATCGGAGCATTGATCTATGTTCCCTCTTCTTTTATCAATTGTTCTTTTATTTCTCTGATGTTCTGATCATTATCTTTATCTTCTTAATGGAGTCTCATCATAGATTCACTATAAAATTGGATGAGAATAATACTTCGTATGGGTGTCTTACATTCAATATTTTCTAAAATATTGAGACTGTTGGAGTTACATTACAGGAGATGTGAAAAATCTTTTGATGGATCATCGACATCTAAGTGGGTGATCAACAATACCAAGATAAAGATTTGGATTTTGGAGTCTATTGAAGCATCCATCGATGTGAACTTGAGCCCTTAGCTGTCCACAGGAAAAACAATTGTATTCTAAAAGAGCACGATACTTGTATTGACACTTTACTAGGTTTTTTTTTATGAGAGTTCCATAGTGTTGTTATATCTTAAGTTGCGCATGCATGTTGCTAGTACAATATACATATTCTCATTTTTTCTATTATAGTTATCGCATTATTGTATAGTTCTACTTTTCCTTCTTGATCATATTCATTGTAGCATTTACATCATATTGTATAACTCTATTTTGTATTATGTTTTGATGTAATCATGATTAGATAACTAATATGACACCTTTAGATGAGGATTCATAACCTACACATTACGGTTATTAATGTAGTTGTAGCTGTAGCGACAAAGACTTAAAGGGAGAAAATAGGTCTCGAGAGATGTTTAGCTACTAGTTATTTAGTTCTTTAAACTATTTTCTTTCATTCTTATTTATAGCGGATTTGTTCTACAAGCACTAGATTTGGAGTTTATTTGGTGGATTCTTTGTTTGAGACATATATGGTGGGTTATTAATTTTATAGACTTTTGAGTTATATCTTGTTCAATCTTTTCTATCATTCATGTTATTGTTATGGCATTTTTTTTGAGTGAGTTAGAACGGTTGGTTTTGTGATTTGATTTCTTGGGTATTGTTGATTATTATAAATGAAACATAAATTGTGGATATCATACTTGAGGTATAGACATTATATTGTTATCGATACCACGACGTAGGCTAGACGTACCTACGTACTTATATCCAATTATTTGAGAGCGAGTTATTATAAGTCTTTTTCAATATTTTGTGGAGATGATCTATTACAAGAACCAAAATAAGTTGTAATAAAGGGTCACCTTGTCTTAGACCTCTCTTACACGTAATTTTCTTATCATTTTTATCATTGACTAATATATTTGATTTAGTCAATTTTGACCAACATTCAATCCAACCTCTCTATTTATTTCTGAACTGTCGATGTCTCAGTACTACATATTGCAGTCCCATTCTACCCGACCATAAGCTTTCTCGAAGACCAATCGCAGGGTGAATCCCTCTTCTTGTTTGAAACTCACGATTGTATTTAGAGAAATTGCAACATTATCCAAGATATATTTTCTGGCAATGTACCCAGTCTAATAATCACCTATCAAAGCCCCTATCACTAGTTAAAGTATGTTGGCTAGGGCTTTTGCGATAATTTTATGTAGATGCCATTAAGAGCATACATAGTGGGAACACTCCATACAATCTCCAAACATTTTACAAATTGTGTAAATTAATACTTTTGGAGTGTCATGTAAGTGAATACATCTCCATGCTACGCACCAATATGATGCACTAGCATTCATACTTGCGATTGTCACCTGTAAATTCTAAGATAAAGTATAGAGCATCTAGGAAACTTATCATATATTACATATTAACTTAACACATACTTAAACACACTAAGTTTACCAAGAGTTATCAAAACCTTTAATTTACATATTTCAGCTACAAAATGAAATAAGCTAATCATCCCCAAAGGACTATCCTCCATCGTCCATCAACTTCATCAACGTCTCTTCAGAGTTACTCTTTTCTCCTAGTGAACAAAACTAAATCGTCTGAATGACAAGCAAGCCCTTATATCAAGAACGGTAGAATAAATGAAAAATATGGATAAATTTGTAAGAAAGAGTACATATCTGGAATAAGGAATAACTGACATAGAAATCTAAAATATTCATTAACTTGGGATATGAGGTTTTTTATTCCTAATAAAACCTAATCTACTTGGTGTCAAATACGCAATCACAACCATAAACAACATCATAATTTTTCTATATACAAATGTAATTTAGAGAACACTTTTAGATCACAACACCAACACCTATTGTCTCAGCAATAATCTCATATATCCGGGATCAGATAAATTTCTTGATGGGTGGTGCTTAGATTTCCAATCCCACGAGTAACACATTATATAAACAATTGTCAAATTTCTTAAGAATTTGGATCATATGATAATATAACTATTGTCGAATTACTTGAATTTTTTAAGAATTCAGAACATGATAACATTGGATATACATAATTGTTGAACTTCTTAATCTTTTTTAAGAGTTCGGATCCAAAGACAAGTGTAGTGAGTTAAACCTCGCCTTCGTCATCATATACCGGCTTATAACAAGTGTCAGATGACTTGTGTTATACTAAAAAATCCTATCAAGTGTAGTGAACTAAGCCTTACCTTGAACCATCTTATAATCATGCAGATGTCGGCAATAAGTGTCGAATTACTTGAATTTAGCTCAAGAATTCTCAAGTGTAGTGAGCTAAGCCTCACCTCGGTCATAGTATGCCATACGTATGCCGGGACTATTGATTAGTTTTAAACAAGTATTTATTGCAAAGAGTTCGACGGTGTGATCCAAAAGTTCTCTCCCACCTCAATGCAATTCTAAAAATTCATAATTATTCCTATCTAACATACAATTTAAGTTAAATTACAGGTCCCGAATTGTATCTCATTTCGTGTGTCAATTACCAAACACTTTACGAGGATACTGTTCAACAAGTAGTTTTGTCTTAGCAAAAATATTAAATATCCAATCATGTATCTGTTTTGTGAGCTTATGGCATCACATTAAAACTATAATATTATATTTGGTAGAAAAATTTCGAAAACATGAAATTTGTACCGCATGCCTTGGAATATAAAATATTGAGAAATTTTGTTACTCTTTTGTGCACGTGCAAGTGTGTCCTACGTGTCCTATAATCTAAATCCCGAATTTAAGATTTTTAGAATTTTAACCCAAGTCAGATGACTTGCTAAATATCTTAAAATAGAGATTAACCAAATATTCAAAAATTTAAAAAATGGTTCTCTCTGAATTTCTTGAAAAAAATTTTAGAGTCTCCTTTGTATTTTGTAGCCCAAATTTTTTATATTTTATAATATACACCCGGAGCAACCCTCTTTAGAATTTTTGGGTTTGTCGATCCCTTCGGTGGAGGAACTCTCAACACCGATAACACTAAAAAAATAATACAAATTAGCGACGCCAAAAAATGTTACTAATAGGTAAAAAAATGTCGCTAAAATTTTTTATGACATAATTTGTGATATTTTGGTGTTGTCACGTAATCCATGGTCGTTGACAACAAATTTGTTGCTATAGCGACATACATTTGTGACACGTCCACGTCGTCAATTATTTTGTTACTAGCGACGTCCAGCGACACGACGTCGGTATATCAGCGACTGTGCATATTGTTGCGTAACGTCGCCAAATCAACGACCTTACCGGCGATATTTTGCTACATCAATGCTGACATGGCAAAAATTATCATGTCAACTCTTTAGCGACGTATAGTGACGTTTTGACACAGGTTAGCAACATATTGTCACGTCGGTAGACGTCGGTAAACGTCGCTAAATTTTAAAAAAACCAGAAAAGGCATACAGTTTTAAAAAATATTTTCCAACAAAAGTCTGGCTGCAATTGTAAAATCACAGTTTATATAAATAGACCCAGAGCAACCCTCCAATGAATTTTCTTGGTTCGTCGACTCCCTCGGTGGAACACTCAACAACAATACATCACTACAAAAATATAGAGTTTTAGCGGCATAATTATTTGTCGCTAAAATGCCTATTTCTGTCGTTATTTTAATAAAGCGACGGATTAGTGACAAAAATAGGGCATCACTAATTAAAGTGTAGCTGCCATATCTCGCTAATCCGTCGACATGGCGATGGATTTGTGACAAACTTAGCGACGGAATTACAGCGATATATTAGTGACGGAATAATTGCGTCGCTTTATTTGGGGATAGATTAGTGATGGATTGGCGAAGAAAGTGTGAGCCTATTTTTACCAAATTTTCCAAAAGCTCACCGATAGAATTTTTGTCACTAATCCGTCACTAAAGGCAACGGACATAGCGACGGATATAGCGACTATGTTTGATAACAAAAATTCTACTTTTTTTGGTTTCAGACATATTTAACGACGAATTTTCCGTTACTAATCCGTTGCTAAAGCGTCGCAGATCCATCGCTGACTTAAAATTTTCTATTTTTTCGTCGCTAATCCGTCGCTAAACATAATTTTTTTTTTACAGAATAGAATCATTTACTTTCTGCTCATGTAACATTATACAAAATTAAATCACCTATACACAAATACATCCAAACACATCAAATACAATAAAATACATCAAATACAATAGAACTTAAATATAAGTGCATAACCATAAGTTATCATACACCCTCCATAATCCAAACATATATAGTTATACACAAATACATTCAACAAACTGTCAAATTATCAAAAAAAAAATACACATCAAGTCGAAGGTGGAGGTAGAGGCGGCTGTCGAGTAGCCATGTACTACGGCATAACCGCAGCGATAATCTGCTGTAGATCCTCAGGAACGACAGCGGAGCAGCAGGGGGAGCCGGAGGAACCATCGAAGGAGCTGGAGTAGCAGGAGGAGCAGGAGCTGCAGGATCATGAGACTCTGTCAGTTATCTAACCTGCCTCTGTACCTCTAACAGAGTCACCGTGATCTGCTTCAAACTCATAGCATTAGGAGGAACGGGCTCTGATGGAGCAAGAAGGAGCCGTCGAAGGGGCTTTGGAAAGAATCGACGGCTGGGATGCCAACGATCCATTCCCATACATGCTGTCGCCTTTCCCTCTTCCGACAGCTTGTATCCACTGATCGTTTCTCTCACTTGGCTTACTGCTCTCAGCCCCACCCTTCAACGTCTCATACGTCTCCTATATTTATTTATGTAATAGGTTTAGATATCGTAGGTTAGGATTAATCTTTTTATTGACTGCAACTAAGGTTAGGTTTAGAGTTAAGTTTAGATATCGTAGGTTAGGTTTAGAGTTAAGGTTTTTGGATATCATAGGTAACAATATTAAAGTTAAGGTTAGATTTTTAGGATATACAATTATAGTTAGTTCATAGTCATCGATGAGTCTCACTCAAGCTTGAGTGGCCGTTTTCCTCGAGCATAAGGGTCTTTATGACACAATAAATAATTTGATTCATTTTTAATTAGGTCTTTCCCTAGCCAAACAAAGAGAAGAACTACTATACAACAACAGGTTTTATGCATTAGTCCGCTGCGTCTATTTGATTTGATCGTTTAGCGGCTTTTTAAGCAACTGACCGAGCAGTAAACAAGAACGAAAGAGGAGCTGGAGCTATCTTCATTTCCCCCAAAAATAGAATTTTAATTTATGGAAAGATATCAATTGGTAGAGCCCTTGATAAAAGAAAGAGATATTGTGTATGAATCCCCCCGCTGCAGGAACATACGATTGTCATTAGAAAGTAAACGCGCTGTTAAGCCCTAGAAGGACGAGATATTCGGAGATCTCTGGTTCTACTTCTCCTTCCTTTGGTGTGGGATATAGGAAGAATATCGCAATGTGCGCAAGTGCATACGAGTTTTTTAAACGCACGGGCGCATGCATGCGAAGATAGATCTGCTATACGCTTCTTGCTGGGGTCCGGGTTAAAATTGTCCCTACTTCTTCTTATGCTTATGGGTAAGAAAGTGGTGCTAGTGAGATATATCTATCTATATGGCTCCAAATTCTATGAACGATAAAAAAAAATACAGGTGGGTGGGTCAGTCTAGGGAGAAGGAGTCTGGAAAGAAGGCTGGTTAGCAGCCTTTGTTCATTCTTTGGTTATTTACCGTAACCTACTAGGCTATGGGATGCCCATCTTGCATGAGGACTCCACCAATGACAAAGTCTGAGGCATCCGTATGCACCGATTATCACTGAGTGTGGTTTGGCAACCAACACTTCCTTCCTCACTGGCATTCGTCTCACTTCGCAGCTAACTTTGCTCTCCTTGATAGGCCTCGCTTTCTCCCCATCCATCCAGATCAAGCCATCACCTATCCAATGGCACCCTAGGAATAGGATCTCTGTCTGCCCTTATCGTTCTCTCTCTCGGACTCCCTGACTCTCTCCCTCTCTCGGCCTCCCTCACCCTCCTTTTTTGTAATACGGGCTAGGGGCCTTACGCCTGCCCGTAGCAAAGAACACACACACGCATAAAGACCAAACTCTCAATATCTATTTCTCTACCTACCCACCTGTGTCGGTTTTGGGTACATGTACCCTTTTATTGAAAGTCGTTCGAGCTTTTTTCGGGAGTATGGCATGGGTTTCTTCAGCTCCATAGCGGTCCATTTTTTTTTATCATTATTTTTGTCCGCCCACCTGACTAGAGGGACTGAGAAATTAAGGGATGCTAAGGTGCCGTGGCAAAGTAAGCTTAGCCTTTCTCTGGTTAAGAAAAAGGGGCGCTGATTTCTTTTTCCTTCCAAATCCAGAATAGAGAAGGGATTCACGGGCATTAGCAATTTTCTAACCCAAAATTGCTTTCCAGCGATCTCTATTCCTTCTTCTATCCAGGAAGCTCTTTGTCACCCAGGTTGGCGTGCTATAATAGGATTTTTTCAAGGAACCCTATGGTCCTTCTAGGACCCTTTCATGCATTATGTTCGATTTCAAGGAAAAGCAGTTTTGCTGATAATATAATATTGCCAGACTTGGAGAGTTTAGACACGAGTATGCGAGCGCAGTTACCAGAGGGAGCGACAAGGGCACGAAGGCAATCGCTCGAATGTTCCCCTAACCCAACCCGGTAACAGACCAGAGGGTCAAACCCAGATTCTTCTCTAGACCAAAGCCTTTGCGCGTGTATAGAATTTCTTATCTATAATATATAAATGGATAAAGAAGGACTTTCGGCAAAGCACCAGGGGGTCATAGACGTAGGAATAGGGTGTCTGGATTAAAACTACCAGATGGACAATGGTGTTATAAAGATCAAATGCAGAGAGATCATGCCATGAGCCCTCGCGTTCATGATATCTATATTCAACTGTTCCCCGTCTCGCTTAATTAATAGGCTGATCATCAAATCTTACTTATTTAAAGTTAAGGTTCTTGTTATTTGTTTTTTGATTCACCGAGTCGGTTAGGTAATAATCCTCATCCTCAACTGCAAAAAACTAGTAAGTTATCAAATTTATGTCGCATTGCGAGATTACTTGACACTATCTCTATACTCTATAAAAAGGGGGCCTCTTGAATATTCTCTTCCCTAGTTTTTTATACGTAATACATATTTACTCTTGTTTTTCTATTAATAGGAATTATTTTTTTTCTCTTTGGAGTTAGTGGATTGATTAGAATTTGAGATAGAGATATGGGAGATCGGGTGAGTCCAGTTTAGGTTTCCACCAATTAACTCTTTGTTGAGGAAGTGAGCCCGGAAAGGCAGGATCGGAAGGCATCCTCGTCTCTGGGTGCCTAGGTATCCATAGTAAGCCTTTCTTCATTTGAAACTCGCCATTAATGTGAAGGCTATGCCATCCTAAGGTGCTGCTAAATGGAAGGAACTTATCAACGTCCATGAAAGATAAATCATAGATCAAACTGCCAAATTGGAGGCTTATAATGGCTTTGACAATGCTACCTGTTTACTTTACCAATTCTCTGTAAATAAAGAAAAAAGGCGAGTGGAGTGAGCTGAATAATCGAAGTGAGGCGACCGAAAGCACCATATGGAAGAGGGAGCTAATAGGCAGTGAGAAGGAAGGAAAGAGGAGTCTACTAACGGGAACTATCGTACAATCGTATCTTCTTCCATATTTCCTTCCTGCTATCCCATGTAGGCTATACGTAACCGTCATGGGCAACCCGCTTTGTTCTTCCATACCAACTTAGATGCTCGATGCTGCTATTGGCATAACAACCGTTACACCATAGGTTGACCCAACCTAGTCCTCTCGTACTACTCTTTCCCCCTCCGCCTTCCGACCCAATCTAATTAAGGCACTTTACTGTCATCTTTCAGAGACTTTTATGGAAGAACAGAGATCGAAAACCCCAGGCCCAGGTGTCTTCATGTTATCAGCATTTAGGTCGAACAATTTGTGGCTAAGGTCCATTCTTCCGAATTCGTCGATCGAATCCCTGGAACATCGAATGAAAATAGGTGGTCGGGGCTATGAACCATGGTATCGGGGGTTCGAATCCCTCCTCGCCCAAAACTGGCCCAAAAGAACCAGATTTGACATGAAAACAAAAAGGTAAACTGGTACCAAAATAGTTTGGGATAAGAATGCCATTCTAAGAAAGGTCAATGGTTACATGTATTCGAGGGTTTGGAAGAGAGAAGGTTGAAAAAAATGCAAGTAGATAAGATAATGCCGGATTCTTGCTTGCTTGACAACTCACGAAAAAGGATATAGGTATAGTATCAAGATTGACTCAAGCTCTATGAGTGCAACCTCTATCTTATCTACCTTCGAAAGGTACCATAGCTAGTAGATTTATTCCCTTCAGATCCATTGTTTACCATGCTTCTCACTTCGCTCGCCTCACCGCTCCGTGGGATGCCACAGCTTCATGCTTTCGCCATTACAAATATGACACTTTATAGCATTAGCTACATCTTCCCTTATCTATAATATACTCATCCAATACCAAGAGGAGTCGGATGGACCTAACTTTACTTTATTGGATAAAACTAACCTCACATAGATTTCTTACAAGAAATGGGCCGGTACAAGATATTCTTATGCGGGAGATATTCCAAGAGAGTAGATTTGCACGTGGAAGAAATCCATAACCCGAGGAAACAGAGTCCATTAAATTTTAGTTTGAGTAAACACCCGGTAGCCAATCAATCAGGACTAGGATCTGCTGTTAAGCCCTTGGGCCTCTTCTTTCCTAGCGAACTCTTGCCCGTCCGCCAATAGATAGAAGAACTCAGTGATCCGTTGAGAGAAGAAGAACTTCTCTAGCTTTGAGAAAGGCCGGGTGAATGAGAGAAGAAGAGTGAGATCCATTAGCAACAAGTAGGTCTACCCCAGGAAAATTAGTAATGTGTCAGGAGAAATTGGTATAAGAAGCTGTGAGAGAGGTGGAATAAAAAGGCTCGGGATGGATGAAATGAGCACTAAATACTTTTTGAGAGATCTCCTCCAAATTACTGGTATGACTATCAAAATCGTGAGCATCATCATGTAGGTGGTATCTTATGGACCTAACATAGGTCACATCCCTCATGACATAAGATTGAAAGATCCAAACCTTCTTCTTCGGAGCAAAAACGGACATGGCCACCGTAGACCTTCTCGGTAAAAAAAGATCAAACTTCTGACAGTCAAAATGATTCAAAAACCTCTGTGGAAAGACTTATTCATTTGGATTGACGGGTCAGACCTACAAAAACACGTATAGGTTTGGGGAAAGGATCCCCCGAATATTGGGTATCTGTTGTTAAACTAGGCCGAATACTTTATGAAATAGGCGGAGTATCAGAAAATATAGCCAGAGCAGCTATTTTATTGCTTCTGGCAAAGCTTCTACTTTGCTTGCTTCTCTCACGCTTTCTTGCGCAAAGGCTTAGAGTCCTATTAACTAGGTCCAAAAGAGATTTATTTTTGTTCTTTGTACAAACCACAGCCACCACTACGCTGTCTACCTCGGCTGACCGCACAGGTCTTTTTTGCTGGGCCCTTTTGGATTATTGACTCTGGTCTCCTCGTACTCTGCTCCCTAGAGTCTAAAGAACCTTCTATGACTGGAAGCTCACTAAGGGAGGAATGCAAGTTCAAACTCGTGAGACTAAGACCTTCACCCTATTGGTTTTTTTGGAATACCCATCTGAACAAGCCGACTGAACCTGTCAGTTACGCTTTTAGGGGGCGCAACAGTGTAGGTTCCCGATCCTCCTTCTTCTTGATCTTGGTCCTCATCGACGATGAATCCTCTTAGCTGCTCCCTTTCTTTCTCCCAGAGCGGGAGAAACTGGTCGCTATACTCTCAATCGGCCAAGGTGCGGGTTGGGTAGGGAGAGGATGAAAGAGTCGGTCAAGTATCGAGATTGCATTCGCGAGGAGCTGGATGAGAAAAAACTCTCATGTCCGATTTTGGAGTAGAGATGGGTTGTATATTTGAAGCAGTTGACCTCCTTGCTTCTCTCATGTTACAACTCTCTACCCGCTGAGCCCTTTCTCCTCGGTCCACAGAGACCACGAGGTGTGAAGCGATCTCTTACTAAACGAAATTTACTTTCCAACCAGAAATGAAAGAGAGTCGAATTGATCATTCTTTCTTTTGACTTTCTATTTATTAATTTGGTAATAAATAAAATAAAATATTAATAATAAAAATGAATGGTTGGGGCTTCTTCGGGCGCCTTTACCCCGCCCTCCCTTCTCGAGAAGCAGAAGGGTATAAAATAAGACAAAAATAGGTAAAAACCTATATATATATATATATATATATATATATATATATAATTGGGTGAACTTGAAAATGGACTCATTGTCACAACCCGCACCCAAAATTTGGGCATGAGCCATGGGTACGTCCAGCCTATGCCTCAGCATCGACGGTAGAACGCTGTCTAGGTCTCAAAACTATTAATCATAACTCACAAAATAACCTGTCAATGATCTCAACTCTATAAGGAGGACAATGAATACACATTTGATCATCAAAACATAAGGTACTCAATCACAATAACTATAATAAGGTAAATGACATGATGAGATATGAAAGAAATAAGAAGTTCTCACATAAGTCTAGAACGCAACTCATATACAATAATAAGTCTAGAGTCTAACTGACTCAACATAAATAAGTCTCTACATAATACAACTCAAGTCTCAACTTTAGAATAATTCAATACATAGATAACTAGACTTAGAAGCTGTCTAAACGCCTGCAGGTAGTGTCTTCTCTAAGGAGAGTGGCTCCTCTGGAATCTTCGGAATGTAGTATCCATCTACTCCTGGACCATAATAGGTATGACAAAAATTCTCAATATCCTCTAAAAATATTATCCAGTCAGGATTGGAGCGAAGCACAAACACTAAATAGCAGTTTCAATTATATTAACAAAAACTATAAAACAATGCAAGAAAATACATGATAAAGAAATACTAAAAATTAAAAAAATACTAGAGAGACATTTAATCAGCATATGGAACTAAACAACAATGGAACAGATATATATGAATACTAGAAATAAGTGGACTGGAATAAAGAATAAAAATTCTAGCTAAGTGTTGTGAAATATTAGTTTGCTATGTGATCGACTTGGGACTAGATCAGGCTTGTTATATATGATTGGCTATGATACATGTGAGATCAGGCTAACCATCTGGTTAGATATGATGCGAGCAAAAGTCAGGCTAAGAGGCATACAAATAGTCAGGCTACACCCTACATGATATGTGGGGTAAGCTATGATGCATGAAAGGGGGTATGATCACATAACTTGCTAATATTTCCCTATTCCAGCTAGTACGATGGATTCCAACCATGACTCCTTATGACAGGCATCTATGATACTAGCCGGTGTATCCGCTGTGTCAGAATCAAGTATACACTACAACTAGAATCATAGTAATAATCAAAATAAGAAAAACTGTCAGAGAATGTACTCGCCTGTGGTCCTGCGCAACGTGTGAGGATCGATGTCCAAAATGGAATCACAAAGACCTAAAGATGAAATATTAATGTTAATTGGTGTTTGAATTGATAAAAGTGATTAACTAGTTGAAAATAGATTTCTAGGCCATTTCTAGGTCTATACAAGGTTAATACTAGTCCATACTAGGTTAACTAGTCAATACCAATCAATACTAGTCATATACTAGTTATTACTACTAAGTAAGTTAATATTAAGTATACTAGATACCAATAATATATATATATATATATATATATATATATATATATATATATATATATATATATATATATATATATACTCATCTACATTGGCATCAAGTTAATACTTAACTATATAAAACTTACCTTACTAATAATCTAATCTATTACCTTAGATTTATACTAATTCCTATATCTTACCTAACTCAACTAACTAACAAATATCATATTACCAACTCATTACTTGCTACCTTGCTGACACTCATAATTCTGATATCCTTGCCTTGACTCCATTGCTTAGCTGACACTCTAGTACCTCCATATCCCCACATCCACTTCCCACACACTGATGTGCAACCCTGCTCCTAATGGGACATTGATACCCATTCCTAGGACTAGCACACCAATCTTGCTTATCTCCTACAACTGATACTTAGTTACCTCTGCTAACAACTAGGCAGTAATAGACTTGACACCCAACTAACTTTACCCATAACTTGGATTGGTGCAGGCATAAAACCTGGAACATTGACCTTTCCCCTACTGTCAATCTAATTACCCATAAATCTAAACACATCTCATACTAATGTTAACACTTGCACCAGTGTGCTCCTACACAACCAATCATTACTACAACCTATAGCTCGAGCATAAACATGGTTCATTGTTAACTCTTCATTGATACAAAGTATCAGTATTCAGCTCCCTTCCACACATCTAATACACTGCTGCACCTATATGTAGACCTGAATGCTACATCCTCTGCATCTATCAGTTGATATATGCAAGACAATACCATCGTACCTTCCCCATGTACAGGTTGCTGTGCAATCCTGATGGGGAATACCCTATCCCTACTGTGCACGAGACTACTGTAGTATGGATGACTATATGGGCCTGACCACTACTTGTAGTCACCCTACTTGCCCCACTATAGCCATACACACATACCCTCACAACCAATTGACATCAACCATGTAACTGATACTCTACTAGGTATCTGATCTGAAATTGATACTAGTCTACCCGAGCCTTGTATCAGTCCCACAACACCATGCCACCTACCCTCTGGCAACTGACACCATCTTATACACATCACACTCAATACCTATCTATACTATAGGTAACACTACTGCTGTAACTTGAACAAACCTCACTGATACCTATATCACCTATACCCATCAGTGTACAAATGAGTATAACAATTACTGATACTATACTATAGGTAACACTACTGCTGTAACTTTGTATTTATCCAATACCATAGTTTCTGACATATACCCAATACCTAATAGTACTTGGTATCCATAAGACACCTATACTCCACTAACCTTATACTGGTATACCATTGTACTACACACTCACAACCCAATATCCCTTAGTATCTAACTCAACTCAAACTCTCATAAACACTCAATACCCATTGGTACATGGTACCACACTAATTCCTTTGATACACATACTCACCAACTACCCTATTCAGTGATACTTGAGTATTACTACCACCAAGTCTCAACATAAACCAAACTAGGATACACTTGACTAGCCACACCAATCCTAATTACCTAGGTGTCTACTATTACTTTAAATAGAGGTAATGCAACTCATGCATCGTAAAACAAAACCTTGCTCCTACTGCCCTCAAATATCATACCACTGATACTCATTTCTCTCATAACCAAACAAATACCTCTTAATAAACCCAACACACCAAACTCATATTAAGCCATCACTAATAGAATCTTCTCGACACAAGCAGCAATACCCAAGGCTACCTGACCCCTTGCTGTTTACAGCATCAAAAGCAACACCCCTACCCGATCTTTGCATACTCTAATATGACATCTATGCATCACCCGACCACCTCTGCACTATCATACCTCAAACCCATCTTATTGCCATAACAAGTAACCATACTTCCCATCTCCTATTGTCAAAGAAGCAGTATTACAACACCACTAATAGCACCTGCAACATTGTAACACTAAATTCCCCAAACCAGCTCCTTGCTCCCTCATAAATCACACATACATACAATAAGAAATATACGAATAGTTTTATATATATATATATATATATATACATAATTATATTAAGTAATCATAAGCCCACACTAATTGGTCATTTCACCAAACACCGATAATGTATCACTAAGATACTCAAGATACACATCCAAATAAAGAGTCAAAACTTACAATACACCACAATAGCCATTCCTACATATCAAATACACTATTTCATAACTAATACAACATGTTACAATAGGAATTGAAGAGAATTCATATAAAACAAATAAAGTGAAACTTGTATCACACCGTATCATAAGATACTATGATACACTCAACTTGTGTCCAATTGTGGATATGTATCTAGTTCTACAACCCCGATCTAAGTCTAATTAGATCTAATTGGTCTCATGATACACAATTGATATGTCAATCTCAGAATTCTTCCTAATTAGACACAAATTATCATATAGAATTCATAATACAAGTTATATGAACCTAGTTCTTGGTCCTATGGGTAGCCCTAAGCCAAAGGATAATTCTTAATGGTTAAATGCATGAATTAGGGTCTAAATTAAGGGGTAGATTCATAATTTACCTATTGGGAGATAGATTTTCAATAAAATGCTCAATGAACACAATTTTGACACAATCTCCTTGCCAATTTCTCCTCCTTCAAGTGCTACTTGCAATCCAAGCTCCAATGCTTAGATAATAAAATTTAGAAGGAATGGGTGTGAATTGGGTTGAATTTGGTCGAGGAATAAAGTGAATTGGGGATGAACTAAATTGGGGATCTAGAATTTGAATTGAAAGTGAAGAGTAGAGAGAATTTTCTCTTATTAAGGTAGCCTGCCCCCCTATCTTCTTTCCCATGCAACAATAAATGCTACATAGACCCCTACTAAGTTAGTTATAAAGAATAATTAGGGAAGGCTATATTGGAAAAGCTTCTAACTAAAGAGAATTAAGCTAATATCCTTAATTAACAAAAGAAATGGTCAAATTGGGCCTATTCCAATGTTGGGCTCAATGTGTCATGACAATCCAATGGGCCCACTAATGATAAGTCTAAATAAATATAGGCTAGCTCACTAACAAATAATTAAATAGCATAACTCAATATAATTAATTAGTAGCACATAATATAAATATGTAATCATTAATTAATAAATATGCTAAATAACCAAAATATCCCCATCTAAAAATATGGTAGTGATAGCTTGACTGGTGAATTGTGGCCCATTATTATGTATTATCCTCCGGGGAACACCGAAACGATAGATAATATGGTGTTTGACGAAGTTAATTACGTTGGATGTCTTAACTTCGATGAGCGGGACTGCTTCTGCCCATTTGGAGAAGTAATCAATTATTGCAAGTATAAACCAATGTCCTCTAGAAGAAGATGGGCTTATCGGACCAATAATATCCATTCCCCAAGCTTCAAAAGGCCAGGAGGCAGTTGTAGGGTATAAGAACTCTGTTGGTTGATTGTTAAAATTAGCATAGATTTGACATGACCTATATTTACGAGCATAATCTATGTCATATGCCACCATAGTGGGCCAATAATAACCCATTCTCCTGAGACGGTCTTGTAATTTAGAACCTGGCTGATGTGCTTCACAAATGCCATCATGAGCTTCACGGAGTGATTATCTTGCTTTAGGGTTAGAAAGATAATATAGCAGCAATCCCTCATAAGAACGACGATATAATAGTTTGGATGAGGCACCGTAGTAGAATTGGAGAAAACATCTTTTAATAGAAGTTGCTTCTTTCAGATTTTTTGGAAGAATCCCAAAAGTAGCGTAGTCTATAAAAGGGTCTCTCCAATCTTTATCCATTGAGGTTGACTTTATGGTGTAACTCTGTTCAATATGCAAGTAATTTTTTATACAGAATAATTCTCGTCCTGTTAGCATAATTGAGTATCGTCTCTTTAGGTGAACGGCCAATGATGTTGTTAAGCCTACTAAAATATCTTCTTCCATATTCTATAACCGAGATACATGCTCGATGAAGAATCCTTTGAAAGTAAAAGCCAGTTCGATTGTCGCTTGATGATAAGGGATAAGGGTTCGTGTCAAACCTCGTATCTCTCCTATGATCTGATTGACTATCAGAATAGAATCTCGGTAGGCTTTAAGATATTCTATGTCCAATTCTTTAGCTAATTGGAGTCCAATGAGTAGAGCATTATATTCGGCCACATTATTGGAACATAGTTTACTAAGAGAATATGCTCGATGAATGAGTAGTTTGTCAGAGATACTAGCACTATGCCAATTTCAGCTACTATATTGCCTTTGGGTCCTATTTTTCATGCGCCATCAAAGAATAGTTGTTAGGTGTCATCTCCTATGGCCATATTAGACTCTAAGACTTTATTTGAGATATTATCATACAATTTAGAAGTTTCTAGTACAGGATGTGCTGCCAGGAAGTCAGCTAACGCTTGATCATTCACTAGTTTTTGTGGGACATATACCATGTCATAAGGTGATAGCAACATTGCCCATGTGGCTAAACAGAAATTGAGTGTACTTGGCTTAGTCATCAATACCCGAAGAGAATTTACTCTGGATATGACATGAATGGTTTGATCTGACACATAATATCGTATCTTTTGAATAGCAAACATCAATGTGAGGCATTCTTTTTTACCAAATTGTATCGATATTTAGTACCGACCATCATGCGACTGAGATAATAGATCGCCAGTTCATGGCCTTTGTTACTCTTTTGTATAAGAAGAGTTCCTAGGGAGTGATCTATTGCTCGAACATATAGCAAAAAAAGTTTTCCTACGATCGGAGACACCAGAACTGGTAGGTTTGTTAAATATTTTTTGATATCGTCGAACACTTATTGACATATTTCGTTCCAGACAAAGGATATGTTGTTCTTCATTAACTGAGTGAAGGGTCGACATCTTCCTGAGTGATTGGAGATGAATCTCCTAATGTATGCCAGACAGCTTTGCAGACCACGAAGTTCTTTGAAATTACGTAGACGCTGCATTTCGAGGACAGTTTTGATTTTATCGGGGTCAATGTGAATACTTTTGGAGGTTATAACAAATTCGAGGAACTTGCCACTGAAGACTCCTAGAAAGAATTTAATAGGATTCATCTTCAATTGGTGATGGCACATCAATTCGAACACAGTCTTCAAATCTTGAAGATGATCATCTTTAAGACAACTTTTGACAGTAATATCATTTACAAAGAATTCTACCATTTTTCCTAATTGCTTCTGGAAAATTATACTCATGGCTTGCTGATATGGGGTACCTATATTCTGAGGCATCATGGTACGACAGTAAAACCCTAATGGTGTACGAAAAGAAGTATATTTTTTGTCAGCAGGTGATATCTTAATTTGATTGTATCTAGATAACCCATCAATGAAGGACATAAGTTAAAATTCGCATGTATTGTCGATCATGACGTATGTGATGGGAAGAGAAAATTCGTCATTTGGATAGGCCAAGTTCAGATCTCGATAATCTACACAGGCCAAGACCTTTCTATTTTTCTTCATGTCTGGAATGACATTGGCTACCTAGTCTGGATGTTGTTCTTCTCGAATAAAGCCACATGCTATGAGTTTTTTGACTTCTGCTTCAATTGCATCCATCATATCCAGATGGAATCGTCATTGCTGTTATTTTACCGAATTAGCATTTGGAAGAATATTGAGCTTGTGTGTGGCTATTTGAGAATCTAGGCCAAGCATATCCTTGTAACACCAAGCAAAGACATCGATATACTCGTTTATTAGCTAGAGTAAAGCGTATTGATCTTCTTCTGGAAGACTCTTGCTAATAAAGATTGGCCTTGAGGAAGATTCTTCTCATACATCAATTTAGATTATTTTATCCTCTGTAGGTGGTTCACGTTGCTCAAACTGAAGCTCCTATTGAGTATCCATTTGTTGTGCCCATGGATCGTTCTCGAATGGTTCTAATAGGTCAGCATCTTTATCATCTGGGTCAGTTGATACTTTATTTACAGAGAAAGCATGTTTGAATACATCACCCATGCTTTCGTCAGAATTCCACAATGATGACTCAGAGGAATAAGAATGCGTCTCTTCTTCCGATTCTAAATCTTTAGGACTTGTTGATGGTGTAACATATCCTAAATCATGACCAATCCGTTGGTAGTATATTTTTGTCTTGTCTTTTGGAGAGCAGTGAAGTATAGGAGTCCGTATGCCTTTTCGATAATTTAATCCCAAACCAGATTTTAAGTTTTATTTTTTATTTTGAGATGCCAAACTAGATTTTAAGTTGTAGTCCATCATTTGTACAATATTCTTTTCTGGTTGGCTGTAATGATACGGTTGTATCTTTCCACTATCCTCGTCAGAATCATTAGTCTGCCTGCCTCTTTTGTTTCTAGCTTTTTCAAAAATTATTTGATGTTATTTGTCCTGTCTTGCTGGGACTATGAAGTATGTATCCTCATATCATCCATATAATAAACTATATTGAAATAGAGATGCCACGGGTATGGACAGGGGTTCATAGAGATGAAGAGCCTCCAAGAATTTTTCAGCAAAGGGTTCAACATCAACGTAGTACGAGCTAGTGCCCTCTTTATTCATGAAATACAAGATTTCTTTATCTTCCACATAGTCAGCAGAATCTTCGGCCTTGATAGGAGGCTTGGCAAGATTGATGACTAGGGGTTGATTCACTGATATTGGTTGCTTATTATGACGAAGGTCGACAACAAGGGAATCATTCTCTAGTTTTTGTTGTTTATTACATCGAAGGTTGATGACCAATGGAGGTGATTTGTGTAGGTTGATGTCGAGAGGCTTCGAAGGAGTTGGACGAGTAGTACGTCCTTTGACTCATATTATCAAAGGCTACTCTTTTAGAGTATTTTCAACTTCATCACTAGCTTGATTAGCTTCTTATTTCATATACTCTGGTGTATAGAGTACAGGGTCAGCAAAATTGGCTTTGACACTTTGAATAGGTTGAGGTCAGCTACCTCTGTTTTGACTTCTCTCCTACTGTTTACATATTTGAAGCATTGATGTAGAGTTGAGGGTATAATTTTATGCTCGTGTATCCTTGGCCATCCCAGTAAAATGTTGTAGGATAGGTCAGAGTCAATCATATAGAATGTGACTTCAGAACGTATATCGCCAATCTAAATTTTTAGGCGTATCTTTTTCAGCGATTTAATCCTTCTAGCGTTGAAGCCTAGAATGGTAGTGCTAGTAGCAAACAAGTTATGCATTTACAGTTGGCTTTTAGGAATGATATTGAGTGCAGAACCACCGTCGATGTGAATCTGGTTCACCTTAATAGATCCGATCTAACCGGTATAATATAGAGGTATATCATGCTGAGTATCTTTGAGTAGCATGTCATCTTGCATAAAGGTGATGTTAGGAATCTTCTCGATCATGCTGTGGCATTGAGGACATACTAATATCTCTTTATCAGTAGTCTTGAGTTAAGCTAAGTATGAGTCTACATATATTAAAGCTTCACTCAAAGCTTCATGAGTCTCCTTCGATAAACAAAGTAACTCGAATATGGAAAGCCGGGCTGGGGTATTGGCCAGTTGTGCCAATAAGTCAAAATTATAATTTTTTTTCAAGTCCTTGGGGTACATTCTTCTTCAAGGATTTGTCGAAGTGTACTTCCTTTTGCTTCCCTTTCTCTGTCATAATAGGCTTCGAAGGACCAGGTTCGGTTGTGATCGGAGCAACAGGAGTAGGAAGAGTGTCAAGAATATCTTCTTGGAAAGATTCGTAAGTTTTATGATAATCTTTTCCAGACCTAGTACCCGTCATAGATTATTTTTCATGCATTATAGAGAGAAGCACAATATTACAAGACTTGAGTTTCTTTTTATCATGCCTCTGCTTGGAGCGAGTATGTGGGCTAGTTTTATCGTAATCCAATCCATTACGGGATTTATTGGACAATCCTTGGAGTTATAGATGAATACGTTGCCCTTTGCCAAAGTTTAAACATTTAGCTTTCTGTAAGTCGTACCCCAGGTTTTCTATCAAGCGTACAAATTGTTGGCTGTATTGATAAAATTGGAGACGGTCCTCCTCAAGCATTTGAGTTAAGGTTGATTCTCTGATTGTTGTAGCATAAGTTGGAGGAATTTGTATAGGAACACATTCATAAGTAATAAAGATTTATTGTGCTCTCTATAAACCAAACCACTACAAACCATGGACCAGTGGCAGTGTGTCAAGTGAAGCTTACGAGTAGAGCTTGTTGGGGTAATATTCAGATTTTAAAATCTTCTCTCGAGAGATACATCTTCCTGATGATGATTTTGATCTCTGTCCGAGTGATGATCTGAAGAAATCATATTACATGATTTATACTTCTTACCCTTCTTGGATTTTAAATTGGAAGATGTTGCTCCCTGGTCCCAATCTAGTAGCAGGTCAGGATGAATCCACATAATCTTGTCAAGATCTATAGTAAGAGGCACCAACCCCTCTGTCTGACTTTGAGGAGGTGAAAGATTTACCACTTTAATCATAGTTTGAGGTATTGGGATGACACCATTTAGGACTTTTTGTGCTAAAAAGTCACCGAATTAAAGAGACACCATATTGGTGGTGACCGTCTTCTCCTCATTGTGAAGGGTAATAGCTTTAACAGCTATCAACTGTTAGATTTTTCTTTTCAAGACATAACAAGCCTTGGTCGGATGATGTATATACTGATGGTATAAGCAGTACTTTGGGTCATCTGTTTTATCGGCCTTATTTGGTCGTTTGATGTCAGGCAACTGCAACTTATTGGTTTTTATCAAGCATTCAAAAATTCTGTAGATATCGCTCATGTCAAAAAAATATTTTTTTATAGGCCTGGAATACTTTGGAGGCTTTTGTGATGGAAGAGAGGTGGGTGGCTTCGACAGGTTTATTGCCAATGTCTTATTTTCTTTGTTGTTACAATTATTTGCACAGTTGGAGGGACGCTTTCCTTCTGCATTGGTCATTTTTAACCACAAATTATGTGCCACCTTTGCATTTTTTTAGCAGCTTTGGCCCCAATGATGAATATCGTCCAGTCTTAAAATTGAGTTAGACCTGTCTAGACCCTTAATATAGGCAGTATGTTCTTTTTGCAAGTATCAATGAATACAAAGTCTGGAATATTGAGGGATAACTTTAGAATTACTTGCCTGAAATGCTCTATGAATTCATGCACAAATTTCTTCTCCATCTATTTGATATTAATGAGTGAAGACATCGTTATATCCATGCCTCCCTCGTATAATCGTGAGAGAAAAAGATATTTTAATATGCAGTTATCAGGTAAGATTCAATACCAATCGTAGGCTATTTCGGCCAAGCATCTCACGAATAATCTGGTAAGGAGGGCATCTTCTTTCTATAGATGAGCCATCATCATATTGAAGTAATTAATATATTGGCTTGGTGATGTCCTGCCTTCAAATAAGACTATCGATTGGGGCTTGTATTTAGGAGAAAATAGAACATTATCGCAATGAAGAGGATAAGATTTTTTCACCCCCAGTTTACGTACTTGGTCTTTGTTCTTTAAAATATCGACATGTGCACGCAACTCCCGGATAGCTTCAAGAGGATTTTCTGGTCGGAGTGGTGCAATTGATTGATAATATCCTGGTTGAACATGTATTGTCACCCCCACTTTTCCAGTTATGGATAATTTGGTAATTTGGCCTAGTTATTTAATTTTAGGAATATAATATTAATATTAGTGGGCCATGTATATTTATTTGATGCTTGTATTAGTTATTTAATTCTTATAGTACTATATTTAATTAGACGCTTGTAGCATTTGATTTAGTTAGTGGACAAGTCTATTTAATTTGACTTGTGTTAGTAGACCTAACTAGTTTAGATTATATCTATGGACCAACAATTATTCTAGTTAGAATTGAGCCCAATAGTAAGCTCATTTATTAGGAGGATGAATTAATTAGTTAAACCAATTTGACTAGAATCGTCCCTCCTTAATTAATTCCTTTATGACAAGCCCCAAGGGGTATTATAGAAATTTCATAATAACTTAGAGGAGGGGGTAGAGGCCTGCCATATTAGGAGTGGAGAGAGACTCTCTCACATCAATTTTTATTCTAAATCTAGATCTAGAATTATTTTCTTCCAAATTCCTTCATCCCTACACCAATTTTTACACAAATTTCTTTTCTATTCCTCATTGGAGGCTATTAGAATAAGGATGTACAAGAAAGAAGCAAGAATCTACAAGAAGGAAGCAAGGATCTACAAGGAGGAGCAATGATCTACAAGTTGAAGGCTCTTGACACTCAATATGGAGATTTTATTGGGAATCCATCTCCCAATGGGTACAATTCAATTTTTCTCTCTAATTAGACTCTAAATCTATAATTTAATGATTAGAAACCCTCCCATATACTAAGACTACCAATAGAAATTGGAATTAGTTTCATAGGAGGCCTATATAGAAAGTTTTGTGGTATTTTGTGTCAAATTTGGGAGAATTTTGAGATTGGCACATTTGTATTTGTTAATAGGTCAATTAGACCAAATTGACATGTGTTTGATTATGTGTGACTAGTGCTCTATCCACAATTGGATATATGTAGGTCGTATCCCGATAATTTGGCGATATGGGTTAATTTGGAGATTTTCTTCCTACACGGGGGTTTGAGCATGTCATATTTTGACACGGGCACGTAGATGAGTAGCTAATACCTCATTTTAATTCTAATTATGATTTTAGACTTGCTTGTATCCTTCGGGGTACGTTTGGTGGTGTGATAGAGCTGTATCACAAGTGTATCATAAATTGAGTGTGATACAAGTGCGGTGCACTCCACGTATTTGTTTTCTTGTATTAGAATTCAATTTATCTTGGTTATAGCTTTTAGAGTATTATAATTATAATTGTTATATGATATATATGTATATATATATATATATATATATATATATATATATATATATATATATATATATATATATATATATATAATTATGTGTATGTTCTATATTTTATTTTGATGTGTTGGTGGTCAGAAAGAATAAGAGAGTGCATATATATATATATATATATATATATATATATATATATATATATATATATATATATATATATATATATGAGTGAGTGTATATGAGTATTAGATGTGTGCATGTGAGCTAGAGGGGGGAAGTTATATATATATATATATATATATATATATATATATATATATGTGTGTGTGTGTGTGTGTGTGTGTGTGTGTATGTGTGTGAGTATTAGATGTGTGCATGTGAGCTAGAGGGGGGAAGTTGTAAGCATAAGAAGTAGCAATAAGCATGAATAAGCAACAGGAAGCAGTATCAAAAGCAGCAAGAAGCAGTAGCAGAAGCAGCAAGCAGCAGCAGCAGTAGAATCAGTAAGCAGCAGCAGCGATAAGCAACAGAAGCAACAAGCAGAAGCAATAAGTAGCAGCAACAACGATAAGCAGCAGCAACGATAAGCAAAAGTAGCAGTAGTAAGCAGTAATAACGAAAAGCAGAAGCAGTAAGCAGAAGTAGTTTGAGTACTTAAAAATGAAGTTGTAGATAAGTCAAGTTAAATTAGTAATAAGCTAAATTAGTTTATATTGGTAGTTAGTTATGTATATATTAGTGAGTTAAGTATATATATATATATGATATATATATATATATATATATATAAGCACTAGTTAGCATTGGTGTCATGACCCGTACCCGAAAAATCGGGCATGACTCCTGGGTACGTCAAGCCTACGCTGCAGCATCGGCGGTAGAACGCTGTCTAGGTCTACTATCTAGCTAACAATCTCACGCAATCAATATATATACCTGTCAAGATCTCAACTCCAAACGGAGGAGCAATATCATAATGATAACACAAGTACTCAATCACGAATCTAAGCACGATAAGATAGCACCAAAATCTAACAACTCTAAAGTCTAAACAACTGCTACTAAAATAACAACAACATCAATAATAATAATATAATAATATCCAGAATCATATACAATATAAGGTCTAAAACTAGAAGTCGGGAATAAATTCGGTACCAAAAGCTAATAAAAACAACAACTGAGGTCCTAGTGATCCCGGCTACCAACTCGAAAATTACTCCTAAACTAGGAGTTCATGTCTGCACCATCGACAGGCTGAGGTCCATAAAATATCGGACACCTATCCTCCGGATCCTCTGAAAAATATATCCAGTCAGGATTGGAGCAAGTACACCTCTAACAGCAGTTCCAGTTAAATGATAAAAACTATAAAACAGTTGTAGCAAGTAGCAAGATGAAGGAAATAAAGTATGAATAAGATATATATATGTATCACTAGTGCAAAAAGGTAAAGATGCATGAATATCAGAAGCAAAATAGTAGTAACTGTAGGATATAAGAAATCTAAACTAAGAGTAAGTATGTGCACAAGAACGTGTAGTGAGTCCAGCAAGAGTAAATGTAATGAGTCCAGCAAGAGTACATGTAATGAGTCAAGTTCAAAAATTATAAGTGAGACCAGCAAGAAATGTTAGAGAGTCCAGACAAGAAAGAATGAACTCATGTCTTTGAAATACCTGTTTCGACATGTAAACGGCTAGGGGTAAGTACGGCTCACCGCGCACTGGGTGCGCGACAACTATCATTCCAGATTAGACCAGAGGGGGTGATTCCAGTGATTCCAGTTGGGAATATTTATATGTCTACTCGAGTATTTTTCTGTTCCAACTAGTACAAGTGAATCCAAGACCCGACACATAAATCAAGTATGAGTCCAGCCAGAAATATGAGTGATGCCTGTAGTGATGCCTGTAGTGATGCCAGTAGGTGATTCCAGAATAGAGGCCAGAAACATGAAATATACGTGTCGCAAATAAATGAATCCAGAAATACTAGTCTGTGTCGTACCAGAAAAATTAGCTGATACTATACTAGAAGCTGAATCATAATAATCATCAGATAATGAAAACTATCAGAGAATGTACTCGCTTGACGTCCTAAGCAACTGGCGATCCGAACTAGTATTGCAAGGACCTATTACGAAAAGCAAGGTTAAATGAGGTTCTAAAGAGTTAAACAGATATAAAATAACTAAAAATAAGCTTCAAGGGTCGTTCTAGGTCAAACGGGTCAAATCGGTAAAATTTGGGTCAAAAAGTCAACTGTTGGTCCAAAAAGCAACCTTGGGTTAAATCTAAGTCAAAAGTTGACTTTGGCGGTCAACCAGGTCAACTACGGTCAACTCTAGGTCAAACTAGCGTGCCCCTAAAATTCTAGGTCAAAACTAGGTCATTAAGCTAATAAACCCTCAAACTCGCCTCCTTGAGATACCGGGATACCCTCGGTATCCGATATCTCAACCTACGCGATACGCCCCGTCTATACCCTCTAAAATATATACTAGCATGTATATATATATATATATATATATATATATATATATATATATATATATATATATATATATATATATAAAAGCATCTCTAACCTCAATCCTAGGCTAAAACTCAATACCTTGTCCCGACGCTCAATACCTTGAGTATCTCAAGGTATTGAGATACTCAAGCCTTACCCCTCACTAACACTAGCTAACTCACTATCTATCTATATATATACACTACTATATACTAATATATATATATATATATATATATATATATATATATATATATATATATATATATATATATATATTGAGATACTCAAGCCTTACCCCTCACTAACACTAGCTAACTCACTATCTATCTATATATATACACTACTATATACTAATATATATATATATATATATATATATATATATATATATATATATATATATAGTTAGATATATATATATATATATATATATATATATATATATACATATATCTAACTATATATATATATATATATATATATATATATATATATATATATATATATATATATATATATATATATATATATATATATAACCTAGTGTATAGGTAAACACCTCAATACCTTACCCCCGATACCCAACTTATCTCAATTTTTTGGTATCTCAAGGTATTGAGATACCTTATCCTCTAATTCTAGCTAACTTAGCTATCTATCTATTATATATACTTATATATATAACATCAATATATATATCTATATCTATATATATAACTTAGTATTAGGCTACCTTAATACCTTACCTCACTACCCTCAATACCTTGGTATCTCAATACCCTCTCGCTCACTCTCCTTAATCTCTCTCCCTCTCACACCTTGACACACACTAACACACACACACACAGACACATCTATATACACACACAGAAATCTATACACGCACACACACTTACATATATATATAACACACAAACATATATACATATATATATATATATACTATATATATATATATATATATATATATATATACACATACAACCATATATATATATACACACAAACACATATGTATATATATATACACTCATACATATATACACAAACACACACATATATATATATATACACACGCACACGTATATATATACACAAACACACATATATATATATATACACACACTCATACATATATATACAAACACATATATATATATATATATACATATACACACACTCATACATATATATACAAACACACTCACACCTACACGTACACAAACACCAACACACACACTCAACCACACTCACCCCCACATACAAAAACACACACACACACACACACATATATATATATATATACATACTCAAAAACTCTAGCACACACTCCCCGAAGCTAAACCAACGCGCGCATAATAGCGAAACCTAGAAACCAAGTCAAAATGACCATTCGGTCATTTCGTCGAATACGTGGAGTACGGTTCGCGAAATCTTGTGAAACGCACACCAAACCTACTCGAAATCGGCCCAAAATTTATCCATGAGTTCTAATCGATGTCTAGAACCTAGAAAAAAAAATACAAAATTGCCATTTTTAGGTCCGTGGCAAAAATGCACACGCACATAGAACCTACGACGACGAAAATCCCCAAATTGCCTAAAATGCCCAAATCTCTGCGACACAATCTCACGTGTCCGAAAGGAGACATGTACTTACCCTCAAGACACCCAAGCACGTCTACCTAGGTTTGTCTAACCTAGGACAATACCAAAAATTGGGCCAATCTCGGATTTTACCCAAAATTGACACAAAACCTAATGTCAAAGTCTCCAAACACCTCCAAACAAGCTCCAACTTCCTGCCACGGTAGCCCTAAGGTCTAGGAAGGTTCTAAACTACTAATTATACTATATTAGAGTAATCACAAGGAGAAAAATTAGGATTTACCTCTTGGGAGTTGAATCCCAAGCCAAAGTCTCCAAAAAGCCCCAAATTCACCATACCAAGCTTCCAAGCTTCCAACCCATGCTCCAACACCAAATCTAAGCTCTACAAAACCTAGGTTAGGGGAAAGCCAAGGGTTAGGGTTTATATTAGAGAGGAAAGCAAGTGAAGAAGGAGAAGAAAAATGGAAAAATTTACATGGAATGAGAAATTTGGAAGAAGAAAGAAGAAGAAAGGAGTGGAGAAGAAGAAGAAGAAGAAGAAGAAGAAGAAGAAGAAGAAGAAGAAGAAGGAATAAAGAAATAAAGAATGGAGGGGGGAGCTGCTGGTCTTGATTGGCCAGGGGGGTTAAGGGTTTGGGTTTGGTAAAATGACCAAAATGCCCTCCAAATCAAGTCATCCTAATTGGGGTTTGGGTTTGGGGTTCCAAATGCACTATAATAAATCCCTAATCACTCTAACTAGCTAATTAAAATATAAATAACTATTCTAAGACAATAAATAAGTCTGACAAGGGTGTTGGTTGGGTCTGGCATGGGTCCACTAGGGTCTGACATGGGTCCAGGCTAGCCAAAACACTAAAATAACTAATAAAAAAATAATACAACCAACAATTAAATATTAATACAAATATTTATGATAAATACATAATTAACCAAATTAAAATAAATAAAAATAAATATCCTGCTCTGGAAATGGGGTAGTGACAATTGGGTAGTATTATTTCTAGTTTACCTTGTGTTATACCAAGGTAATGAGAGTTGCGGTATCTTGGGTATGGGTATTGAATATCCGATGGGTATGTTAGTTATGTTAGTTGGTATAGTATTATTATAAGATTAAGTACATATTAGTGTATAGTGAGATATGGTGGTCATTTAGCTAATGTTAGATATTGTATTACCTTATGATACCAATGTAATGTCAAGTTATTGGTTTATACTCAAGGTATTAAGTTGTATATCAAGATGGGTGTGTAGGTGGTGTGATACCGTATTTGGTTCAAAGCCAAGGTATCCATTTAGCGTTAGTTTGGCTATGAGTACTATATATTTTATCTTGTATATATATATTATTGTATTTTTATATCTAATAACTTGCGTATCTTAAGATACAGTATTTTATTAGTATCCTTGTATCCTAACATAGCTAGTATAGCCTAGTTACATAGTGTATCGACCCAATATCCTAGAGATAGACTCATACAATCTAGAAATAGCTAGTTTGGGCAAGTTTGACTAGTTTGACCTAGAGTTGACCTAGTTTGACTATTTTAACTTAGAAATGGCTTGACCTAGAATTTGACTAGTTTAACTTATTTTTATTCCAAAACCTTATATTGATGTAACATTCCATATATAGGTCAGTGTGACGCCAGTTCGGATACTGTTTCGCATCATTTGCTCTGGACATCAGGAGAGTATATTCTCTGATAGTTTTTATAATTTGATAATTACTATAATACAAGTATTTAGAAATGTATTACTTAATTTTTGACACATTGGTACACAGATTAATATACACATGGATTTTCAGTTATGATATATTATTTATTATTTTTCGTGTTCTTATATGGTTAATAAGCAATATTTAATATTAGAAAATATTTAATGTTTAATGTTTAATATTTTACAATGCCTTGAGTATCTTGTATCGTAATGTGTTATGGTTAAATCCATTGTACTAGTCGGGGATATGGGAAGTGTTAGCTAGATATGTGATCAAATCCTAGATAATGTTCAATGTTTAGCTAGATAATATTTATCCAACGTTAAGTCACTACCAGAAAAAGTCAAATTAGCGACGTCTAAAAACGTCGCTAAATGACCAAAAAAATGTCGCTAAGTAAGTTTAGCGACGTAATTAGAGACGTTTTAAAGAAGTCAGAAAAAAGCAAGTCGCTAAAACAAAAAATATCGCTAAACGTTGCTATGCCGACATTTTTTAGCGACTTTAATGTGTCGCTAAATTTAGCGACATTTAGCGATGCAGCGTCACTAATTAGCGATGTTTAATAAAGTCGCTAAACGTCGCTAATTAGCGACTTATATAGCAACGTTATCCCGCCATCTTTAATGACCTGGCAATACTGCCATGTCAGCAGTTTGTGACATACAATGGCGATTTTAGCGACTTCTTTAGCGACATCATTAGCGATGTGTAACAGCATCGCTAATTAGCGACGTAGTTAGCGATGTATATGAACGTCGCTAAACGTCGCTAAAAATATCGCTAATTTTACAAAAAAATAAAAAAAATAATACTAAATTGCATTTCTTAGTTTGCCAACCCCCTTGGGTTCATTATCAGATATATGATGGTAGTAAAAATAATTGAATAAGGGACACAGTATCAGCAATAAGGGGAAAATTCTAGTACACTGGGTAAATACAGGCCAAGTATCAGTCATCAGTTGTAAACCAAAATATATTAGGAACTGTGTGAATATCATTGAATTAAGACAGTACTATCTGTATTGTGTGTTGGTCTTAATGTGCTCAGAGATAAGGAGAGTGTGCATATTATAATTTAGTGTGTTTGAGTTTGTATCAAACTGTGTATTATATTGCAACTTGTATCATTGAACTATAAAAAAATAGGGAAAATAGGCACTCAACACCGGTAAAATAATATATTTAATATGAATAATATAATAAAATTTAAAGAAAAAAAAAAGTATCCAGCAAATCTTATCGTAAAGAATTTAGCAAATTTATATCCATATAATCGTATCCTAAATAATAAAAAAAATATAAATATCCAGCAACTAGCTATACTACTACGAATTTGCAGGAGGCTGACCACCGGTGCGCCGGAAGGATAAGAACTGCTCATACTCGTCCTGTGGAATCGATACCGATATCGATAGAGAAGGCAGTTACATCAGTGGAGTCTGTGTCGATGTAGGCACAGGTGGAGGCCGTGCCCGCTCCAAGTCTGCGAGTCGCTGGTTGTAAGAATTCATGGTAGATAACAGCCTCGTACTGCTATGAACCATTAAATTCTGCATCATCGTCAGCCTCTCGCCTATCGATAGCTGTGATGCATGCAGCTCCATGATGTTGCAGTCTGTCGAGGCTCTAATATCATTTGTTAAATCTTGGAGCACGTCATGCTGCGGTCGAACATATCGAATCGTGCGATGAGCGTCGGATTGTCCGCCTGCGGCTGGGACCGGGGCTGCTTCTCCATCCTTCGCAGCAACTTATCACAGAGAGATACAATATGACGGTCAACGGCCTCCTGGCGGCCTCCTGGACTTTGGCCGACGACTGCGACGGCTGCGACTACGAGGGCTGTATGGAATACGCAGCTATCGGGGAGGCCCTAGATGGCTGCGTCGTAACCAGAGTGCCATAGAAGTCCGTACCGTAGTACATACCCCATGGAGACCACCTGCTGTGGTCACCCACAGGTCGTCCGTCGACGGAGTTGGAGTGGGATACGACGAAGTACCAGCCTCTCCAGGTATAGGTGCACTAGCAGTCGCCCGCTCACGCAGCCTAAGATACTCGGCCTAGAAAGGTTTGGAAACTCGATAATTGCCTAAGTTATATTAAAATTAAGACAAAGTAAAGTAATACTTACATAGGTCTGCGAGGCCCTCTCATCAATGAGATTTTTGTCCTTGCGATGGGTGGCCAAGAAGACGGTCACCATGTTTGCATCCTCACCCCTCTGTACTTGTTAAAAATATATTATTTAGTACTAAACTTAAACATTTTTCCAAGTACCATTTTATGGTACTTATATTAAAATAATATATTTTAAAAGAAAAAATATATCAAACGACAAAAATGTTCTGTCATCAAAATCGAGCCACCATACCACTTGGCAGCATTCCGCCTAGCCGCCTTGGCCTTCTCAGACCTTTCCTTGTAGCTCGGATCGTCGAATCTAGTCCTCATCGCAGTCTACTGCTCAGGCGTGATCCAACCTTGGATCAGTTTTTTAGCACGATCATGAGCCTTCTGGTCATCCAGAGCATCTCGGATAAGCTTGGCGGCAGCGGTAGGAAAAAGCCGCTCGATCAACTCGGCCTTGTGCGGAGGATAGAAATACTTTTACTACAATAAATAATTTAGTAAGTGAGCATCACGAATAAGTTATATAATATGCATAATTTAGAGGATTTATTTAATATATTTTTACCTAAAAGTGCGTAAACCAGAATGCCTTTCTCTCCTTCGGAACCTCAAAGTAGTTGATCCAAGGGCCACCATAGTTGTTCCTCAGAAATTGGCCCAGGCGTCTCTGAACCGACGATGGACGATTTTTATACATAGATAATTATTTAGAATAATAAAAAAGTTAATATACGATGAATAAAGAAATACACGATATATATTATACTAAACCATCTAATTGACTTACTTTGTACCGTCGGCCCAAATCTCTGTCATCGTCTCCTCCGGAGGTGCGCATGGAGGATCTTGCTAATTCTGGGACAACGTGGGCACAACCTCCTCAACATGCTCATCTATCCCCATGGTTTCGTTAGCAGGAGGAACGCTGGACGAGGGTGTACTATAACGCCTTGAACTACTCGTCCCAACAGTCAGAGATGTGAGTGATCGATATACTGGAGTACTGGGCGACGATAATTCAGAACCAACAGTAGGCAGTACCGGAGGAGCACTCTGTCTACCTCGGGATCTGCCGAATCCTCTGCGTTATCCTGTCATATCTGATAACAACATATGATGAATATAGAGAAACATAAATATATAGTACATTCTACAGTCAAAATATGATGCATATCTCAAAGCATTCTACAGTCAAAATATAATACATATATTCGTTAAAATAGTACATCTACTTCGTCAATTTTCCAACCTTGATCTATATTCTACAGTCAAAATATAGTTATATTCTACAAGCAATATATTTTATTTTTAATCATCTTCAGAAAATTCATCTTATTCGCCTTCCTCGTCCTCCTCTTCCTCTTCCTCTTCCTCTTCCTCCTCCTCGTCTTCACTTTCATCTACTTCGCTTTCTCTTCGAATAATTCTATATATTCTACATTATTACTCATGTAATGAGTAACTTCCGTTGAGTCCACATCTACAATATTTGTTACAAGAGGTAGATCGTCCTCCTGATAAGCTATTTCGTCAATGTCAAAGGTATTTCTAGCTTTAGTCTTGCATACTGCCCACCAATTCGACCTCGCTGTCCCCCGTCTAGGATAAGTTGTGAAGTACACGAGTTGAGCCTGACTTGATAGGACAAATGGTTCGTAGCCTTGATATCTACGCTTGTAGTTTATATCCACAAGGCCATGCTTGTCAATTTTCCAACCTTGATCTTGAATCGGATCGAACCATTCACACCTGAATAGCACGATATTAGCAGGTTTTGTGCCATAATTATATGTTAACTCCACAATCTCTCGTAAGATGCCAAACAAATTATTGCCCGGATTGACGTCTTTGTAGTTCGAAGATTTGATACACAAATAACTATTTTTTGTAGAATCAAGATCCAGAAAGCTGTCTCTGATAGGAGCATTTATTGACTTGAATCTGAACCCATTCACACAGAAATTTGGTTATATTTTTACGGCAGTAATTGGTCCCTTGGCTAGAGTTCTAATAGATTCAGTCTCGGGTGTTATTAGATGATCGACCTAAATACCAAAGTAGCGATAATAAGTTATTTGTTTTGCAAGTGCAAAAATAAAAAGTAATTACCAAGCATCTTACATATGCGCTCAACCAAGAAGGAAAATGGTATCTCAAATCTTGTTCTACTTCTTCGCCTATTATGTAGGATCTAACCGACCTTAACTCATCATTATATGTGCTGAAAAATAATGAAGTAACTGCTGATTAGTAGCATAATAGTATCTTATACTATTACATTGAGATGATGTAAACGTGGACGTATTAATTACTTACCTCTCTAGCTTCTCCATTTCATCCTCATCGCAATTGAGTAATATATAAAATTGAGCAGCCCTTAGCTCGTTATCATTCAAATATCTCTTCTTTATTTTTCTTGAAGGCTTTCCGGATGCATTGAATACTTTGAGTATTACATCATTAGATTCCTGATATGCGTCATCGTTCCTCAGAGCTTTCATCCTATTAGTAGCAACATGCGGTTTGAAATACGTCGAGCAAAAGTTTGTAATCTCCTCGAGAACATAAGCTTCACAAATAGAGCCCTCAACCCGTGCCTTATTTTTTACCTTTCTCTTTAGGTAATTCAGATGCCGCTCGAAGGGGTACATCCACCGATAACCGACAGGACCACCAACACGTGCCTCATAGGAAAGATAAATTGGCAAATGCTCCATAGAGTCAAAGAATCCAGAAGGAAATACCTTCTCGAGCTTACATAGTGTTACCGCAATGTCCTTCTCTTGCTTTTCTAGACGATCAACGAGCAACTTAGTACAACAAAGATCTCTGAAGAATATGCTCAGCTCTGTCAATGGGTCCCAAATGACCTGCGGTAAGAAATCCCAAAATACAATCAGAATTAACCTCTCCATGAATACGTGACAATCGTGGCTCTTCATACCCACCAGTTTATTCTCCTTGAGGTCCACGTATCTTGTCAAGTTTGACACGTGCCCGTCTGGAAACTTTAGACCCTGAATCCACCTATAAAGTCTACCTTTATCCTCTTTTTCCAGTGAGAAAACTGAATTAGGTTGCTTTAACTTTCCATTCCCCTCCTCTGTCAAATGCAATACAGGACGTCTACATATTTTTTCTAAGTCCAACCTGTCCTTCGGATTATCTTTTGTCTTCCCCTTTACCTCCATTACAGTATTAATTATGTTATCAAACACATTCTTCTCGATATGCATGACATCAAGGTTATGTCTGATCAGATTGGTCCTCTAATATGTCAGATCCCAGAATATACTCCTCTTTGTCCAGTTATGGGTGCGACCAAATCTGTCACACTTGTACCCCTTAGCAGGCCCTTCGATAGCACTTGGTAAATCTTTTACCTCTTCCCATATCGTGTATCCGGGCCACCTTGGCGGTGGATTGGCCTTCTCCACAACTCCCGTATGAAAAGCATTACGGTTCCTCCGGTACGGATGATCCTTCGACAAAAATTGTCGATGACAATCGACGAAGCACGGTTTGCCTCCGTGTTTCAAACGGAAAGCCTGAGTACAGTCCATGCAATACGGACATGAGAGAGGACCTTGGGTGCTCTATCCCGATAATATTCCATAGGCCAAAAAGTCGTTAATGGTCCACATAAGTGCTGCCCTTATCTGAAAATTCTGTTTTCTAGAAACATCGTACGTGTTGGCACCTACTTCCCACAGCTGTTTTAACTCATCTATCAAAGGCTATAAGTACACATCGATGTTCCTCTTCGGATTATTCGAACCTGGGATAATAACGGTTAGGAACATATACAGAGTCTTCATGCACATCCAAGGCGATAGATTGTACAGAGTGACGATCACATGCCAACACGAATACTGGGAGCCCGAAAGTCCGAATGGAGTAAAACCGTCAGAAAAGAGCCCCAATCTGACATTACGCGCTTCCTCGGCAAAATATGGATACTCTCGATCAAAGTGCTTCCATACTTCTCCATCGGATGGATGATCCAATACGCCTTCGATCTGTTTTTGCATGTGCCAACTCATATTTTCTGCAGTCTCCTTACCCATAAACAACCGCTGCAACTATGGCATCAAAGGCAAGTAGTGCATCAAATCGGTAGGCTTCCTTGCACCAACAGACTTTCCGCTAACAGTGGCCTTGTAGCGATCAGTACCACAGAGTCTGCACGCATCTTCATCCTTATCGTCTTTGTAGTACAACATGCACCCGTTGCGATATGCATCGATTTTCTCGTATCCCATCCAAAGAGATCTCACCATCCTCTTAGATCGATAGAAGTCTTTAGGCAACTTTGCAATCTCGGGCAAGATCTTTATAATCAAATCGATCAGTCGATTATAGCATTCTTTCGACATGTTAAAATTGGACTTGATGCTCAATAATCTTGTAACCACCTCCAACGGTGAATGATCCTCACAACCAGGATATAGTGGAGTCCTTGTATTCTCCAGCAACTCCATAAACTTTGCAGCATCGACATTCGGTGCCTCCTCAACTGCATCATAATTGTCCGGATTAAAACTAGGTCCCATCGTATCATAATTGTCCGGACTGAAACTAGGCCTCGTCGTATCATAAACTATGTTCACCAACTCGTCATCGTAAGCATCATGGTCGTGAACATCCATATACGGTTCCACATAGGGTTCCGACTCCGATGCTAGAGATACAAGTTCTCCGTGCGCGGTCCACTGATAGTAATTTGGCGTGAAGTCCTTCGAGTACAAATGATATGTAACTTCCACCTCTGGATGATATTTCCTGTTGCGATATCTCACACATGGACACTTAATTTTGGTACCATCCATGTACTGAGGGAACGCCTTGGCGAACTACAGAAACTGTTGTACACCCTCAATGAATTTATCCCGCACACCGTATATGTCATCAGGATGACGGTTGTACATCCACAAACGATGATGCAGATAGTAATTCATATCCATTTCTAGATACTTCTGCAAAAATGGCAGTATGTATCATATAAATTATTACATACAGTGGTTTATCACCTAACTTCATAACTTAACCGTACTATAAAAATCATAACTGATATAATACATACTTTCATTTATCAAAGTCTAAAATAAGCAATATTCAAAACAACTGACCATTTATCAAGGTCTAAAATAAGTAATACTTTTATTTCATAACTGATATAATACATACTTTCATTTATCAAAGTCCAAGAGCCCTAGATATGAAATATAAATGTTAATGAGTGTTTTGAAATGATAAACATGGTTAACTAGTTAATGGTGATATTTCTAAGCTACTTCTAGATCCATACTAGTTTATACTAGTCAATACTAGGTTAATACCTTGCTAAACTATGTCTTCTAGGTCATACTAAGGTATTCTAGTTTATACTAGTTAATGCCTAGCTAATACTAGTTATTACTAAGTATACTAGTTAATATTAGCTATACTAAATACTACTAGTATAACTTAACTAATATCCTACCTTACCCCAACTCACATCTTCGCTCATAAATGTATGTCACAATAATACCTTGGTCCCAGTCACTTGTTACTCCTACTTGATACTGGACTACTAGGATATTCTGCTTTGATATTAAGTACTCTACTATCCACACTGAGAGCCTCTTACCTGAATACTCTGCAGTCCCAAACTGTAACCCCTTGGCCTGGCACCTTGTACTTCATCCTTATACTTGCTTACTGGACTACAACCCATAGCAGTCACTCCTCCCTGATACCACAGTATCAGTTCACTTCACAGCACTGTTGTTCTCTAATTGAACTGCACTGTACTGATCACTCTTGCCAATTAAATCCTTCATCACACAGGTCTATACTCTACTTGTTGCTAAAATGTCTCTGCACCCACAGACATCTTTATACCACTGATCACCTATCTATGCCATTAACATTACACTCCTCAATACTTGTGTCCCTAAGTCATGCAACACCCACATCCCCTATTACCAGTTAAATGATTATATATATAGATGAGCCTCAAATAGAGAAACTGATACTTTAGTATCAGTTAAGGGCTGTATTGGCATGCAATAAGTGACCTATGAACACCTACCCGACACTTGGCTATACCTCAACCCAAACACATGCCTGCAGACCCTAACTAAGTCTGCAACCTCTGATACTTTATACTGCTGCAGCAGTGGCTAAATCTTTCTTTCACTTAGTTGTTTCCAACTGCCCTTAGCTACTGCCATAGCTTACAGCAGTGCTTGCTGCTGCCTTGCCATTGCTCAAGCATGCATGTGTTTGATGCTGCTCAAGTATGCACCAATACTCACCTACTGTAGAAGATGACAGGAACCAATCCCCTCCTCACAGTGCCAACCCGACACCATTGCAACACATTGCCAGCTTGCCTAATGCACTAGGCCAAACTGAATTGAGTTCAGTTCCTGAAGCCTCATAGTTCAGTAGTGACACCTACACACAACTCGACTCTTCTACCCTCTCCCACATCAAGCACAGCTAGAAGATACTATGAATACCAAGACAGATAACAGTAGATATATACCTATCTATATATATATCGAGATACACCTATATATGCATATACTCTCTCATATGCAAATAGATAATACACCAATTTACATATACATATCATATGATACTCTAAGGCATAAATAGACACACACATAACCAATAGTCCAATTCACAAACATTTGGTGTACAACACCAAGATACTCTAGGATACATCCTCCATACACCACACCACCATGATACCAACCCTCAATTCACATGGACACATTCAATAGATCAAATATTGTATGAATAAACTAATAGTTGACAATATTGAATAAAATAGATGTACAGGAATCAATTCTGATCGAAAACCCTAACCATAACCCTAACCCTTATACTAACCCTAACCCTAGGTCAAAAAACCTAACCCTAACCCTAGGTCCTGATCAGTGTTTATGTCAGTGTGTGTGTGTGTGTGTGTCGTGTCAGTGTCAGTATCAGTGTCTATGTGAGTGTGTGTGTGTGTGTGCCTGTGTGTGTGTGCCTGTGTGTGTGTCGTGTGTGTCTGTCAGTGTCTGTGTGTCGCGTCTGTCAAGTGTGTGTTGTGTCAGTGTCACATGTGTATCCTGTGAGAGAGAGAGAGAGAGAGAGAGAAAGAGTTAGGGTTTACCTAGAGCTCGAGGAGAAGGAGGGGGATGCCGGAGTAGCCGCAACCATGGAGAGCGGGTAGCCGGAGAGGGGGGTGGGGAAAATCAAAAGTTTTTTAAAACTTGCAAAAATTTCGACAGATGGGGGAAAAGAAAACTGAGCCCTAATTAACCAAAATTTTGCGACGTTTAGCGACGTCAAATAAAAATCTCGCTAAAATAAGCTTTAGCGACGTCATAGACGTCGCTAAACATGTCGCTAAATATTTTTAATATATACGTCGCTAAATAAGTCGCTAAACATCGCTAAATTAGACATATTAACGATATTTAGCAACCTTAATAAACTTATAGCGACTAATCTTTTAAAATCTTAATAAAAGTCGCTAAACGTCGCTAAATGTTGCCATTTAGTGATGTCTAGCGACATTTTTACATGGAGTCGCTAAAATGCGTCGCTAATCCCACTTTTTCTAGTAGTGAGTAGACAATGTTCAACCCAAGCCGATCACATATCTAAGTAGTATTTCAATCACTTAGTATAGTTACAGTTCTTTACCATATTCTATTTTATTATCTTGATCTATTTTATTATGATAAGTGTATACCATATTCCTCTTGTCTACCTGTTTCTTTTACTATAGCATGATATTGTTTATTGTTTCTCGTCTGGTATTATATTCTCTATTTCTGTTTATAGTCATTAACAATTAGTTGGAACTACTATTGGGTTGTACTTCGCTCCAATCCTGATTGGATATATTTTTCAGATGACTGGTTAGTGAGGATGTGTCCCACCTACTATGGGATAATAGATGGAGTGTCATCTGAGGATGTAGTGCCAGATACTGAGGCCATTTAGATTTTCATATCTTGTAGTAGTTGTTTCTAGTTATACTTTGGATTGTATTATTATTTTGAGATCTTGAGTTGTGTTTAGATGTTGAGTTAGACCTGTGATGTATTAAGACTTGTATTTCTTTTTTTTTACATTCCATATCGTACTTAAATCTTCTATTAGTTTTATATGTGATTGAGTATTGACTACCCTTTATTATATCATAATATTGCTCCTCTATTTAAAGTTGAGATGGCATGACAGGTATTATATATATTTTGTGTGAGATGTTAGATAGTACAGAAGATCGAGATAGCGTTCTACCATCGATGCTGTGGCGTAGGCTGGACATACCTACATACTCGTGCCCCTATACCGGGTGCGGGTTATGACACATTTTGGTGGTGGCCCATGCAGGCCAGGCTTCATAATAGTACAATGTCGTAGTAGTGTAACGGCTTAGTTGAACTACTACGAGCCTATGATAGAATAGGATATAGGATACAAGTATGAGAGAGCGAATACTCAATTATAACTAGAAAATAATTCTAACCTAATTGAATTTGCCATCTTTATCATTCTAAATATTGCCGTCCTTAAAAATTTTTGTCCTTCTTTGATGATATCATATCATGCTCAATATTAATTTCTTATTTACCTTCAGGATGCTACCTAAGACGCGTTTTCAGCGCTCAGGCACAATGTTAGCGAGGTCGATCACTTCGCCGCCTATGAGGGCAGCACCAGTAGACACTGTTTCAGCAACTATATTCCAGAAGTCCACTTCAGCAATACAGGTGGGCATTTTTACAGCAGCTTTTGGGGGTGCTCCACCTCCGGTACAGAGGACAACATCGATATTTTTAGGGGATCTTCCATTCCCGCCACCAGCAGTCGATCAGACGCAGATATTTACGCTCTTTCAGTAGATGATGGAGGCATAGCAGCGCCAGTCAGAGGTTATAAGGTAGGGCATTGAGAATGCTCACCAGATTGTCCTTGTCGTAGTCGAGAGAGTCACCTTAGTCCAGACACAGACGGTACCCGCCTCAGCCTGATCCACAGCAGCCAAGGCCGGGGACTATCATTGACTTCAAGAGGATGGGGACTAAGGACTTTAAGGGCAGCGAGAGAATCTTGTACCCAGACGACTGGATAGAGGATATTGAGAGGGACCTGCGATTGGCACAGATTCCTGAGAGCATGCAGGTAGAGACGGCGAGTAGTATGATGTTCGAGATTGCGCTGACATGGTTCAGGACGGATCCAAGGATATCAGCGTCGGGACTTACTTGAGAAGCTTTCAAAGAGCTTTTCAAAAAGAAGTTCTTCCTGGATGTGGCTCAGAGTACTTTGGAGTGTCAATTCTAGAAACTCATCTAGAGGAACTTGACAGTGGACGATTATGCGACGGAGTATTGCCTATTGGGATAATTTATTGAGGGACAGAATCCTTGGGCCAAGGCTAGAAAGTTCAGGAAGAGACTGAACAGTGAGATTAAGTAACATACTAATGGAGACCGTACCGCTAATTTTGAGAAAATTTTGAGACAGGCACAGCGGGCGAACGATGATTTGGAGCTAGGCTCCAAGAGGCCGAGAGACACTAGAGGAGCGAGTAGTGGTATGGGCCCAGCGAAGGGCACCCACTTTTAACTGCCAAGATAATATCAACATCAGTAGTATCTTGTGCCAGTTAGGGCACCAGCTCAACAGATATAATAGTTTTAGAAGACATTTTATCAGACACCACAGCAGCCTCAAAGGCAGACTCGACAGACTTTTTCTTGTACCTATTATGGAAGGCATATGCATGATTGGGAGAACTGTCGAAAGAGGCTCAGACTATGCTTGTATTGTGGTTCTCCTGACCATCAAGTGAAGGAGTATTTTAACAACCCGTATGGACCAGATCGCGATCAGAGAGGTAGATTTAGTCCACTTGTGGCATTGCAGACTGCTCAGCAACCGCATAGGGAGCTACCCTAGTAGGGCAGGGCATTTGTGATGGCAGTCAGATAGGACGACACTTCAGGTGGTAGGTTAGCTTGTTTTGTCCTGTTCTATTCCTTTTATTTCCATTTGTTGCTTGTGTGTTTAGTTAGTACCTTATAGACTGCTTGTGAGTTTGTCTAGTTAGTATACCCTGTCAGAGATTGGAAAACCAGGATGGACAAAGACCATAGTTAGTAATTTTCTTTAAATTGTAAGTTGTATGTTTTATTTTTGATGAGGTTGACCTAGAGGGGGGTACGATCATCTTAAATTTCAAGGACAAAATTTTTCTAAGGTAGGTAGGATTGTCATCCCCAATTTTTTAGCTAGGGGTAATTTGGTAATTTGGCCTAGTAATTTAATTTTAAGAATATAATATTAATATTAGTGGACCATGTATATTTATTTTATGCTTGTATCAGTTATTTAATTTTTAGAGTGCTATATTTAACTAGAGGCTTGTAGCATTTAATTTAGTTAGTGGACTAGCCTATTTAATTTGACTTATATTAGTGGACCTAACTAGTTTAGATTAGATCCATGGAACAACATTTAATTCCAGTTAGAATTGAGCCAAATAGTAAGCACATTCATTAGGAGAATGAATTAATTAGTTAAACCAATTAGACTAAAACTTTTCTCCTTAATTAATTCCTTCATGACACTCTCAGTGGAGGCTCTACTCAAAAGTTTGTCATGTTCATATTACCTCTGAACAAATTTTTCCGAGTTTTGACTATCGATTATCATGTCCATATTACCTTTAATATTGGTTGTCATCTCAACTTAACACCCGTACTTAACTTTAAGTACGCCAGTGGTGTTGAGTCCACAAAAACGGTCATGTCCATATTACCTCTGGCAGAGTTTGTCCTAAACTTATTACTTGCAATTTTGTGTATAACAAGTAATAGGTCCATAATGGAAACGAAGAGTTCACGTCCATATTACCTTTGAACTATTTTTATATTCCTCAACGGAGAAAAAGTCAGTTCATGTTCATATTTCCTCTGAACTACGTATTTCCACCATCCCCACAGGGTCATATTTTACAAACATCTATATTACCTCTATCGGGATTTGTCTCAAACTCATTACTTGCACTAACGTGCGCAAAAAAGTAGTGGGTCCACAAAAATATCCCCAGCATAATGTCTTTACTAGCTAGGGACTTGTTTCGAACTTATTATTTGCACTCCAACGTGCGCAAGAAATAATAGGTCCACCAAAAATCCCCCAGTGGGATATCCTCAATCAACACGGTATTGTACTACGTCCATATTACCTCTAGTACAATACCCAGATTTTAAATAAACAATCATAAAAGAATAGAAGGCCCTTTTTGATTGAAAGAATGTTCTCAAATGGCGCTTACGGATGAGCCAAGCCTAATGAAAACCTTATAATGGCTCTTATCAAATTGCAAATTCCTGAAAAAAGTACTATGTTTTAATGGAGTATGATGAAGATCTTAGTCTGACGATACTACATACAAAGGTTAACTGGATCACATTCTATCAGGATTCATGTGACCTCCGAATAGATATCCTTAAAACTAATTTGTAAACCTATCATGTTCATATTACCTCTGATAGTGTTTAGTATACAAATTTAGTTGGATTATATTCTTTTAGATTCATGTTAATTCTGAATAGATTTATATTCAGCAAAACCTTAACGAAAGTATGTCATGTTCATGATACCTCTGATATCACTTTTACCCTACCCCTATCATTTATATTCCAAAATGATGGGTCCACCAAAGTCAGATAAAGTCTCTTTATTATTCCCAAAAAGAGCAAATTACATAGAAAAGCAAAAAGGTACATCATTTGGGAGGAGCAGTTAAGTCGCGAATATGTTGCGCCAGAGTGACCATCCTCTCATCCTTGGAGCTCAAAATGTCGGCACAAGCTCGCTCCAACCTTGCAGCCTCATTGTTCAAAGCAGATAGCTTGGATCGAGCATGTACAAAGCCTGCGTAGATGACACCTACATGCGTCAGATTCTGTTGAGCTTTCTCCATTCGATCTTTCAACACATCGCGAGCTGTTGACAGAGAAAGAGCCTTCTCCTTGGCCTTAGCAAGGTCGTCTTCCAACTTATGGACCCTCGCTGCTTCTTCCTTATATTCGGCCTTGCACTGAGCCAATTGGGGGATGACATACCCCAATACGGCACGCTCCTGATCCATCTCCTGCTGTTGTTCCTGGACAGATTTGTTCAGAGATTCTATTTGCCCAGCAAACTCTGCAGTTAAGGAGTCATATCTAGCTTGAACGAGACCATCGATGCTGCCTGGGATAATTATAAATAATTGTTAATGGGTTATTCCAAACCATTAACTATCTGCTCTAGTGCATCAGCTCTCCCAGCGTCGTTGAAATCTCTGATCGACGCTATCACAAACTGGGAGGACCTTCTCAGAGCCTTGAAGCCTAGATTCTTCTCCAGCACCATTGATATTAGCGTGTTCAAAATGGTATAGAAAAGACTAGTATGCTGCTCAATCAACATGGCAAAATCAGATTGGACGCTGGGAGTGGCTACAATATCGGAGAATCCCCTTCCAGGAACGACTGCAGAAGGTGTCGTCACAGTCGTTACTTCAGTAGAGAGCACGACAAAGGTAGAGGCACCGACAACGGCCGAAGTGGCTGGAATACTCAAAGGAGGCATAGTCGTAATGACAGGCTCATCCTTCTCTCAAGATATCGGAACCGTCTCGGGCGAGCCGACACCCGAAAATGTTTCCTCTTCAAAGTCGGGCACCTCCGTGTCATCGACAGTAGTTGCAACAAAGCGAAAAGTTGCGTCGACGCTGCCCTCCCCGTAGATGTCTTCTCCTGAAAAGAAAGACAAAAGAAATTTAATATCAACATGATGTTATTTTTTCTAAAAGAGGCATAAAAGACGATATTTACCCATGACCGATGGTATATATGGCGCATCTGCAGCCAGTACAGCTAAATCATGTCTTAATGATGCTAAATGAGCTGTCATACCTGGAGAAGAGGATATGCCAATGGATAATGGCAGGTATTCTTCCAGGTCTTCACCGAGATCCAATCGAGGTTCTTCAGGTGGAATCTCGCTGGGTATACTTACAGACGCGGCAGGGGTCTCTTCCGTCGCTGTCTGGATAAAGATATTCTTATTCGGCTTAGTCTCGAAGGCGATCTCGTACCACTACCTGAAGCGGTAGCAGCAACAGCAGCCTCGAGCAAAGATTCTCCGGCACTGCCAGCCGAAATTGTGGAGGTTTCCTCTCTAATAGGTGAGGGACCTCTAATCAAAGGATCATCCCCAATAGGGGAGACAGCAGGCTTACTCCTAGGAGCCTCATGACTGGAAATCCTGACAGGACCACCAACAGTCTTCTTCTTCTTGCGAGGGGAAGCCTTCTTCATAACATGAGCCCTTCACTTTCCAGGGATAACCAGAGGCTCTGCAGGCGGAGGTATTGCGCCTTTTGGTACTGCCAGCAAAAGCTCATCTGGATTGACAGAGTCTTCACCCTCGTCAGAGGAAACTGATGGGAGTTCCTCTCTTCCCGCGAACTTAAAAGAAGGCAACCTAAAACTTCCACGCATATTAAAATCGTGATGGAAGGTATTGGTGGCCATATAAAACTGGGCGTACGAATGAAGGATGTGCAACTCCATGGAGAGAGAAGTCACTGGTATAGTAAAGACCGCTCCAGTACAACCCATTATGAAGTATCGCCATCCTCTCGCCCCCTCAATAAGTTCACCTCTGGACTTGAAGCTGGTGATGGCATTTTCCATGTGCAACTGGTCATACCCGAACTGCATGGCGAACCGACTAGGCAGATAGGGCTCCAAAAAGCAGTAATCCTCACTTTTGTACAATAAATGAGAAGGTCTGATGCAGACCAACCAATAAAAAGCCTCAGGAGAAAGAATGGTCTTTCCTTCACCTAAATCCTGAAGTCGCGTCCCCTATTGATTGAGATGTATAGTGGGGAAGGTGCAGAAGAGCTTCCAGTTGTGAGCAAAATTTAACGTTCGCCGACAGTCTAAAATTGTGGTCACGTTCCAGGTAGAATTCTTATAATTCAACAAGAAATTATTCCCCGAACTACTGGTAGATCCGGAAGACATCACTCTAGGGTTATAAAGAATTAACCATCCCATCAGATATAGGAACGATAATTCTACCCTTGGAAAGCTCTCACGACGAGTTTCGTCTGCAAGCAGCCCGTCAGTCATGGCCCTCAGGCCAGCTTGTATCCGGCATACCATGGAAGGAAGCAGGCCCAGTCTTGCTCCAAATACCAAATGCACCGCGGGACATAAAGTGTTACGGTGAATGCGATCCGAAGATGCAATACCGGGTACTAACAGTCGACGCAGCCATATAGAAAGAAAGCCAGCCAGTTGAGCTTCCTTGGACAGAGGCCTACGATAATGCCTCAAATAACTGTAGGCTTTAGTGCCTACAGGATATTTCCCTATCCCTTCGTCGAGGATTTGATCTGAAGCCCCAGAGTCTTCAATAAGGTCATCGACTACTTGAGCACTAAGCACGCTCAGAAAGCTCAAAGGCCTATCCCTGCTATCCACGACTTTGTCTGGCTTAGCATCTCTAGCCTGATAGAAAAAGAGGTAAGACGCCCATTTGTTGGTATGAGCCAAATCAGAGGGCTCATTATAGAATATGGTGCACGCTAAATAGTGGCACATCAGCTCCTGGTACACCGCCACCACCCGAGGGTCTGTATCATCCAGCTCCCAGTTTATTGGAACATACTCTTCATAAGGAGTATTCCCCATTGGCAGTCTTGAAATCTCTGTCATTTCGTGAAGGGCCAATCCCAACTCCCCCAGTGGAGTGGCGAAAGTCCCCGTGAGCGAGATATATCGCTCCATCAAAGCCAAAAATAGGCTAGGGTTGAGAGGTAACCCAACACTGGTAGGCTCCACAGCGTCGTACATACCAATGCTCTCCAGCTCCGTCTGAAAGTTCTTCAGGGCCCAGGCAGCTAAACGAACCCATCGAGATTGGTAGGGGCAAGCCACCCATTGGTCCGAGGATTAACCTTGGGGTATACTCCTCCATGCTCCGTGAAGTCATTGCAGAAAGTCGATAATCGGACTGGCTGGAATAATGCAGTGTCTTCACTCGGGACAATGCCCGAAAATAATCCCCTGAAAGGTATGAAGGGACCGAAAGGGCGGCTTATAAATGACCCTCGGTCGGATCCTTTCTGGTAAAATATCTTCCCCGGATGTGTGGCATGGAAGAATGCTGAGATAGGGCAATCTCTCGGCATCTTGGGCAGATACAGGACCAGGCCCCCGGCAGGAAAAATCTAGTTTTCTTTCGTGGGCTTCGTCTAGGATTGTTTGTCAATCATATCCCCGAAGAGGAAAGCCGGTTTTATGTATTTTGCCCCGTCTATATATGTCAGGGGCTCTCCGTTGATCATGCTCAACAGCATTCGCTCTCCTTGAGATAATATCAGGATTCCCCTTCCTTCAGGATACTGGGTCCAAAAATAGGAAATGTCAAATGGGACAAATCCTCCAGGTAATTGGAGTTCAGCATCCCGGCAGCAGAATCCTTCACCTCAGCCAACAGAGGTATCTGCAAGTCCACTACAAAATGCAAGAAGAATAAGTCAGTTTCTATACTAGACCTCACAATCTTGCAGCTTACGCCAAAGATCAACAGTCTGTGCTTTTATGCCAAGACTGTGAAAACTTGAGTTTTTACGCTGGAACATATTTCCAAGGCATAAAATTCAAGGTTGGCAGTATACAGTCTGCATTTTATGCAGACTGCCAAAGTTTGAGTTATTACGCCGGAATTCTCATCCAGAGCGTAACACTCAAAGATTGTATTATACGCCAAATTTCAACAGTCTGTGGTTTTACGCCAGACTGTGAAAATATGGAGTTTTACGCTGATACATTAGGAATGTGGGCGTAAAAAGATAAAACATCTCTGTGCATCATCTTCCTCGAAGAGGCTATTAGCACAGAAAATGACCTAGCGCGTTCACGTATAACGTGTGCGAAGGGTTTTTTTCATTCTTGTCATCCCAAAAGCTTTACCTATGACACCCGGTGCACAACTTGATGGTGGGACACTTCGTTCAGAGCGAGGTTTGCCCTGCCTGATGGGATTCGCTCTTGCTCGGGCGGCGGAGCGAGAAGAGGAGGCAGCCTTCTTTCCCTTAGAGGATGAGATCAATTTTGGTGCCATTGCTAAAGACTCAAAATGTTCAGAGAAGAAACGAAGGAAAGTGCTCAAAGAGACGAAGGGTTTTCTTTTGCAAAATACAGGTGAAGAGTTTTCTCTCTGAAGGCCTTGGGGTATATATAGAGTTCAGATGGACTCCTCGAATCCCTAACCAAATCCGATATTTAATATTTGGTTATGATTGGGGACCACGTCAGCCTACTACTCAGGGAAGGCAGACAGTCAGCGAATTCAAAAAGTTTTTCGTGCAGAGCAGATTCATGATTTTACGTCAAGGAGCTTTTTACGCTCGGCAGCTACAAATCTACGGTTTTACGCTCAGAGGCTATAAGTCTATGGTTTTACGTCCGGATGCTTTTATGCTCGGTAGGTTTTGTGCTCGAGAGGCTACAAACCTACGACTTCATGCTCAGAGGCTACAAATATATGATTTTATGCTCAAAAGCTTTTCTACGCTTGGAGGCTACAAATCTACGACTTCACGCTCGGAAGCTTTCTTTTCAGAGGCTACAAATCTACAGTTTCAGGCCGGATGCTCTCATGCTCAGCAGCTTTTATGCTCGAGAGACTACAAACTTATGATTTTATGCTCATCTATATTATAGACCTATGACTCTCCGCATATCTCAAAATATGCAAGCCAGAGTACGCGTATATTTGAACAATTCTCAAGACGGCCAATTACAAGGATATTCTTAGAAGATGCTCCATTATGGCCCTAAAATATTCTAAGTACAGAGTTTAATATTGAAAGAGACTCTTCTCCTTGGGTCGATTGGAAGCTTATCCAAAATCCAGTCTGAATATTTTCTCTATAGTTCAAGCATGGTCAGTTTCTCACCCTACTTCAAGGGATTTTTGAGAAACCATTCTTGAAAATGATGGTCTGAACAAAAATTCTTCTTATCATAGAATTGACAGTTCAGACATTTTACGCGACTTCTCGTTCAAAACAGTATGACAGTTCGGATATTCGACTTAAATGCTAAGCAGCTTTCTACGCATCCTCAATTACGCATAAAAGATTGGACGAGATCAAATACTCTTTTATTCAGAGACAGCATAAAGTTATTCAGACGTGTCGAAGCTACACATATTCAGACTTCATAACTGCAAAATATGGCAAATTATTAGATGCGTAAAAAAAGACATTTTTTATTAATCATGATTACATATGAGGGAAATCCAGGCTACAAAGGGTTTTTTATCATCTTCATGATTACATATGAGGGAAATCCCGTCTACAAAGGATTTCTCATCCTCATTTAAAGATCATGCCCAGAACTGTTCTATCAGGTTCTCGTATTGGTAAAGATCTTTATCCGTCTTCTTCAGCAGTTAGTCGGTTTTCACAACCGATTAACAAAAAAAATGATAAATGGCGGGAGGATACAGAACTGGGCGTGTTTAAATTATTCAAGCCCATCCTCCATACGCCATGACAAATTGAGTTGAGGTATTTACACCCAACTCAATACTGCAAGACAGGGCAGTTTGTGTGCCCTCGTCCACGAACGACGGAAGAAAATATAGCTTGCAAGTTGTATGGTCGAATGTGACCCTTCCTCTCTCCTGGACGAATCGCCATATAAAGTTGCTGATTATCCAGAGCAAAGGAAGCTTTGATATCCTTCCATGATCCATCGTTGTAGAGGATATTTGCTCGAAGATGCCTCTTTTTACGGCTCCTTACATGCTGAAAGAACATGATCTTCTTCTTTCCTAAGTCGGCACGACGAACTCCGGCAATCATCTCTGTATGGTGAAGGAAATATGGGAAGAACAGGTTAACTCATCAGCCTTTATATAGGTAAAAGAAAATACACCGAATCCCAACAAATCCATAAAAATTTGCCCAAAAATCAGCCTCGAGGAACGAGTCAGACTTGACATTTTTATGCTTCATTCAAAGTGTTTCAAATTACGAAGAATTTGAAAACTTTGAAGGGGGTCTTGAAGAAGCATGAAAAATACACTACAGAGTTATACGCAACAGTTCAGTGCTGTGTGGCGTAAGACTTGACTTTAGAGCCATCGACGTACAAACAGAGCTTCATCGCTAGTACAGCATAAAATATAAGCTCCAGGACAACCCGCGTAATGCAGTATTTCCAGGCTGCTTCAGCGTAAAAAGGTTGTTATATCGCCTTTATGGCGTAAAACTTATTTGCTTTTAATGCAGCATAGAAGTGTACGAGGAACGCTTCGTATTCCTCGAATTAACCTGTTAGATCATGCAATGAACCTGACTCCTGACAAAGAGTACTGCACAACTATCCAGACGATGGCTGTAATGATGGTGCGGCATAGAGACCCAGTTTGTCTTTTAGTGATATTTCCTTTGTAGAAACTACTTTTACGCATACAAGGGAATACGCTGCCTAGCTTTACACAGGCAGACGTGAGCTTTTACGCTCAGCAGAAGACAAAATGAACTACCACGTCAAAAGCTGCTCTTCGCACAGAGCTCGAGGCACGTCTCTGCAGTTAATGCGCATGATGGGGGCAGATCTCTGCATTTAATGCTCGAAATTGGGATCTACTTTCAAGGACTGGAAAAGCTATGATTAAGGTTAATACGTCCACATCAGCACTTCTGCATGTTACGCCACCTGGCTATTTTCAGCTATAGAAGCACGCTGTACGCTATCTCCTTGAAATACGCCAACCTGGCTATTTTCAGCTATAGGAGCACGCTGTAAGCTATCTCCTTGAAATATGCCAACCTGGCTATTTTCAACTATAGGAGCACGCTGTACGCTATCTCCTCAGAATACGCCAACTCAGGCTACATTTGCAGTTGTGCGTAATAAGGCTATTTCGTCCAGAATATGCTCAAGACCTCAGTCAAGGAAGGACGAGATGCTATCTTTATGCCGACTACCTATATATACAACATCAAGGCTTCTACGACTACTTGACTTCTACGCTAATTCAACCGCTACTTGGCTTCTACGCCAGTTTGACAACTATTTGGCTTCTATGCCATGGTGACAGTTATTGGCTTCTACGCCAACCTTTTCTACGCGAGGGGCAGTTACCCATGTGGCTTGTATGCCGTGATCTTTGCAGCAGTTATACGCATTACCTCTTAATGGGACACGCATCACACGCTCATTCAGAAGATCATTTATACGTGGGTGGTAGTTATTATAACCACCACGTAAAAAGTGCCATACTCTCCACTATCCGGCTTCTACGCCGACTGGACGGTTACTGTCACTAAAACCCTATAAATAGAGATCTCTGTTGACAGAGGTCGGGGTCAAAAACTTGGAGAATTGAGGTCAAAGGTCAAGGGAGGAGAAAGAGAGAAGAGAGGTCAAGAGTCAAAGAAATTGAAGAGCACAAATCGACGATTTTGGCATCGAGCGTCTACTTCTTCTTGCAACTTTTGAAGCTTCTACTTCTTCCACAGCACTTCTTCATCATCGTGTGGTCCAAGGGACAAAGTGATCGACCACAGATCAGACTCCTATAGCAATATTTACCCAGATTAAAATTTATACTTAATATCCTCGTATAGGATTAATAGTACTTCTTGTTTGTAAACCTAATAAAGGGTTTTGTATAAACTTAGTTTTATATCTTACATTTATTATCAAATACCAGTTATGACATATTTTGGTAGTGGCCCATGCAGGCCAGGCTTCATAATAGTGCGATGTCATGGTAGTGTGATGGCTTAGTTGAACTACTATGAGCCTACGATAGAATAAGATATAGGATACAAGGATGAGAGAGCGAATACTCAATCACAACTAGAAAATAATTCCAACCTAACTGAATTTGCCATCTTTATCGTTCTAATTATTGTCTTCCTTAAAAATTTTGTCCTTCTTTGATGATATCGTATCATTCTCAATATTAATTTCTTATCTACCTTCAGGATGTCGCCTAAAACGCATTCTCAGTGCTTAGGCACAATGTCAGCGAGGTCGGTCACTTTGTCTTCTATGAGGGTAGCACCAGCAGACATTGTTCTAGTAACTATATTCTAGAAGTCCACTTCACTAATCCAGGTGGGCATTTCTGCAACAGCTTTTGGGGGTGCTCCACCTCTGGTACAGAGGGCAGCACCGACAGTTTCAGGGGATCTTCTATTCCTGCCACTAGCAGTCGATCAGACGCAGATATTTATGCTCTTTCAGCAGATGATAGAAGCATAGCAGCGCCAGTCAGAGGTTATGAGATAGGACATTGAGAATGCTCACCAGATTGTCCTTCCGTAGTTGAGAGAGTCGCCTTAGTCTAGTCACAGATGGTACCGCCTCAGCCTGATCTGCAGTAGCCGAGGCCGGGGACTATCATTGACTTTAAGAGGATAGGGACTAAGGACTTTAAGAGCACCGAGAGAATCTTGTACCCAGACGACTGGATAGAGTATATTGAGAGAGACCTGCGATTGGCACAGATTCCTGAGAGCATGCAAGTAGAGACGATGGGTAGTATGATGTTCGAGATTGTGCTGACATGGTTCAGAATGGGTCCAAGGATATCTGCGTCGGGACTTACTTGGGAAGCTTTCATAGAGCTTTTCAAAAAGAAGTTCTTTTCGAATGTGGTTCAGAGTACTTTGGAGTATCAATTCTAGAACCTCATCCAAAGAAACTTGATAGTGGACGAGTATGCGATAGAGTATTGCCTATTGGGAAGATTTATTGAGGGACAGAATCCTCGGGTCAAGGCTAGAAAGTTCAGGAAGGGACTGAACAGTGAGATTAAGTACCATACTAATGGAGACCGTACCACTACTTTTAAGAAAATTTTAAGATAGGCACAGTGGGCGGTGGATGATTTGGAGCTAGGCTCCAAGAGGCCGAGAGACACCAGAGGAGGGAGTAGTGGTACGGGCCCAGCGAAGGGCACCCACTTTCAACAACCGAGAGTATATCAGCATCAACAGTGTCTTGTGCCAGTTAGGACACCAGCTCAACAGATACAACAGTTTCAGAAGCCAGTTCATCAGACACCACAGCAGCCTCAGAGGCAGACTCAGCAAACTTTTTCTTGTGCCAATTATGGAAGGCATAGACATGATTGGAAGAACTGTCGAAAGAGGCTCAGACTATGCTTGTATTGTGGTTCCCTTGACCATCAGGTGAAAGAATGGTCTAATAACCCGTATGGACCAGATCGCGGTCAGAGAGGTGGAGTTAGTCCACTTGGTGCATTACAGACTGTTCAGCAACCGCATAGGGAGCCACTCCAGCAGGGCGGGGCATTTGCAATGGCATTCGGAGAGGACGACACTTCAGGTGATAGGTTAGCTTATTTTGTCCTGTTCTGTTCCTTTCCTTTCTATTTGTTGCTTGTGTGTTTAGTTAGTACCTTATAGACTGCTTGTGAGTTTTTATAGTTAGTATACCCTGTCAGAGACTGCAAAACCCGGATGGATAAAGACTATAGTTAGTAATTTTCTTTAAATTGCATATTGTATGTTTTAGTTTGGACTGAGGTTGACCTAGAGGGGGGTACGATCATCTTAAATTTCAAGGACAAATTTTTTTTAAGGTAGGTAGGGTTGTCACCCCACTTTTCCAGCTAGGGGTAATTTGGTAATTTGGCCTAGTAATTTAATTTTAAGAATATAATATTAATATTAGTGGGCCATGTATATTTATTTTATGCTTGTATTAGTTATTTAATTTTTAGAGTACTATATTTAACTAGAGGCTTGTAGCATATAATTTCGTTAGTGGACTAGCCTATTTAATTTGACTTGTGTTAGTGGACCTAACTAGTTTAAATTAGATCCATGGACCAAAATTTAATTCTAGTTAGAATTGAGCCAAATAGTAAGCACATTCATTAGGAGGATGAATTAATTAGTCAAACCAATTAGACTAAAAACTTTTCTCCTTAATTAATTCCTTCATGACAAGCCCCAGGGGGTAGAGGTCGGCCACATTAGGAGTGGAGAGAGAGACTCTTTCTTTATTTTTTTATTCCAAATCTAGATCTATAATTTTTCTCTTCCAAATTCCTTCATACTTATACCAATTACTACACAAATTTCTTTCCAATTCCTTTTTTATTGTTCATTAGAGGCTATTAGAACAAGGATCTATAAGGAGAAAGCAATGATCTACAAGGAGGAGCAAGGATCTATAAGTTGAAGGCTCTTGACACTTAATTTGGAGATTTATTAAGAATCCATCTCCCAATTGGTACAATTCTGTTTTTGCTCTCTAATTAGACTCTAAATCTATAATTTAATCATTAGGAACCCTTACATGTACTAAGGCTACCCATAGGAATTAGAATTTGGTTCAAAGGAGGCCTATGAAGAAAGTTATGTGGTCTTTTGTGTCAATTTTGGGGGAATTTCGAGAATGGCACATCTTGTGTTTGTCAATAGGTCAATTAGACCAAATTGACATGTGTTTGATTGTGTGTGACTAATATCGTGTCCATAATTGGATACGTGTAGGCCGTATCCTGACAATTTGGCGATACGGGTTGATTTAGAGGTTTTCTTCTGACAAGGGCACGTAGACGAGTAGCTAACATCTCGTGTTGTATCTAATTATGATTTTAGACTTGCTCGTATCCTTTAGGGTATGTTTGGTGGTATGGTGGAGCCGTATCGCAAGCGTATCATAGATTGAGTGTGATATGGGTGCGGTGCACTCCTCGTGTTTGTTTTCTTGCATTATAATTTAATTTACCTTGGTTATAGCTATTAGAGTATTATAATTATAATTGTTATAAGATATATATGTATATATATAATTATTTGTATATTTTATATTTTATTTTGATGTGTTGGTGGTCATAGAAGAATAAGAGAGTGCATGTTCATCATTAGTATGGGTATGTGGTAATATATATATATATATATATATATATATGTATATATATATATATATATGTGTATGTGTGTGTGTGAGTGAGTGAGTGTATATTTGTATTAGATGTGTGCATATGAGCTAGAGGGGGGAAGTTATAAGAATAAGCAGTAGCAATAAACAGGAATAAGCAGCAGCAAGCAGCATCAAAAAAAGCAGAAAGAAGAAACAAAAGCAGCAGGAAGCAGCAGCAAAAGTAGCAAGAAGCAGCAGTAGCAAGCAGCAGCAGAAGCAACAACGATAAGCAGCAGCAACAGTAGTAAGCAGAAGCAGTAAGCAGCAGCAGTGATAAGCGGCAACAGCGATAAGAAGAAGCAGCAGCAGCGATAAACATAAGCAGTACCAATAAGCAGCAGTAGTTTGAGTACTTAGAAGTTATGTTATAGATAAGTTAAGTTAAGCTAGTAATAGGCTAAGTTAGTCTATATTGATAGTTAGCTATGTATATATTAGTGAGTTACGTATATATATGTGAGATATATATATATATATATATATATATATAAGCACTAGTTATCATTGGTTAGTATTATTTCTAGCTTACCTTGTGTTACACCAAGGTAATGAGAGTTGAGGTATCATGGGTATGGGTATTAAATATCCGATGGATATGTTAGTTATGTTTGTTGGTATAGTATTGTTATAAGTTTAAGTGCATGTTAGTATATAGTGAGGTATAGTGGTTAGTTAGCTAATGTTAGATATTGTATTACCTTGTGAGACAAGATAATGTTAAGGTTTTGGTCTATACTCAAGGTATTGAGTTGTATATCAAGATGGGTGTGCAGGTGGTGTGATACCACATTTGGTTCAAAGCCAAGGTATCCACTTAGCATTAGTTTGGCTAGGAGTACAAAATATTTTATCTTGTATATATATATTATTGTATTTTCATATCTAATAACTTGTGTATCTTATAATACGGTAATTTGTTGGTATCCTAGTATCCTAACATAGCTAGTATAGCCTAGTTACATAGTGTATGGATCCAATATCCTAGTGATGGAATCATACAACATAGAAATAGCTAGTTTGACCAAGTTTGACTATTTTGACCTAGAGTTGACATAGTTTGACTATTTTGACTTAGAAATGGCTTTATGACCTAGAATTTGACTAGTTTAACTTATTTTTATTTCAAAACCTTGTATTGATATAATATTCCATATATAGGTAAGTGTGAGGCCAGTTCGGATACCGTTTCATATTATTTGCTCTGGACCTCAGGCGATTACATTCTTTGATAGTTTTCTTTATTTGATAATTACTATAATGCAAGTATTTAGAAATATATTACTTGATTCCTGACACATTGGTACACGGATTAGTATACACATGGATCTTCAATCATGAGATATTATTTATTATTTTATTGTTTCTCGTATTCTCATCTGGATAATAAGAAATATTTAATATTAGACAATCTTCAATGTTCAATTTTTAATATTTTACAATGCCATAAGTATCTTGCATCGTAATGTATCATGGTTGGATCCATTGTGTAGTGTCCCGCTCCGCGACGATGCTATGTACAAGTGATATCGCCTTGCTTGCTCGAACGGAAGTCTTCTCGGAGAGTTCTCAACTTATTAATCAATGTGAGTGGGCAGAACTGCATTATCTGATTCTTGCACGACTTAATAATGAATCTGAGTTTTTGAATGCTTGTTGCTTAATAAGATTGTTTCATAAGAAGAATGATATAACCGACTCAGTATGCTAATAAGAGGACTCACATAGCTTGTCATTGAAATGAATCTGCTTGCTTGCTTAACTAGAGAACAGGAAATGCTTGTCTTAATGAGATAGAACCTTGCCATGCTAATAACAAGAGTAAAAAGGGATTGCTTGCACTTATTCTTGATATCGTATGCTTGACTGGAATACTTGAATGCTTGTCCATAAGAGATGGAAGTGCATGCTAGAGATATAAGAACTGTTCTTGCTTGTTACTTGTTTAATGAGTTAGCTTTGCTTGAACATGCTTCATTGATTGCTTGTCATAAGATGGAACTTGGTGAATGGCGTGAGCTTGTGAATCTAGACTAATAGTCCACCCTGAGGCTTAAAAACCTTACTTACGGGAGGGTGTGGCTATTAGGCAAGTATTTTGAGAGAGCTTCAGCTTTATGGACTTGATAGATGTGTTTGCTTGCTTATTCTAGATCATGTGCATAATCTTGTATTGATAGGAGTTTGCATTCTCGCATTTGGTCAGGACAACTTGTGCACGAGGATTATCACTCGAGCGGTTCCTGGGACACTGGGGACCGTTCGGCCCGGAAAGAGTTCTAGATACCAGAGGCTTGTACGTCCTTTGGTAGACCGAGACTCGTCTATTAGTAAGATGGGCTTGTACGTCCCAACTGCTAATCCCGTGGAGGGGACCATCATGTAGTTAGGGCGCATGCTAGGCTAGCCTTCTTGCATACCTAACTGTTTGATGCAGGGACGAACAGGAAACTAGAGAACGGTATACTTTATGTTATGTAAATTATTGCTAACTTGTGTGTCTGCTGCAGGGATAACCGTTCGGCCGTGGGTTAGAAATACTATGAGTTTATCTATAGCCTGCTTGATCTTTCAATATGCATCGTGAGTCACCTGATAGTGCATTTTGTATTCGCATCGGTTGGTCAATGGCTATTAGTGTAGAGCTGAACCACGGTCACAGCTGCTAATAGCATCAGAAAGTGAGTCATTGGATAGCTGGATTACCGCTGCCAAACCTGAGTTTCTCGGGGACCGAATTCATATAGATGTGTTGCCTTGATTGCTTGAGTGAATAATAGTCTACTTGATATGCTTGCCTCGATTTGAGATTTGCCCCAAGAGTTAGTTTGTGTTGCACAATACATGCTGCGCACTACACGATGAGAACACTGCCCCTTATAGTTGCTTGAATGCTTGAGTATCGAATATGCAAAACTGGTTTCCAACTTGTGTTTTCAAAAAGATGTAATCTGACTAGTTCTGAGCTGCATGAAAAGAATATAGGTTAAACTAGCAAGATCACTAGTAATGCAATATTTTGCCACAAGTCTACTTAGTGTGGGTCTCAAGGGGTGTAGCTTCTGTTCAGTTGTTTATCTCACCAGTACTTGTATAAAGTGCTGACCCACCAACAGTTTGCTTGTTCTCAGGTGCCCGATCGTCCGAGGAAGCGATAGCCGTGCCTCATCCCAAGGAACCGAAAATCTGGAGTCGATGCCTTGAGCCGCGTCGAGATGTGCCTGCTTTGAGCTGCTTTTGTATAGAGGGACATGATGTATGGAACGGTATCATTATAATCGAGAGATAGAGTGCTGGAGCAGATTGTAACCTCGGCCTTGCGCCGCTTGTAATACTTTCGATTATCAATAAAAGAGCTTGTTTATCATGTGCCATTATGTTCTTTACTTTTCTGCAATATGTATGCCGCTGCTTCAGTATCGAATAGCTTACTTGCCCTTATATCAGAGCTTTGGCCTTGTGCAAGCGTACTTTAGGCTTGCACGACATCACGTCCCGATAAGAACGATTGTCCCACGGGAGAGCTGCAACATGGTGATTCACGTTCAGCAGGGACAATTGGGCTTGCGGGAGACCGGGGCGTGACATAATGGTATCAGAGCAACTCGATTCTTTGCCCATTGCATTGCCTCTGACTCTGAGTTGTGATTGTGCTGCAATGAACGTTCCATACAATAAGTCCATAGATATTCTCAAAGATGGCCGCAAATATTTTTTGGATTTGTTTTCATTGCTTGAATTATGATTTGTGATTTCTGGATTTGCTGAGTTTTGATTTGGGATGGTGAGGGATGAGGACTATCGCTGCTCTGTGTTATCGTGAGTTTCTCCTTGAGTTTTGAGGACGAAACTCTTTGTTGGTGGGTAAGTATGTAGCGTCCCGCTCCGCGACGACGCTATGTACAAGTGATATCGCCTTGCTTGCTCGAACGGAAGTCTTTTCGGAGAGTTCTCGACCGATTAATCAATGTGAGTGGGCAGAACTGCATTCTCTGATTCTTGCACGACTTAATAATAAATCTGAGTTTTTGAATGCTTGTTGCTTAATAAGATTATTTTATAAGAAGAATGATAGAACCGACTCAGTATGCTAATAAGAGGACTCACATAGCTTGTCATTGAAATGAATCTGCTTGCTTGCTTAACTAAAGAACAGGAAATGCTTATCTTAATGAGATAGAACCTTGCCATGCTAATAACAAGAGTAAAAAGGGATTGCTTGCACTTATTCTTGATATCGTATGCTAGACTGGAATACTTGAATGCTTGTCCACAAGAGATGGAAGTGCATGCTAGAGATATAAGAACATTTCTTGCTTGTTACTTGTTTAATGAGTTAGCTTTGCTTGAACATGCTTCATTGATTGCTTGTCATAAGATGGAACTTGGTGAATGGCGTGAGCTTGTGAATCTAGACTAATAGTCCACCCTGAGGCTTAAAAACCTTACTTACTGGAGGGTGTGGCTATTAGGCAAGTGTTTTGAGAGAGCTTCGGCTATATGGACTTGATAGATGTGTTTGCTTGCTTATTCTAGATCATGTGCATAATCTTGTATTGATAGGAGTTTGTATTCTCGTATTTGGTCAGGACAACTTGTGCACCAGGATTATCTCTCGAGCGGTTCCTGGGGCACTGGGGATCGTTCTGCCCGGAAAGAGATCTAGATACCAGAGGCTTGTACGTCCTTTGGTAGACCGAGACTCGTCTATTAGTAAGATGGGCTTGTACGTCCCAACTGCTAATCCCGTGGAGGGGACCATCATGTAGTTAGGGCGCATGCTAGGCTAGCCTTCTTGCATACCTAACTGTTTGATGCAGGGACGAACAGGAAACTAGAGAACGGTATACTTTATGTTATGCAAATTATTGTTAACTTGTGTGTCTGCTGCAGGGATAACCGTTCGACCGTGGGTAAGAAATACTATGAGTTTATCTATAGCCTGCTTGATCTTTCAATATGCATCGTGAGTCACCTGATAGTGCATTTTGTATTCGCATCGGTTGGACAATGGCTATTAGTGTAGAGCTGAACCACGGTCACAGCTGCTAATAGCATCAGAAAGTGAGTCATTGGATAGCTGGATTACCACTGCCAATCCTGAGTTTCTCGGAGACCGAATTCATATAGATGTGTTGCCTTGATTGCTTGAGTGAATAATAGTCTACTTGATATGCTTGCCTCGATTTGAGATTTGCCCCAAGAGTTAGTTTGTGTTGCACAAAATATGCTGCGCACTACACGATGAGAACACTGCCCCTTATAGTTGCTTGAATGCTTGAGTATCGAATATGCAAAACTGGTTTCCAACTTATGTTTTCAAAAAGATGTAATCTGACTAGTTCTGAGCTGCATGAAAAGAACATAGGTTAAACTAGTAAGATCACTAGTAATGCAATGTTTTGCCACAAGTCTACTTAGTGTGGGTCTCAGGGGGTGTAGCTTCTGTTCAGTTGTTTATCTCACCAGTACTTGTATAAAGTGCTGACCCACCAACAGTTTGCTTATTCTCAGGTGCCCGATGGTCCGAGGAAGCGATAGCCGTGCCTCATCCCAAGGAACCGGAAATCTGGAGTCGATGCCTTGAGACCCGTCGAGATGTGCCTGCTTTGAGCTGCTTTTGTATAGAGGGACATGATGTATGGAACGGTATCATTGTAATCGAGAGATAGAGTGCTGGAGCGAATTATAACCTCAGCCTTGCGCCGCTTGTAATACTTTCGATTATCAATAAAAGAGCTTGTTTATCATGTGCCATTATGTTCTTTACTTTTCTGCAATATGTATGCCGCTGCTTCAGTATCGAATAGCTTACTTGCCCTTGTATCAGAGCTTTGGCCTTGTGCAAGCGCACTTTAGGCTTGCACGGCATCACGTCCCGATGAGAACGATTGTCCCGCGGGAGAGCTGCAACGTGGTGATTCACGTTCAGCGGGGACAATTGGGCTTGCGGGAGACCGGGGCGTGACACATTGTACTAGTCGGGGAAAGGGAAAGTGTTAGCTAGATATGTGATCAAAGCCTAGACAATGTTCAATATTCAATGTTTAACTAAGCAATGTTTATCCATTGTTAAGTAGACAATTTTTAACCCAAGCCGATCACATATCTAACTAGTTTTTCAATCACTTTGTATAGTTACAGTTCTTTACCATATTTTATTCTATTATCTTGATCTATTTTATTGAGATTAGTGTATACCATATTGCTCTTGTCTACCTGTCTTTTCTACCAAAGCATAGTATTGTTCATTGTTTCTCGTCTTGTATTATATTCACTATTTTTGTTTATAGTTATTATCAATTAGTTGGAACTGCTATTAGGTTATACTTCGCTCCAATCCTGACTGGATATATTTTTCAGATAACTGGTTAGTGATAATGTGTCCCACCTACTATGAGCTAACAGATGGAGTGTCATCTGAGGATGTAGTGCCAGATACCGAGGCCATTTAGATTTCCATATCTTGTAGTAGTTATTTCTAGTTAGACTTTGGATTGTATTATTATTTTTAGTTCTTGATTGTGTTTAGATGTTGATTTGGATCTGTGATGTATTAAGACTTGTATTTCTTTTCTTTCTATTACATATCATTCTTAAATCTTTCTTTACTTTTATATGTGATTGAGTATTGACTACCTTTTATTATATTATCATATTGCTCCTTCATTTGGAGTTGAGATGGCATGACAGGTAATATATATATTTTGTGTGAGATGTTAGATAATATAGAAGACCGAGACAGCATTCTACCATCGATATTACGACGTAGGCTAGACGTACCCAAGTACTAGTGCCCCTATACCGGGTGCGGGTCATAACATATATTATCACTGGCAGAGGTCCAATCACAATATTGAGAGGATTAAGAGTTGGCATTGCTAACTC